>CM076577.1:1161200546-1161618956 GCA_034641835.2 Pinus albicaulis
ATTGTTAGGTAATTATGTTTGCCTTTGGCTATGTGTTTTGGACTATGTTGCATTTCTATGTTGTAGGGACTTGGTGACCCTTAGGAAACGTCCCCACAATGTTTGGGACTTCATTCGACATTTGAGAACTCACTGGCCATCCTCAAGGCATTTTGGGTGGATTTCATCAATGTCTCAGACATATTTTAGAATGTTTTGGTTAGATTTCAAGGATTTTCTAGGTAGATTTCAGGGATATTCTAGGCACATATCTTTAGTTTTTAAAATCATGAGGATTAATGTTTGGACAATATAAATCAATTTTCCCATTCAAATATTTTTGTATGACACTAAGTCTAAATATGTTATACAAATTCAACTCAAAACATGGGTTTTGTATGATGGGTTTCAATTTGGGTTTCTTATAATTTAAATATTGTATTTCCAACAATAACTTTACAATAAACAAAGCTTCCATGTCAAGAAAACGAGAAAAACAACATTTCAAAGGGTCGGTCCTTGTGATTATTTCTCTTGTTCTTAACGTTTTTTTTTTGTCATCTTAACTTTTACATATTTTATATGGGTTACCAAAAGTCATTCAAGTCCAATGCATCATTCCACCCCAACCTTAACATTGTTAAAACAATCATATATTAGTGACTTGATTGAGTACTAAATGTTTGAATAAATTGTATTCAATCACCTTAATCTGAAATACGTATCTAATCTCTTTACAAAACCAAAGTGTTTTATAATGGTTTTCAACATAGCCATAGAAGTCTACAAAACCTATTGAGAAGGTAATGTCTTTTAAGTTCTAATGTAATCATCATTAACAAGAAATATGAAGAAGAAAGTTGCTATAGAGATAGTTTTGTCTCGTAAACCCTCCATGAACCCTGTTGCAAATTGAAAATAGTTACACTTAAGTTTCCTAAAACTAAACTGCATTTTGCTATGTGTAACAACCATTATTGGAATGCCACTCAATCGCTTTTTAACTTTCTCGAGCATTTTCAGAATTGGCTAGTGTAGGGGTCGTGCATAACACTATTTCATATAGCTTGTTTTCTTACAAACATGAGGCAACCACAAATGTTTATGGTGAATTCTGAATTTTTTAATATTCTTTTAATATTTATTATTATTATTTTTTTCTTTTTTCTTTTCTGCGGAAAATCAAGGTAGGTTCACCTGAAGGGACCACACCCCCTGGCCAAACTAATCTGACCCTAACCCTGATGGCATCAAGGAGAATTGAACTCGTGACCTCCCAATGGCAAGGCGCTTTAGCAACGAGACCACGACAAATTAAACTAACCCTTGGGACTATTTTAATATTCATTATTATGATTATTATTATTAATTTTGTATCCTAGTCGCCGTACCCTCAAAAAAAAGAGTGCACTTTAGCTGTGCCGAGCACATGTCCCTATCCCCACTGTCTCAATCCTAATAAGCAATGCAACATATTCTTCAGGAGTTCTAGGCAAATACATCTCTATCCCATGGACCACTCACTTCAATCTAGAACATGATGAAATTACAACAGCCACAACTCCCTTAGAGCAATTGGGAACATATGGATTGGTAGCTGAATCCAAATATCCTATATTATGCCACATTGACATAAACAGTACTAAATACTATATTGTGTAAGTACTAAATAACATATTGTACTATATTGTGTAAGTACTAAATACTATATTGTGTAAGTACTAAATAACATATTGTACTATATTGTGTAAGTACTAAATAGTCAAATGAAATCTACCTCAAATTTAAGGATAGACATAAACGCTTACAATTAACATCAAATAGCTTTAATGCCCCAAAATTTATTGCCTATCTTTATATTGATTGCAGTTTTTATCCATCCAGTGGGTATGGAGCAAAGCCAGCTCTTGATTTTGCTCCATATCCAAATCTGCAATCAACATTTATATATCATATATTTTAAACTTATAAAAATGTACAAAATTGAAATGTTGCTTGAATCTCTACATCAAACTTAATGAGTTTACCAAGACATGCCATTAAGGAAAGAGGAGAAAGGTGCTCTCCCTGTTAAAAATAACAAACTAACATAAATCCATTTTAACCTCCAATTTAAGTGCACCTCCAGTTTTCTTATTCCCCTCTGATGTTAATAGATCCAAGTTAAAACAGCATCCATGCTAGTTTGCAAACTTATCAAGTCAGTTAAGTCTTGACGGCCACTCTGCATGTCATCCCAAGTCACAGCTAACTTTTGGCATGACCTGTAACAGTGTTTTGAAAACCTCGATTGCAAAAATATATGATTCTTTTTTCTCTTTTAGTACCCAACAATGAAGATCTGATCAGAAAAATCCCGATCCCGACTCTGGGAAGGCATGTGAATATATGCACGCAAAATGAATATACTTGGCAATGCATAAATCCAAATTAATTTTGCTAAGAGCCCAGAAGAAACTTCTTCAACTGTTTGTTAAACGCATTACACTTCTCAAGGTGCACAGCATGCCCTGCATCCTTAAACAAGACAAGCTCTGCTCCATTGCCCAGATGCCTGCCAGACTCAAACAGCGTTAATAAGATGAAAGAGATGCAAATAACTAACATTTTGAAGACATCCAACAGTCAAAGAGTGCAAACCTCTTCAGCCTATTTCCCAACTCAAGTGGAAAGATCTGATCATGCTCCCCCCATATTATCAGTGTTTTCTGCATGGAAAGCAGGGGAAAACTTTCTTACATGTGAAAGGGAAATATAAAAAAAATAGAGAATTCAGCTCTTCATAACAACATATCATGTTTTCAGGATGCACAGTTTAAGATAAACGGTGAAATGAATATCTTCCCGTGCACCATTGCCAATGTTGCTTTTGTTTCTAAAGCAAGTGAATTAACTTTCTTCAGTCCTACAATTGAAAGTTGCATTACTTGCATAACCAACTATTGGAACAAGGGATGGTGCGCACACACTTATCAATTATTATTGATGTATGAATGGAATCAAAGAATTTCTTTAGGACACATAACTCCCCCTAGGAGAACTGTCTTGTGCTGAGATCAAGTTTCTTTCATCAAGGAAATATGTAATTTATCAACTAGCTGGCCACACATTAGAAAAATTATCAGGGGTACTTCATATTCTATCTTGTCTGTTACCTGATGTATAACAGGAAGATCAGAAACTTTTCTGCCAGCAATTAAATGGTTGACCAACTCTACTCTCTTATCTCTTCTATCTGCAAACATATTCTGTGACATTGAAAACTATTTAGGCATTTTACAAAACATATCAAAATGTTAGAAATTGATTGAATATAAATCACAAGGCAGTAGACAGTATCTTCATTTTCAGCAAGCCTTTGATATTCAAGCCTCAAGGAAAGAAGAAGTTACTAAACTTACAATTATGATATCTTGAAGTAGACAAGAGGGGACCATTTTAGGAGCCTTAACAAAAGAAAGTTTCATCAGTGTCTTCAGATTAGCAGTAGTCTGCGGCAGTAAAATGCTTCTGGCTGTTGCCAAGTCAGATACCTTGAGAAGCCCTTCCTCCATATCCTTCTCTTCCAAACAAACTCCGGCAGAAACAAGGGTCAACTTCTGAACTGCATCTGGGTATAGCTGCGCTAAGCGATAAGCTACAAAACCACCGTAACTTACTCCCACAACATGGAACTTAGCCACTCCCAAGTTTTCCATGAGGTTCATCACACACTCAGCTTGAAATAACTCTGTTCTCTCAGGCCTTGTTGTATATGATTTCCCAAAGAAGATGAGATCTGGTCTGTACAGATTAAAGTGGCCACGAAAAGCCCAAATCTGGGAACCCCATTGCCACATTGCACTAGCTCCTAAGCCATGAATAAGAATCAAAACAGGTTTGTTGTTGGGTTTTTTCGGGACCCAACAATGCATTCTTGTGCCATCTTCCAATTCCACTAGCTTCGATTTCATTCCAGCAATCCTAAAGTAGACATGATAATACCAATTTCCTGAAGCCGTTAAACTAAAGCAGCTTGCCATGGTTAGGCTCCTAATGTCCTTCTGGGTAGGGGATGCCTTCCCTTCAAAGCACCCAGAGGCAAATTAATGAGCTTTTATTAATCGTCCCCACTTTTTGTATAGGGAAAGGTAATTTTGAGGGTACCCCAAGTCACCAGGATCACCATGGGATTATCCATAAGCTAATAGATAGTGACAATTGAAAGTCTGTAAGTGACCTGCTCAAACCTCCCCAGTCACAGTTACAATGTGAATGCCTAAGGTGCACAGAGCTATATTTAAACCCTGATCTTTGCCAGTCAAATCAATCAATCAATAAATGAAACCATCGTTTAAGCGCTGAAATCCATAGTCGCTATTTGTTAATCAGAAAGGATTAAAACTAAATCAATACCGAACAAAGAATTAACCTGATCAGACACCAGTCTCTGTTTAGATAAAGGGTATTGATGCAATCACAACAAATTGCAAAGAGGCTTCAAAAAAAGGCCAAACCATCGACTGATCCAAGCTCTTCCCTAATCTTTGGGCACATAAATTAGGCCCAGCCGATAACTTTCAAATAATGGCTGCAAATTTGGGCAATTATGATTTGTCGAATTCGAATAGACTTTTTGCAAGCTACTGGGCTAACACATGCATTAAATTCCAGACATAAAATAAACCAAGAACAGAATTGTGCGCGATGATCTGACCTGGAAGACTGACCGAATTGTGTAGGGCCGAATCACTTGTTGTGATGAAATGCGTTTCTGATTAATAGTTTACCTTTGCAGCTCTGGCCTTATGGGCAGCCACCATCATTCAAAGTCTGCTAATAAATTCGTTGGGCTTCCAATTTTTCGTCATAAATCTATTGGGTTTATCCATTGCCATGGCTACCTGGTATTGATATTTTTTTCAGCGATTTATATTTCTCCTCCTGTGGTCTCTGTGTATTTCAGCCTAACCCTCCTTTCTTCTGAATTTGCGACAGCTGCCTATGGCCTGCTACGAATTAGAAGTAGGAAGAGTCAGAGCTCGGATGATTTGATCTCGACTTGTTTGTTTTGTTATGGAATCACCGCTTTGTTGTTTGTTTTGTTATGGAATCATGACTTTGTATTCTCCACTGGCCATGTCGAAATTCCTGGACATGTAGAGTAAAAATCAAAACAAGAGGATATAATCTTCTGAATCAGGCAAACCGAGTATCCTCATATCTCGTAGAAATTTACTGTTCCCTGTCCTGGATATATACAGGCATGATCGTGACAGAAATGACTCACAGTTCCATTCGGATGATAAGAGTTCAATTTTGGGTTGCAGTTACATATAAATTATGCGCGGCCCAGAACATCTCTCCAAATTATTTGGAGCTTCATATTTTATATGTATATATATAAAATAAAAATAAAATAATAAAATTAATAATTATTTTTATTAATAAAATTAAAAATGGATTTATTTTAAAAAATTTAATTCATTACAAATAAAATAAAATTAATAGTTATATTTATTAATAAAAAATAAAAAATATTTTTATTTTAAACATTTTTACTAAATCAAAAATTATATAAAATTATATAAAATAAAATAAAATAAAATAATAAAATTAATAATTATATTTATTGATAAAAATAAAAATATTTTTAACTTAGTAAAAAAACTAAAAATATTTTTACATTAAAATAAAATAATTTTAAATTAAAATAATAAGATAAATTTGACTTGGTTAAGTTAGATTTATGAGAACGGAATATAGTTTACATAGTGCATGGTGGTAATTACAAAAAAAAGGTTTTTTCTAGACAAGCCCTAACTAGCTAACTAGAAAATTTGTGTAATGTGTGTAATAAATGAGTTGTAGACTAATTGGTTTGTGTGTGTTTAGTTTCCACTAGGTCATTGGTACAAATAAATGGGGAGGGGTTGAGAATGAGAGCCACTTTTAGGAGAATTGAACCATACCAATAGGCACCCATCCAATTAGAGATTGAAATTTGGGAAAGTCCCATGAAAGGAGAGGTGTAGTAAAAGGTTTATTTTTTGAAAATTAAAAGAAGGAAGGGTTGTGGATTAAAGCTATTTTTGGGAATTAAACTAGCTAAAGGAGATCTAGCTTCACACAATTATAGATATAGCATCTCATTATGGGTACATTGTTTTTTCATTCAATAGATAGACTAGACCGAACATAAACTCAACATAATTACCTGATAGGGTTTGCACAATTTTAATTTATTTATTAGTAATTATTATGTGTATGGTAGAGATTCAACCTCCATGGAATATGTCAACAATATTCATACTAGTTGCGGCGAGAGGCTGCATCTACAACCAGATATGACCCCAGATGTAGGTGGGTCCACGTCCTGATATCTAGTGCTCACCTCGATGTCGGCTTAAATTTCAAAAAATTAAAATAAAAAATAATAATAACAATCGAATTGGCTTAACAAATAATTTTTAAGAATCGTATAAATAAACAATCAAAAGACAACTTTCAAAAGCTCTAATTCCACTTGTAAGCGCATTACTGCGGCGTAAGCATTTCTGCGGCATTTGCGGTCGTACGGTCTCAGCCGTGTAAAAGTATGGGATTTTCCTTTGTGGGAACATCCATTTAAAATAGCTAAATGAGAAGCGGAAATGTCATTATTGGAAAAATTGTACTCCTCAGCATGTCTGATGCATGTTTGGGATCGAAAGGGTTGGAGTTACGTCTTAGCACAAAAATACTCGAAATTAGCTTTCCGGAAGGCGTTTGCTAATTTCTACAAAGCTTAGAGTCATTCATATCGGGATTTGAGGCACATTGGAGAGCTTTGTGGTGTGGCAAAACTACGCAGACTTAGACATCATCGTAGCTGCTGAAGTAGAGGAGCTCCCAGTCTTGAAACATTGAGATCTCTGGAGAGGTTGGATGTTACTGGAGTGAGCCCAGGATTGTATGTCTCTCAAAGGCCCCAACATTTGTGTTAGGGTTTGTATCGGAGCATATATCTTTGATGGCCTCACCTCATATTAATCCTGGGATACATAGCAGCGTGGAAATGGAGGATCCCCCACAAGATCACTCTTTTCAAGCGGCTCCTCTCGGGGAAACGTAGGATCACTGCGTGGGAGAACTCTACAAAGAAGAGGGATGAGCGGTGCAGGGTGACTTTGCTCATATGCAACAAACGAGCTAGAATCGATCTCCCATATATTTTTTGAGTCTGCAAGGCGGTTATTGGCCTTTGGGGAAATGTGGGTCCCTAATGAGGTGGTGCGACTTAGAGGCGCCGATCGCTGGATCATGCTTATGATTTACGGGCGTCCATGGCGGACCTGGGAACGGGGCATTGCCCTTCTGTATCTTTGGGAGATGCGGCTTACTAGGAACGACATGCTTTGATTCGAAATGAGAGAACGTGTGGGACACCTACGGGATATCCCTGAGAGGACTACTCGAAATGGCTAACCTCTCTGCTCACGGGATGAGTTAGTATTGGATATGCCCATCGACATGGGCCTCCTGAGATGCATATCACAGGCTCTCTTTTTCGATGGAGGCACAACAGGGAGGGTATACGTGGGTTTCTGAGACATGGCTAAAGAAGCGGATGGTGGGGAGCGCTATCACATCTTTTGGAACAGGTGGCCTGGAGCGAATAATAAAGCGCGAAGGCTTTGGCCCTACGGGTGCGGGCTCTTAGTGGCTCATCTCTTGGAGATTCCCTGCATTGACATGTATATGGAGACTCCGGGGTTATAGTAGATGGGTTCTCGAGAGGCGGGGCTGCACTCAGCTGCACTCATCTCGAGCGGGTGGATCGATAGGATTTCCCATGTCCTCTCTCAATTTCGAGAGAGCTTCCCTCCACCATATATACGAGAGGCCCAGTAGTAGGGGCGGATAGTATGTATCAAAATTAGGGATTGGAACGAGGTTTTGGATCCCCATCACGGTCATCATCTTCTTCGAGAAACGAGGGAAGGAGGCCTCCTTCATGATCCCTACGTAGGCGATTTTTCATATCCCACCTTTGTAGTGTGATGTCCTCCTCTGTATTTTTTATGTCTTGTTAGCATATGGGCACACAACAAAATAGTTTTGTGTTTACGGCCATATCCATTGCTTTGTGAGAAGGAACTCTCGAATCATGCTCAGGAATCATATCATCAATCTGCGGGACTATCATACTCATGAGAGTGCATTATTATCTTCTACGTGTTGTATTGTGATAGTGGAGGCTACATCGGTTGGTAAATGACTACTTTGTAATGGTATTTTTCATATGGAAGTTGGCTACTTTACTTTGCGTGTAGCTTGGACACCTAGGCGACCCTTTTGGATCTTGCTCTTGGGTTTGCTTATGGGCGTGCGCTGCCGATGGCCCAATTTGGTACCTACTTGCTTCTGCTCGGAAAACCCGGGTATATATGATTGAACTTATGAGGATTTGCCTATCTTTGATGACTGCAGTATTATGTGAGCGGTCTTCTTACCCTTACGGACATTGATCATGATGGAATGGCTACGTCAGCCTCATGTTCCTTATATGCTCCATGTATTGGCTCACTATTTTGCTCCATGCTATGTATCAAGCAGGGACCATGGATATCGATCCTGTGGGTATGGAGCTATGTTTGGACCCTTCTTTGTATTTGTTTTACGTATTATCAATGAAGGCTCTCCCCTTCGATTGCGAGATGTAATGAACGATGGAGTGTATTATTTTGATATAATATCAAAAACGTGTGTTTTTCTCGCGTTGATGCTCGAGGACAATACGGGGGTTGCGGCGACTCACAAATCTTCGAATGCTATTTGTAAGTGGATGCCATGAAATAGTAGGGTTACAGGTGTGGAGCATTACGGCTCAAGGGTTACTGAGATGCCTCGAGTGTGCCAAGCTCGAGGGCGTGTTAAGGTTGGGGCCGCGGCTTACAAAGCTTCAAAGGAGATTACATTTGTTAGTGGATGCCATGAGATAGTAGGGTTTCATAGTGTATGGTATATATTACTTTTTTGAATTTTGTCATTTTTTCCTTTTTGCGGTTTTACAATAAAATCTTTCGAGTTTTTGGAGAAATTCATTGCTACAAATGCGCTAAGTTGGGATGCAGATATATTGTATCGGTTGCTAAGGTTGGGGCGCGCGGCTTACAAAGCTTCAAAGTCTATTTGTTAGTGGATGCCATGAGATAGTAGGGTTCATAGTGTATGGTATATATTACTTTTTTTGAATTTTTTGTCATTTTTCCTTTTGCGGTTTTACAATAAAATCTTTCGATTTGTTTTTGGAGAAAGTCATTGCTACAAATGCGCTAAGTTGGGATGGCGATATATTGTATCGGTTGCATATTTATCCATTGCTTATATGATGAAAATAATATAAATGTTAATTGTTGCTTGCGGCAATTTGCTCAGGATTTTCTTGAATTTGACATATTCATTGTCGAAATATAGAGTAATTGAGTTTATTGGTTTAAGTGGCGGCATTCATGGTATAGGAGTTAAGATTATATAGAAATCATTTCAATTATACTTTTTTACCAAAAATATGCACAATGTATCAATAATATGAATTTAATATTAATATTAATTTTAATAATAATAATAATAATTATTATTATTATTATTAATATTATTATGTTATAATAATATCAATACCATTTTCTAAATCAAAAAAAGAAAGAGTTAATTCAACACAAACAATGAAAATCCAAAATCTTTTAATATTTCTTTTAATTAAATATTTGTAAAATGAATATAGTACTTACTCGAGCTATGGTAAATAAATAAAAAAATATATAAACTAGATTTATGATAAATAAATAAAAATTCTTTTTATATTTATTCCATAAACCTTTTTATATTTAAAAAAGAGGTTTTATTTAGATGAAGCCTATGAGACCAATACCATGGGACAAATTAATATTGATACCATGGGCCAAATCTACCATGGGTAAATAAATAAATATAAAAGAGGGTATAAACAGAGTATGATAAATAAATAAATAAATATAAAATAGATATAAAAAGAAGTATGGTAAATAAATAAATATAAAATAGGCATAAAGAGGTAAGGTAAATAAATAACAATATATCAAATAGGATTATAAATAAAAATCTTACTATATAACAAAGCCTATAGGGCCAAATACTACCATAGTAAAGAAAAGAGAGTATGGTAAATAAATAAAAATATAAATAAACTAGAGGTATGGTAAGTAAATAAAACATGTTTTTCATATTTATCCCATAATACATGTGTTTATATTTAGGAATATTTATGTTAGTAGTTACATAACTAAGAGAAATAGAGAGAGAGAGAGTGATAAGGGAGAGATGGAGAGAGTGTGCTATGTTTAGGGGTGAGATAAAGAGACAAAGTAAGATGTATGGAAAAGAAAGAGGGAGAGAAAGAGAGAGAAGTGAGAGAGGGAGGGATATAGTAATGTAGTTGGAGAGAGAGAGGGGTGGAAAGAGTGAGAGAAAGAAAGGGATTAGGGAAGAGAGAGGGATTAGAGAGAGAGAGAGATATGGGGGAGAGGGAGTTGGAGGAAAAGAGAGAGAGAGAGAGGTGGGAGAGAAAGGGAGAGAGAGAGAAGGATGAGAGAGAGGAGGAGAGTGATCGGGGAGGAGAGTATTGGAGACAGAGAGAGAGAGATCAGGGAGAGAGAGGGATGGGGAGAGAGAGAGAGAGAGCCGAGGAAGGATGAGAGAGGACTTGAGAGAGGAGGAGGAGAGGGATCGATAATAGAGATGGAGTTGGAGGGGGGGGAGAGATGTAGGAAATAAGAAATATAGAGAGTGAGAAGTGGAGAGAGAGAGAGAGAGGAGTGACAAAGGGAGAGACAAAGAGAGGCGTGTATGTTTGGGGGTGAGATAAAGAGACAAATAAGGAGAGATGGAGATAAGGGGGAGAAGGAGATATAAGGAGAGAGAGGGAGGGATATAGTAACATAGTTGGTGGGTGAAGAGAGAGAGAGAGGGAGAGAGAGATGGGAGAGAAAGGGAAGAGAGAGGAAGGAAGAGAGATGATGTGAGAGAGTGGAGAGAGGGAGGGAAAAGAGAGATGGACTTGGAGGGGAGGAGGAGAGAGGTAAGAAGAAAGAAAGTAGAGAAAAGGTGGAGAGAGAGAGAGTGAGTGAGTGATAAGGAAGATGGAGAGAGAGGGAGAGAGGGGAAGATAGAGATATAGATGGAAGGTGAAGAAGGAAGAGAGAGAGATGGGGAGGGGGTGATTGAAAAAGAGATTGATATATATAGATGCGAGGCACGCGTGTGTTTAGGGGGTAGAGATAGAGAGACAAAAAGAATAGATGGAGATATATAGATATGGATGGAGGGTGGAGAGAGGGGAGGGAATATTTCTCGCACTAGATGGATTGATATAAGTGGAGATGGTGATTTTATAATCCTATTTGATTATTTGCACTATATGCATTGATTTTAGTGTAGATATTTATTTCTAATGATATTTGATTACTTACTAGATGCATTGATTTCGGTGTAGGTGGTGATTCCTAACTACAATTTGATTGCTTTGTATTGAATTTGTTGATTCAATTTAGATGTCGAGTTTATAATTATATTTGATTACTTGCACTAGATGAATTGCTCTTTCAATGTAGGCACGAGTTTCTAATCTATTTTATTGTTTGCACTAAATGCATTGATTTCAATGTAGATGGCGATTTCTAATCCTATTTTGATTTATTTGAGTAAATGCATTGATTTCGGTGAGAATTAATAGATGTTGGTTTCTAGAGAGAGAGAGAGAGTGATAAGGAAGGACGGGAGAGAGAGGGAGAGAGGACAAAAAGGAGGAAAGAGAGATATTAATGGGGAGAGAGGGAGAGAAGGGGAAGATAGAGATATGTAGATGGAAGGTGAAGAGAGGGAAGAAGAGATGGGGAGAGGGGGTGATTGAAAAAAGAGATTGATATATATAGGAGTACGAGGCGTGTGTGTTTAGGGGGTGAGATAGAGAGACAAAAAGGAATAGATGGAGGGGGATATAGATATGGATGGAGAGGTGGAGAGGGGGGAATATTTCGCGCACTAGATGGATTGATATGAAAGTGGAGATGGTGATTTCTAATCCTATTTGATTATTTTTACCTAGATGCATCGATTTTAGTGTACATATTTATTTCTAATGATATTTGATTACTTGCACTAGATGCATTGATTTCGGTGTAGGTGGTGATTTCTAATACAATTTGATTGCTTCCATTGAATGTGTTGATTTCAATTTAGATGTCGATTTATAATTATATTTCATTACTTGCACTAGATGACTTTCAATTTCAATGTAGATGATTTCTAAACCTATTTGATTGTTTGCACTAAATGCATTGATTTCGGTGTAGATGGTGATTTCTAATCTATTTGATTTCTTTGAGTAAATGCATTGATTTCGGTGTAGATGTTGGTTCCTAGAGACGAGAGAGGGGCGGGTGATACGGAAGATGGAGAGAGAGAGAGAGAGGACAAAGGAGGAAAGAGAGATATTAGCGGGGGAGAGGGAGAGAAGGGAAGAGGAGGGAAGAAGAGAGATGGGGAGAGAGTCGTGATCGACAAAGAGAATGATATATATGGAGTGCTGAGGCGTGTGTGTTTAGGGGGGTGAGATAGAGACAAAAATAACTATAATGAGTTAGATTATGACCCGGATTTCAATGTAGAAGTTATTTTCTAATATTATTTGATTGCTTGCATTAAATGCACTGATTTCAATGTATATGTTGATTTATGATTTGATGTAATTGGATATATGACGGTACATCAATATTAAAGTGATTGGATTAACAATATGCATTGATTTTAGTGTAAGCACAAAAAGTTATTAACAATGTAGATTGATTTTTGTCATTATAGTAGATTGATTTTTGTGTTAAATGGTTTATGATTTAAATTTTCTTTTTCATATAATCGGTATGAAAAAGATAACAAAACTAACAAGGGAGGGAAATAAGAATAGTAGAAGAAAATAGTTTGAGATTGATTGTAACATGAGTACATTCTTATTATTCACATTTTCTATCTTTCAACACTTTATTGTCACTTTGCATTTAAAAAAATATTTCATCATTTTTCATCATTATAGTTATTAACAATAATTATCATCTCAACGAACTGAGGTAACTAAGAAAATTTAAAATTAAAATGACCAAGTTAATCTCAGAAATATTTAGCATATTTAAAATGATTATATTAAACTGAAACCAGCCTAGATCCATCTTACATCTCAAAAATATACAAAAATTTTAATATTCTGAAAAATGTGACGTTGATGCCTCTGAAATTTGGGACCCGACCTAGATCCATCTAACTGTCTGGATCTATCATGTCGCGAGGGATCAAATCTCTACGAGGTGCAAACCTTTCCTCTCAAGTTATGCACTCACTAGGTTTTGCACCATCGAGGGATTTGATCCCTCTCAGCGCATGACGTAGTTAGAATATCGGATCTAAATTTTAATATAATAAATGGAGGGTTAAGATTTATCTTCAAGTTAGTTATGTTTTTTTAATTAATTTATTAAAGAAAATGTCATGTCAACAAGTTATATTGATGAGCCATGATATTATAAAAGAGTTATTTACAAGTTAAGAATTTTCATGGTAAAGTAATAGTAAATCTCCATAGTTAAGAATATTGTTACCTATATATGTTTAAGTCGTAGAATAATTCTTTTTATAATTAATAGTAACAATAATTTAAGATAAAGATATAATTTATTTTATTTTAAAGATTTTTAAAATTTGAACAATATAAAATGTATTATGAGGTAAGTGTTTTAATACTTATCATAAATTAATACTTTACTAACTATTTAATTTATATGATTATTAGGAGACCATAGACTTCCTATGTTAGCTTTAAATTCTAGCCAAAACCACCTAAGGCATAAACGAGGTTGGTATAAAGACACCAGGGCCTGGTTAAACCATTGGGAGATCGACGAGAATGTTGCATTGCAAAACACTAATAACATTAAAAAAATTGTTACTTCTAAGTTCAAAGAAAAAATGTGGTGTGAGAAAGATCTAGCAACTAAAAGAAAATTAAGATATTATAAGGAAGTCATCAACCCCACCCTAGAAGATCAAAATTTTCTCTTTGTTTTAACTAGCTCAAAGAAGATAATTAATATAGCTAAGATTAGAACGAACTCTCATGAGCTCCATGAGCTCCATAGTGACAAGGTAGTTGGACAGTTCCTAAAACACCATGGATCTCTGTGAGAATATGAATATTGAGGATAAAAATCACTTCCTCTTAGAGTGCCCTGCTTACAATCACATTAGAGCTCAATTTCATAATCTTTGTTGCAATACTGACCTACCTAACCTTTTAAGATGTCAAAATTATAGTGAGCTCAGGAGGCTTCTTTCCAACCTTTTTGAACATAGGAATAAAAATCTTAAATCAAACTAAATAACTCTTTTCTTTAAGTCTATAGACCAAATATTGGTCTCAATAGACGTTAACCATCATCATCATCATCATCATTAATTATAATACTAAATAAAAATAAAATAAAATTTTATGAAAAAAAATTATAATTTGCAAAAAAAAAAAAAAAAAACTATTTTAAAATAAATTTATAAAAAAAATAAATTTATTTAAATTACTTTAATAAAAAGTTAAATTAGATAAAGATTACTGAAAATTTAATATGAATAATAAAAATTACTGATCAGAATAATACAAATTACTATGATTTTAACATGAATAATAAAAATTTGAGTTAAATAATAGCACCACTAAAATATAAAAAAATAAATTAATGTTCACATGGATTTAAGAGTAATGCTCATATGGGTATTTATCCAATGGGTAGTTGAGGGTATATATGTGTTTGTTTAAATTTATACTGCAAATATTTTTCTTCAGATTATGTGTGAGTACCATGCCTTTAAAGATTCAATCCAATTTACTAAATGTCTGTTTTCTATATCAATATTAAAATTTATGAATTACAAGTTTCCTTTATATTTAAAACGAAGAAAAAAATTTTAGAACCTTGTAACTTCAAAAATCAAATATAATGACGAGTAATTTGTTTCGTGATCTATATATGAAAATTTTATTTTTATTTACATATTCGCTTTTAAAAAGTATTTCGTTCAAACAATTTCTTATTAGTCCCTGTCGTCCTTATGTTCTATTAGTAATCGAATTTTACCATTGAAAATACTCCACCCTCAAATTAACTTTTAAGTCATATACATAAAATAGTGTCACTCAACTTATCAAATAGATGTAATTATTTTTTTAATCAATAGAAAATTTTTTATTACCTTATTTGGCCTTTGCTTGAGGTGGTGCTGCAACATTCTTCATATAATTTTTTAGTTCAAAGGATTTAAATTATTCGTTTTCGGTAATGATAAGTAATGCTAGCATTAAATGTATGTTTGGTTTGCTATTGCTTGGTCTTCACTTACCACTTATGCCACACCCATGGCTATCTGCATGTTGACTTCCTGTCACTACTTTTTGCATAGCAATTCAAAAGCTTATTTTGTGGGGTATATTATTATTTTGTTTCAAAGGAACCTTATAACTACCAATTGATTTGCCCAAGATATAAAAGAAGAAGAAATGTCAATGGTAGGGATTCAATTCCAAGAGAGAGAAGAAGAGAGGTATGCTAAGAGTTAGAAGCTAGTTTCAACACTTTTTTCATCTACTATAAATATTTTTATCAAAGAGTGAACAACATTTGTTGATAGCATAATGTCCTCCAAGGGTGCTTACTTTTTGGCCCAATGTATCAATTTCTTTTCTTGTAGTCCTTTGTTGATAGGTAGTTGTTTGGGTCTAATTGAGCACTAATTTGCAAACAATATGCAGATGCAATGCAACTTTTAGAGCAGGCGTATCGATCCCTCTGAAGTAAAGAGTCTTTGTTCATACTTTTGCTTTGTTTTTCTTTAATTTATAAATATATGCAAGAACACTCTATCACTATGTGTGCATAGATTGTAATAGAACTAAGGAATACGCTAACGAGTCTAATTACCTTGTCCTTCTAGTAAGCTCTTTATTCTTCTATGATGGTGCTATGACACGCTTAAGTATAATTTACCACATAGTTTGTTGTTTTTGAACCTAGGTAAGAATCTGTGGCAAGGTTAAAATACTTTATTTCAATGGTTGGCTTAGTAAGTGGTGATAAGATTTATGGTTTCTACCATTAAGAATTACTATTGATTTACCACAGCCATTGCATTGACCAATTTGGATCTATACTCGAGTGATTTATATACTAAGTTGTGACTGTAATTAACTTGCATACAAATAATCTAAATACTAATTAATCCTATATATTATTATATCATTTTGGTGTCAATCTAGAGATGATCACAGGTATCAAGTTTACATGGATTTGTTTCTCCACTCCCTTCATGACAATGATTTTATTTTTAAATTAAAATTGAGTTTCATACCATGCTTTTTTGTATATCAAGTGATCAACATGTCATTTCCAAAGAGATAGGGTGGAGGCTTGGAATGTGTACAAACATGTACCCTTCGTTACTTGGTCATGATAAGGATGCATCAATTGCATCTCTTCCTATTGATGAATTGATTGAAAAGGCTATTGGCTTCGCTTGAGTGTTTCCAACTTTGCATACTTGCTCAAGATAACATTCTAATGTAGCTGTTTTCAAACTAGGAGTATTTACACCGTATCTAATCATGCATATTCCTATGTGGTCAATATCAAATATTGAGACCTCATATAACAATGATATAACAATTTCAAATATTGAGACCTTGGATATAAGTTCATTATGCTCTACTAGTGACATGTATTTTATATAGCTTCATCATAACAAAACAACAAGTATATGTTGGTTGAATTATAGTTATAGTTGCTAGTTTTTTTCCTATAGATTGTTCAAAAGTTTCAAGAGGTTCCATTATTTCCTAGATAATGAGATATAAGTTGCCTCTTGATACAAACCTTTCCTTAAATGTGCAATTTTCTACTTCAGATGAACAACCTCCTCTTCCATCACAACTACTTCTGCAAGGAACTCCAATATCTCCATGAAAAGATACAATGGAAGTCGAGGAAAAGCACCAAGAAGTTGTGCAAATGCTCGTTCCAATTCCGTATAAGAATTCTCCTCATACCTATGCTTCTCCATATGTTTTTCAAGCTCTATTTTCCTCTCATGTCTTGACTATATTTGGAATAATAAACAGTTTCCAAGGTCATTCTCTAAAGATCCTTATTATTTTTAACACTTTCATAATTTGTAGGTCTTTTCATGTTTGCATGCCTATTTTTCCCTTGATATGCATTGATATCTTTATCTTCGTCATTGAAACATGAGAGTATCTAGAAGTATCTTAGTAAGCAGTTCAATCACAAACATAAATAAAAATCAGATTATATGTTTGCAGTGGACTCAATCGTATTTTGAACATGAATCAATGTTCATTAGTTTTGATTTTTGGGTAGCATCGGATGTGCTCTAAGCCTCAAATTTTGTGGAGAGGCTTAGACACATGTATTATAGATAGCCTATAAATCATTTGCTGAAATTCCACTTGGATTGTATTCTAGAGAAATAATTAATTATTTTTGAAGGGACCCTAAGTCTAAACTTAGGAAAATAAAATAATTAAAGTGAATTAATAGAATATGAGTGAGAATGATCTAGAACAAATAGATCAAGTCAAAATTTAATCTTTGCCATTGATCAGAGATCTAATTTGGGTTGTTGAAGTCTCAACGAGAAGACTATAAGAATAGCTTGAAGGGTCATTTGGTAAATACATTTGGCAGAGATCAGAGATCGATTTCTTGAAGGAGGAGTGCTCAGAGAGACATTTTGATCGTGAGATATTTTGCAGAGAGGGGCAATAATTCCGGTTGGAAGGATTCCTGATCCGGAGATTACATGGCAGCAAAGACATAGAGAGCCACAGTAGTAGCCCAGACCTAGTGACGCAGTGCTCATGCAGTCATTGTGCAGAGGCTGAAGGGAAGTCGTTTTACTACCGAGGAGACAACATTGGGCTAGTGCCAGATCCCGAAGAGATTTTCTAGAGGCCATAAGGTCTCAGTTTCCAGCCAATAGAGAGACCAGTGCAGAGGCATAGGGCAGCCATCGTTGTGACATAGAGACTGTGTAGAGGCAGTGCATGATAGTCCAGTCTTGGTGCATATCAGTGTTGGGTTCCCGTGGAGGAGTGAGGTTTGTCTCACAAGATCTATTATGTCAGTTTCTTTCTATGATTTGATGGTTGTGTCAATCATAGATTTGTACTCAGAAATATTTACTGCATAATATATAAACCCTCAGATCTGTTGCATTGATTTTCCCGAATTGGGTTTTTTCGGGGACATTAGTCCAAAAATAACTCTGTCAAATGGTTGTGTGATCTATGCTTGTTCATATTTGTTTCCGCACTTGTATTTATTCCATAGTTTATTTGTGTAGGTTGTAGTGTGATGTATTCAATGTTCGCCATAGTAAACTGCAAATATATTGCTAAGTGGGAAACTTAACAATTAGGTGAATAAATTCTAGTTGTTGCAATAGTATTCCAGAGTTAACATAATTTTCACATGGTATCAGAGCTTGTTTAAGCTTAGTGTAGGAGAAGCAAAGAATAAATCCAATAGATTAAGCATTGTTGAAGCTGGGAACAAAGAGACGCGTAAGAAACAGACTGATCTCCTTGTTGATTGCATAGTCCAAGCCAGGAGGGCTAGACCAACAGGAAAATACCTCTCTAAGTGAGTCGACAAAGAGGTAATATTCTTCCATATTTCTATTTTTCTGAGGTAGAGGGAGCAGCACAACAGATATACGCATATCGGCATCTGGAGGGATGCAGTTGACTCCGCAGCAGTGATTGCTGGTGCAGAGCATTAGGAAGGGTAGTTAAAACACATTTTTGTGGGGATTTATGACATTAGTGAGTTTTCTTGCCTAAGAAACTCAGATTCCTCGTGCAGTAGCAGCAGATTTTGTGGCTTGCTCCATAAGGAGTGCATAAAGCCAGTTGCGCAGAGGATGAGAGGTAGCAGATCGACAACAGCTAGGTGAGATGGCCACCAGTGGATTGCATGACCAGGACTGATTGAAGGGTGCCTCCAACTATGTAATCTGGAAGGAAAATATCTCCTTCCTTCTAAAGGAGCATGAGCTCAAGCACTTTATCGATAGTGCTCAAGTTGAATTGGTGGATTCAACATCATTATTGGCCTTCAAGAAGAATATCGGTAAAGCCAAGTTGTTCATCCTTGACGGAGTGATGGATCATATTGTTTCACACATCTCAGCCAAAGGGACACCCAAGGAGATGTGGGATGCATTGGCCACATCATATGAGGGGTCTTCCAAGCAGTGAAAGATGTTTATAGAGGAGAAAATGTGGACCACCAAGATGCAGAAGGGAGAGCATATTGATCCATTCCTGTCTAGACTTCAAGAAAACAGAGATGAATTGGAAGTCATAGGAGCATCTCCTAAGGCCACAGAGATAGTCAGATTGGCCCTCAACTCAGTGTCTGAGGATTACCAAGTCTTTGTCCAGAGCATCATGAGCAGAGAGAACTTGCCGAACTAGGAGTTAATGTGGGCATCTCTTCAATAAGAAGAGATGAGGAGAGACTTACTCAAGTGTTAACTTGAGGGTGGTAGTAGTAGTGGTTTGAAGATCAAGAAGGAGGAGGAAGAATGTGGCCCTTGCATTAAAGGGGAATCCAAAGAAGTGGAAGAGGAAGAAGGATCTGTCAAATATCAAATGCTTCCAGTGTGGCGAGATGGGACATTATGCCACACAATTTCCTCTCAGAAATAAGGACAAGGATGAGAAGCATGATCCTCAAGCCGGAGTAACGAAGATAGAGGGGGAGGAATTTTATATGATTTCTCATACCTCCAAGAGGGAGTTATAGACCCAAATATCTACAATATTGGGAAGGATCCTTAAGGAGCCCACCTCTCGTATCGTCACCTTGCTACATGAGCCGAAATCATAAGTAGAAGGATGGATGGGTGCCAGTTGGTGCAGAGAAGTGCAAAAGTGACAACACAGTAGTTAGCAGCGCCAGAGTCTGAGAAACGCAGAGCAGTGTTGCAACAGAAACAACACAACAAATTTAGGGGGATAACACAGAGGCTAGAAGCAGTTAGAGCTTCATCGCCAAGATGCATTATACTTGTCCAATTTTTGGATGTTTTTCAGTTGCACAAAGCAATTGTGATGCAGCGCAGTAGCAATTCGCAGTGGCAGAGTCAGCAGTAACACAAATGCAGAATTCGGAGGGAGTTGCAGTACAAATGCAGTGTTGACAGTGACAGTGTCAACAACAGAGCAGATGCAACATTTGCATAGAGTTTATGGGAAACAATGTCAGACATCATCTGCACAGAGGGAGATGCTTCAGGGTCAGAGCAGTGTGCAGTAGGCAATATTGTTATAGCACATTCTTTGCTAAGAGGGAGTGTTTATGTTTGGGTAGCATCGGATGTACTCTAAGCCTCAAATTTTGTGGAGAGGCTTAGACACATGTATTCCAAATAACCCAGAAATCGTTTGGTGAAATTCCACTTGTATTGTATTATAGATAAATAAATAATTATTTTTAAAGGGACCCTAAGTCTAAACTTATGAAAATAAAATAATTAAAGTGAATTAATAGAATATGAGTGAGAATGATCTAGAACAAATGGATCAAGTCAAAAGTTAATCTTAGTAGTTGCTTAGAGATCTAATCTAGGTCATTGAAGTCTCAACGAGAAGACTATAAGAATGGCTTGAAAGGTCATTTGGAAAATACAATTGGCAGAGATCAAAGATCGATTTCTTGAAGGAGTAGTGCTCAGAGAGAAAATTTGATCGTGAGATATTTTGCAGAGAGAGGCAGTAATTCTGGTTGGAAGGATTCCTGAGCTGAAGAGTACATAACAGCAGAGACAGAGACAACCACAGTAAAAACACAGATCCAGTGACGTAGTGCTTACGTAGTCATTGCGCAGAGGTTGAAGGGAAGTCGTTTTCCTACTAAGGAGACAACGTTGGGCTAGTGCCAGATCCCAGAGATATTTTCTGGAGGCCATAAGGTCTCAGTTTCCAACCAACATAGAGACTAGCATAGAGGAAGAGGGAAGCCATCATTGTTTTTGGGTACCAAATCTGCATACTTTTCTCTCCCATTTTCACCCACTCTCTCACTTCTTCGTATCATAAATATTCATTAAATGCTATAAACACACAAGGTAAACCCCCTTCCATTGTCTTATCTGGAATGTTTAATTATTGAAATAATAGTCATGGGATTTTCCCTACGCAAGTTACTAATTCTGTCATTGCCGTAATTCTGGTAGTCAAAGGGTCGCATCTGTAAGACATGGGAGCAACTCTGAGTTCACAACATCATTTTGATATCGTTGTAACAACATAATAGATTCTAAAGCTACTCTAGACCTATTTCAGACGGTTCTTAGTTTTCTCTCGGCAACTAGTTTGGCCATTGTAACAATTGTATATTTCTAGATATTAGTTGTCAGATTGGGGAGACGGCTTTCTGAACAATTATATAAGAAGGGTCTCAGGGCTGTGAATCCGGTTAGCGTGCAAGAGATCAAGTTTGTAACAAAAGATTGTTAATTAATTGAATGCAATACATTTTGTTGTTCTACCTGTAAGCTGAGAATCTATCGCAGCCCTGGTCAGAGAGTTGGGCCCCCTCTTCTGATCAGGTGCTGCGTTATTTCTGTATGTTGTTCTCGCATTTCCGTTTGAGTATTTTTAACTATTGTTATGGTATTCTTCTTCAATTTCTGTGAATGCTTATATAACTCTTCAATTTATCTTTAATTACCATCACAGTGGTTCTTGTTTATTTTAATTGTTAAATATGTGATTAATATTGGATTGTGCCATTTCTCCTGCATATACCTTGCGCGTTACCTTGAAATAATGTACGCACCTGGATTGATAAATCAATGTGGAAAAAGGGTTGAATAGTTTATTCACACTTGGACACCAACATTTTGGCGCCGTTGCTGGGGAAGGTTAACAAGGTGCAAGAACATGATCCATAATTGATCTAAAGATCAATCTCTCGTCTTAGGGAAGGAATTTTTTTTTACCCTGCTCTAAGTCCTGAGCGTAGTGTTCTATTTTTTTTGCTTTCTGATTGTTTTCTTAGGGGCCAATTTCTCATCCTGGGGAGGGTATTTGATTATCCTACTTCAAGTCCTGAACCTTAAACTTTTCAAGTTTTTGTGATTTTCTATTTTGACCCAGCTTTCATTTCTTTTAAGTTTTGTTTGATTTCTGCTTGAGTCCAATCTCTCGTCATGGGGAGGAAATTATTTTTTCCTACTCCAGGGCCTAATCATTGTTGTTATTTTAATGATTTCTTCTCACCAATTGTATGAACAAAGATTCGAATAAGAGGGGTAGAGGAAGACCACTAAAGAAAGGAAGGGATCTGGGAAGGAATAATTATATCCAAGAGATCATCGCAAAGGCTGAATCAGAAGCATCTTTTCGTGCTATTGTCAGGGTAATGATTCAGAAAAATTCTAAGGGGTAGTCTGTTGCGTAGCCAGTGCCATCCACGATACCAGAGAAGACCCTTTCAACGACAGAAGAAGAAGTAAATAAAGTATCAGTAGAAGAAAAACCCCTGATGTCGACAAAAGGAGAAGAAATTGCAAGCAGGGGATCAGAGGAATTGAGAAATTCCAATTGGGAAGAAGAACTCCTGAAGGATCTTTTGTCACCACGAGAGCGAGGAAATTCTGTGAAACCTCCTGCAATTGAATCACCCCAATTATCAGTTGCAGAACCAGTTGAAATCCCGGGTGAGTATTGGAGGATATTTATGGCACCTACAACTTCCTCTATTAAGTTCCCAATTGGGGACATCAGAGGTGATGCACCAATGAAGCCCATCCCTCTAACAACTTTGCCTAATTTTCATGGGCTTTCCTCTAAGGACCCTGATACATTCCTCTTTGAATTTGATATTGTATGTTGGGGGTACGACTATATTGTTTTTGCTCAGAAATTAAAGATATTTCCTACTACCTTAAAGGGGACAACCTTGCGATGGTTCATGGGTTTAGGGGGAAAGAATATCTCCTCATGGGATGAAATGAAGGAATTTTTTTTGGAGAAATACCAGGATTACTGTAAATCCCGTGATATCAAGGAGGATATTTTTAAGTTTGTGCAGAAAGAAGATGAGAATATGGAAGATTGTGTGGAACGATTTAAATACATACTGCAGAGGTTAGGCCATAGTGACCTGGAAAAATATATTATGAAGATCATCCTTTTTCGGGTGCTCAGGTAAGATTCTTTGCAACTTTTAAACATAGTAGGAAAGGGGGACATATCAAAGGAAGACTTTGACACTATATGTGGGTTATGCACCTAGTGTTCATGAGGGGCTACAAGAAATGGACAAGGAATTCGGTCATCAAAAAATTCTGGTGGAGGGGTCACAAAGGCGAAAATCAGAAATCTACTAGATAACCTGAGGACTGATATCCTAAGTACATTATCTGCCCAGATGGCACTTTTTAAGCAAACCAGAAACAAATGGAGTTGGAAAAGACTATGGCTATATTCTGCCCTTAGTGCAGAAAGAAACATCCACTGAAGGAATTCCCATTGAACACAATTGAAGCATGTGAAATTTGCGAACAGGCCCATTTGACTAGCTCGTGCCCTTCCTTGCCAGGATTGAAGGCAGTTTTTCAAGGAGCAAGTGAAGAGAGCACGATGGAGCAACTGTATTTCATGGGACTGAAGAAGCCATGGCATCCCTGACTATCAAATATGAATCCAGGTATGCCTCAGGACTCGTCTCAGTATTTTAATAATTTTAATATGGGTCCCCAGTCTGTACCTTTTTCACCAATGTGGTCTCAATATAAATTTCCACCTTGGAAACAATGGTTTCCCCATACTATTTTGAATTCTTCATGGGCTCAGAACTAGCGTGGACCCTCTCCTACTGGACAGTTTCCCCAATCAATGCCAAAACAACAACTTCAGTTTCCTTCCAATGTACCTCCAGGTAATCCACCCCTTCGACCTCAACTTCCTATCCAACCCAACCCGAATCCTAACAATAAAGGGGTTCAACAAGCTGACACTCTCAACCTTCCATCATATAACATTTCTACTGCAGGGCTTAATGAAATAAACTTACGATTTGGGCGAGTAGTGAATGCTCCAACTTCACCTATTATCATTGAACAACTTGACAATGAAGTTATGGAATTAGAACCAAAAAATGTTTGGGATAAACAAAAAAAAAGCATTGTAAATCGAACACCTCCCCAACCTACTGTTAACCAGGGATGTCCAGTCAATCCGCCATATCCTGAAATATTGACCTTGAGTAAACAAAGCCCTCAAGCAGAATTTGATTTTCTAGGAGAATTACAAAATCTATTTGTTAAAATTCCCCTGCTCCAAGCTATGAGGGACGTACCTATATACGAAAAAACTCTCAAAAAATATTGTTTTAATAAACCTGGAAAGAAATCAAGTGATCTGTTGGCCATCCATGTTATGGGCAGATTATTTGACATCATGCTAGAAAAATCTATGCCTATAAAATATGGGGACCCAGGAAATCCAATTCTAACGATACAAATTGTTATGCGGAATTATGTATTACAGATGAAATATTCTTCCCTATATGTAGTGCTCATCTAGAAAAACAGGTTAAAGAATTTGCAACTACTTTTCCTAACAGTAAATAGACAGACAGAACAGATCAAAGAACTTACTTGGAGTCCAAGCGCTTCCTATTCTCCTTCTGTCGCTCTTGCTGTAGCTTCAAATATGAGCTAGATCACCAAGCTATTTCCTGCAAAGATGAACACTAAACATCACAAGATAGCAATAATACAGATGTCTATTCAAGTTATTCAGTTAAATCAATAAAACATGAACCATATGCATCAAATAAGAATTCATAATATGAAAGACAGAAGCTTATATAGATAAATATGTGGAAGAGTAAGCAACAATATTTGTTAATGGATAGAAGGGGAGATTACAACCCAGTGATTGATTTAGAGTCACCATTTCCAGCAGCATCCCAGCCTCATCACAATGCACATCTCTCCAGCAACATGTCGCTCAAATCAATTCCTCAATTGAAATTCCACCAGCATTTCTCTAATCAAATTCTTCCTTATCAAACACTAGGATCTGTGCTCAATTTATAGAGGAGTTGAAGGTATTTTTACAATCAATGACTTTCTAATAATAGGCAAGACATGTTCCCAGTCTCAGAGGTATCATATGGACACATGGATTCGAAGTTTGACACATGTGAACTCTTCTAGAAGGAAATGGCCAAGTGGAGATTCCGGAACAATGAAAATTTCACTCCCAATGTGACCAATGCACCCATGAATGTCGGGAAGTGATTTGCAGATCACCCTTGAATGGGGTTACCTGCATATGCAACTCACTTAGTCCCTTTAGAGGCAACGTTGGTGAGCTCTCATATGATATATTATAAACTTCAAATCTTGGAAACCTTTGCAAATGAAAGTCATGGATGATTTGTCTTGTTCTTTGTCTTAGGGCATGTAACAACTGAAATGATAGGGGATGATAGACCCTATTCATTGGTTCTAGAGATGATTTCCAGTTAACCAAGTCATTGGGAATGGTGCCCAAATTGACCTATAACAATTTCCCCCTAAAGCATGAAGTCAGAATAATAATAACAATATTTTGATTGAGATGCTTTACACTGTGATGGGTTGGACATGAATCGGAGTGGAAACCTACATCAATATTAAAATACATTACATCATGATATATCCTCTTGATCATAAATTTTTGAGGGAAGGCATTCCCATGCTCAGCACATAAGCTTTCTAATAACATGTACATAATTCAGAAAGTCGTCTACATTGGAATGTTGCCCAATAAAGACATGCCTACATATATAGGCCCATGTTCGAATGACGATTTGTATGTAAGGTCACCATACAGATGATGTGTACAACAATCCTGAAATCACAGCCTGGATGGCTAAAACTAGATCCGGGGTCTTCTTATCTTGTTTACTCGTTCATTCGGGTACAAATCTAGCCATGCGAATATATGATTTGTAGTCGAACATGGAAAGACATCGTTTGATTACCAGCCAATAATGTGAGTTGTTAACAAATGCGAGAGAACCACCATTGATGTTAATGGCCCTCAAGGTACTGCAATATATTTCATAAGGCGTGAATAGATGATTTGATGTTGAACGCCAAACAAAATATTTCGGTCAAAAGTCTGGAAGCGAGGATCTTGTCGATGCTGTAACAAGCCTCATGGTACTGGAATATGATGTTTCTAAGTGAAATTCCTGGATAATGATTTGTCGTCAACAGGAAGCCACCTTATTGTGGAACGGGAGTTACTGATTTCAAAGACAAAGGTATGACTTGATATAGCAATGTTCAGGGATAAATGTCATGAGAATGAAGGTTTATGAGTATTACAGAATGACTTCTCTTGAACATATTGGCGACACTGAGATGAGTTGGCAGCATTGACCCAAAACCGAAGTGAAGGTATGATGAACCATAGGTGTGAATGAACCGTCAAGAATATTACCTAACCTAAAAAATCACGGTGATGGAGTGAAGTGTCATGTTCAAGAGTAACCTGCTACCGTAAAAAGTTCTGTTCACTTTCCCAAATTTTCCCCGGTCATTTGTCGACCAATACCTCTTTATTTTTTAACAAGCTTGAGGAGGATAACATTTTCTTTTCTATAATTCAACCCTTCGGGCGAGTAAAGTATCACTATTTAATAATTTAACGAGTCTAGTGATGCATGAAACTCGATTCTTGCCATGATTGACAAGCCCATCGATATTTCATGTTTTAACGAGCTTAACGACAGTGACAGCCCGATCCTTTTTCATATTTAGAGAGTTTGAAAAAGAGGACGAAAGAAAACTCCATAAGTACTTTTTCGTAAAGTTGTCGCTCAGATCCGAAAAAGTGTAAAATAATATTTGAGAGAACCTCTTTAGTCATGTTTGACTAAGGTATTCCTTTTTCGTAAATAATCTATCTCAATCCGAAAAAGAGTTAAACTTATACTGAGTAGATATAAATTCATTTGCTTTTACAAGCTCAAAAAGACAAGTGCTCGGCAATATTTTCACATTATCGAAGTCTGAAAAGAGCTAAAAGAAGACTCCAGGGGTTCCTTTTTCGCTGTTATCGAAGCTCGAAAAAAGAGATAAAAGTGCGCTTCAAATCCTTTTTCATTTTTAACAAAGCTTGAAAAAATAAGGAGAAAAAGTATGCTTTGTGGTCAAATCATTCTTGAAATAAATCTGCACGACTAATCTGTTCATAAGTTGTAAGACATGTTCAGAAAAACATCAAATGGATTAAAAATACTTGCTTCATGATAAAACCATAATAAAACCATAGTAATAGCAATAAATATGATTTGAAAACAATTAAATGACCATTAAAAAGAGTTTTACTATTCATTTTTACCATTCCATAGTTACCATTTGTATTTTGGAACTTTGAACCTGATTTTTCTCCTGAACTTTAGCCGTTGATTGCGATCGTTTTTGTGGATGGATTTCATTGCCATTTGATCCAGGTTAGTGCCATGAACCCTCTCTTTCCTTCAGTAATCATTTCATTTCTTTTCAGTGAAATTTTTTAGGGTTTTGGGGTCCGTAGGTTAAATTCCGATCTCAAAGAGGGAAATGCACCCTTGGACATCGAAAGGTGCGTTTCATAGCAGCTAAAATGAAGGCTAGCTACATATACAATGCACTGTCTCTTGTCTAGGGTTGCATTGGGCACAATCTCCATTTTTTATTTTTACATCATGCCCAAAATTTGCCCAATTTTTTGCATCGAATGGAATCTAATGGTTCTTATGGTTGTATTTAAGGTTTTCATCGGATTACAATGACGATTACATGGAGGGAAAGAGAGCATGAAGAACAGGATATGATTGCCCTAAATGATCCGGGCACAGTAAGAGCCCTAAGGGATTGTGGACTATTAAAGTACTTCCAGTTGTCAGGGATGAGGCAACAAATAGAACTCTTGGAGTTCCTATTTCGAGCATGGGATCCAGCTATCGAGGAATTTCATATTAAGAACCAAGTGGTTCTCATAACAGTAGAGGATGTATACTTTCTTACAAGTTTGTCGAGGATAGGCTTGCGTATTTCGCTCTCAGGGTCTATTGTTGGAGGAGAGACTATGAGAGATTATGTTTTCCAACATTGCTATCTAGGGGTAGAGCCAAGCAAAGATGGAAAGATAAACATCCAAGATGTTAGAGATTTGCCTTTGAGAACAATCCTTTTCATGATCACAAAACTTGCTGGCACCGTTACACTACATGTAGCGAATAGATCGTATATGTAACACACGTTAGAGTGTATGGAGCCAACAATATTCAACTGGTCTGAAGCTGTGCTTTCTCAGATAAAAGAACAACTGAACAGAGCAAAGGGAGGAAGGAAGAATAACTTCAGTTATGGTTTGATCCTCATATCGTTTTCCTTAGAACGAAATCCATTGATGCAGCCACAACATGTGACACTGGATGTGTCTAATCCTAGAGATCCGAGGATGCAAAGATGGGTAGAACTAATGGGTAGGCAGGCAGGCCAATCGACCATTGTGTTCTTGACTGCGTTCTTCGCTTGGTTTTAGTGACAGATTGTCGCTATCGATGAGTATGCATATGTAGGCGTTGATTCCCAAGGAGATCCAGATTTAGCTTTACCAGAAGGTGCTCAGTGGGGTGTAATGGGTTAGAATGTTTTGACCATGTTTTTCATTTTCCTAAGGTATATACAACGTTTTTGTATTTTTTATGTTTTCCCAGGACTAAACTAAATGTTTGATGTAATCCAGATGTTGGTTGAGTTCAACCGGTGGAGGAACCAGAGTGTGTAGTAGATGAGCCAGCAGAGAGGGCTGTCAAGAGAGCAGTCCTTCAGGATCTTGATAGGGCTGAGACTCTAACTGAGCTTCGATAGCACATAGAGGGGTTGACCTTCGGGATTCCGAATTTCTAGATCGAATATTTACCCATGCGACTGCAACATCACGGTATAGGTGTTGCTAACCGTTGGATGCAGTTACTGCGTAGGATAGCTAGATCTATAGCATGTTACCACGATCACCACTAGTTTACTTTTGACATTTTGCATACATTTTAAGGTCAGATGACCAATGTGTCTTGGGCACAAATTTTGTAAAAACCTATAACTATCTATCTATTTGATTTCAGTGTTTTCCTATGTTTATTGTGCAATCCTATTCAGTGATGTGAATGTTTTCTTTGCATGTGTTGCAAATGTCTGTCTGAAACTTGATTAGCTAAAGAATCAGTCAATGTGTTCAAATTTCTATAAATATGTTGATATTGAATAAAACCAAAGTTTCTTTCCAAAAGTCGAACTCTTAGGAACAATCGATGCAGTGTTGGATTTCTAACAGTATATACACTAGTAAGTTGTAATACCACAAGTTGTGAGTCTAACCTTATGATGATATGGTTAATACCAAATGAAATGGCATCAGAGAGAAGTTCAATCAACGTGCTATACTCAGCGATATTTTTCATCGATCTACCGATACAAATCTCTTGAAAACTCACTAACTCGCCGTTCGGAGAATAAATGGACCACGCTGCAGAGTATAGACTCTGCGTACTACGACTAGCACCATCAGCATATCCAACAAATGGTTCCAAAGATTCATACATCTGCGATGAAATGTAAAGTGGATTACTAATGTCAATAAAACTATAAAAACAAACTAAGACAGTGAATGCAAATCAACAACATATATATACAATATAATACAAAAAATTACTACGCTCATGATTAAGCATAGTAACGTTTCAAATACAACCCATTTCTGGGTTGTGCCAACGGAATTCCATCGTAATCAACTAACTCATAGGCACCCTTATCAAGAACTCTTTTGAAAATATAGGGACCATGCCATAATGGCTCAAATTTTCCTATACCTATTACATCAGCTTCTTGATCATAAAGTAGGACCAAGTTGCCCTCTGAGAAAATGTGAGGCTGCTGTACATTTTTGTCGTATTGCGCCTTTATAGGTCTCTTATGCGCTTCGTTGGCCGATTGGGCTTCACGACGCGTTTCATCAAGATGGATGAGGTTAAAAAGACACGCTTCTTCTTTTGAGGTGTCAAGTAAGAAGTCGATTGCGAGTTTTAACGACGGTATTTCAGATTGGATTGACAAGATAGCTTTGAGACCCTACACCAAGTGAAAGGGAGTAAATCCAGTTGTGTTTCTCACCAAGGTTCAATACGTCCACAAGGCCGAGTACAAGATCAAATGCCAGTTTCTTTTACGAACTCCTATCATTCGTTTAAGCATACGTTTAAGAATCTTGTTGATAGCCTCAACTTTTCCATTTGATTGTGGATAATAAGGAGTAGAATTATCATGTGACAATCCTAACTTGGCAGTTAATTCAGTATTCACGTGGTTGCGAAAATGCTTCCCATGATCTATAACTATAGCCTGCGGGACCCCAAACCGTGCAATAACATGATTAAATAAAAACAATGCAGTTGTTCGTCCTGTGTTGTGGAATGTAGGCATCACTTCGACCCATTTGGTAAAGTAGTTGACTGCGACAATAATATAACCATGCCCCTTGGACGAATGAGGGTTGCAGGTCATGAAGTCAATACCCCATTTTGAAAATGGTCCCACAGAGACAACAGGATGCCTTGGCACTGGCAGTTTGCGAATTTTACGATAAAAAATGTGGTACGCATGACAACTTTTGACCACGAGGATGCGGTCGCGAAATATTGTGGACCAAAAGTAATTGGCGTGGAGTATCTTTTGTGCGGTAGCGTATCCAGATAAATTTCCACCACAAGCCCCAGCATGACAATAATTTAAAACCTTTTCGGCCTCCTCATGAGTGAGGCACCTTCTTAAAATAGTATCGACACAATGACGATAAAGTGTATCACCGACGATTAAATAATATTTGGCTTGGTATCAAATACGTTGTTGTTTAGAGTGAGAGGTATCAGGCTGAAACCAGAGATTCTGGGTTCGATCCCCAGTGGAGTTGCCAATTTGTTATCTAGAATTATGGATTACGGATAAAACATTCTTCCCTATATATAGTGTTCATCTAGAACAACAGGTTAAAGACTTTGCAACTACTTTTCCTAACAATAAATAGACACACAGAACAGATCAAAGAAATTACTTGGAGTCCAAGCGCTTCCTATTCTCCTTCTGTCGCTCTTGCTGTAGCTTCAAATCTGATCTAGATCGCCAAGATATTTTCTGCAAAGATGAACACTAAACAGTAAAAGATAACAATAATACAGATGTCTATTCCAGTTATTCAATTAAATCAATAAAACATGAACCATTTGCATCAAATAAGAATTCATAATATGAAAGACAAAAGCTTATATAGATACATATGTGGGAAAGTAAGCAACAATCTTTATTAATGGATAGAAGGGGAGGTTACAACCCAGTGATTGATTTAGTGTCACCATCTGCAGTAGCATCCTAGCCTCATCACAATGCACATTGTTGGGGTCCTGTGATTTGGCTGATTGGAAAACCAAATGACAAGGCAACATCAAAACCAGTCTTGAGAGCTCTAGGACCTAGCCTTCCTAGTCTCAGAGAGGGATCTCTCAATTGTTTGCAAAGATATGACTTGTTTGCTTGTAAAAGGTTTCTTTTAGGCTAGTTATTAAGCATGAGTTTGTTTGATTGTTTGGTTGAACATGATGATCTAGGCAGCATAGATAGAAAAGGGAAATCTCTAAGTCATTGGGCAATGGACTCAAAATAGAAGTTATAACAAGTCAGTCAATAGATCAGAGGTATCAAAGGGCAAATCTAACTTGGCCAGTGGATCTACAAAGTTTTTCAGGTGGAATGAAATAGACATCAAAGGTTTAGAATGAAAAGTAGAACTAAGGGCAATTAAGAATCCTTAATTATATGTACTTCTCAACAAAGGGACTTAAAACATAATTTGAACATGAAGAAGTATTCCATAAACAGGGCTAACCATGAATTCTACAAATCACACTTCAGCAAATAACAATTTCAAGACAGACTTTTCAAATGAAATCTAGGAGTCGAGGAACACTCTATTTCATCCAAATATTTCACTTTCAAGGATAAGAAAACATTCAAGATTCAAAAATAACTGCATTCATAGAAGAGGGAACTCCTAGACATCTTATATTACAACTATAAAGACCTTTAAAACAATTATCTCAGCAAGAACAAAGGGTATGATCAAAACAGACCTCTTTGGTAGACTGCAAACAATGGTACTTTAAAGGGAGACTTCAGAAACAGTTTTCAAGAGGCAGCAAGTAAGCAGGGAAAACCATAAATCATTCTTTATATCAACTGTTTGAACTATTTATGAAATAAACAAGCATAAGGGTTCAAGAGAGCAATTAAGAATTCTCTAGAATACCTCAGCAGAAGAAAACATAAAACAGTGAAGAGAAAACAGGTCTAAGGTGCTTCTAGGAGACATTTCTTAGCCTAAAATTTTTACTCTATTGTAGTAAGAAATGATGAAACAGAATTAAAAACAAGAAAAATGTTGAGATTCAACAAGATGATGAGCTTAGTGAAAAGAGTCGCCTTCACTAAGTGGGTCCGCAGGCTATTTTTGGCGCAAGTCTATTTTTAGACATGATGATCATATTTCAGAAGTTGCAGGATGCTATTTGTGAATGGTTGGTCAAGTTGGAAAAATAGATGAAATTATGTTTTTAAAATATTGGGCGAAGTCTATTTATAGATCGTCAATCTAAAAATAGATGCATGTCGATTATTATTAGCTCTTAATAATAATCAGACTCTAAACAACAACTTATTCCTGACACTTTCACTACTTGCACGGATGTAAGCATCAACACAAGGAAATTACGCTATTTCGAGGGTTTAGCGGAGCTACGTGCGGAGGACTCGCTAGAACTCAAGTATAGTTATGACACAAATGAAGAAGTAGTTGGTGGAGTTGTATTTAGTTTAACTCAGTTAGACTCAGTTGAGCTAGTTGTATCTAGTCTAACTGAATGATACACTAGTGAGAGTGGTGTGAATTAATTAGTTAATTAATTCACTAAATAATAACTCATTAATCAACTGAAGAATACATCAGTTAACTATAGTGCATGGACAGTTCAGTGGAGACCAGTGGAGAGGTAGGTGAAAGAGCAAGTGTGACTATCAGTTGTGACTATAGTGATACATTGATTGCATCCAACACTCAGTGGAGATGCCAATGAGGATTGCACAGTCAAGGATGGAGTAATTCGAATTCATTCAGAGCTATTCTTCAGCATAGATTGCGCAGTGGAGGCAGGCTAGCAGGTGGCAAATATCGGTGCATGGATTTGCAAGATTAGGCCTAATTAGTGTATGACAATTGTACTGTACTAAGGGCTTGTGATAAGCTTTGTATTTTTGTATGAGATTGTCATATGATCTCCATGTTACATAATATATAGTTGGTTTTTTCAGCTTCAGGCTTTCCCGGTTAAAAACTGTGTTATGTGCGATTGATCATTTTTGTTTATGCTTCACATGTGTGTGCAATTAATTTTTCCGCAAAAGATTAACAAGTGGAATAGATTCAGTATCTTGCATAAAGTTAAATAGTGTGAGACTAGGTGGATCTTGGACATATGCATGCTTAGTGCATATAATTTCTACATGGTATCGAAGCATTGTTGATTGAAGATTGAAATTGTGAAGTGAGTTTGTGCTGGTGGACAATTTGAATTTGCTACAGCAGATTCTTGGTGCAGAAATCGAGTATACATTGAAATGTCTTTCAACGGGTTGAGATTGGAGTATGCCCTTGATGGGAGCTAGAATTACATATCCTGGAAGGACAGGATGGAGGTGGTGTTGGAGGATAATGGGCTTAAGGATTTCATCGATAACGATGTTCCTAAGCCGGGATCTAGCGATGCGCATTACTTGATGCATGACAAAAGAAGACTGCAAAGACGAGGAGGATTCTGTTGGAAGGTGTGAAGGACCACATTGTGTCCAGCCTTCATGGGAAAGCCACTCCATTCTTAATGTGGAAGGCTTTGATAGACTTGTTCCAAAGCAGAAGTGACCAGAGGAAGTTGGTGCTTATAGAAAAGCTCAGAAAAATAAAAATGGAGAAAGGAAAAAGTATTCCAAAATACCTCGCGAAGTTTGTCCACTGCAAGGATGAGATGGGAAGTGTGGGGGTTACTGTTGATGAAGAATAATTGGTGAGCTTGGCTCTCCTTGGGCTTCCAAAGAGTTGTCATAGCTATGAAGACTCTGTCAATGGACGGGAGAAACTTCCAGGATGGGAGCGACTTTGGTCGGATCTTGTGCAGGAAAAGATAAGGCGGGGTACTAGGGATGGATCTTCATCGAAGAATGAAGATGAAGAGAATTTCGATTTGGCTGCCAAAGCAAGGAAAGGGAAGGGGAAAAAAAATCCTTCTAAATCCAGTGCGAAAGGCAAGAAGCAGGACTTGTCCAAAGTGAAGTGTTTTCACTGTCACGAGCATGGACATTTCGCCACTAACTGTCCATAGAAGAAGAAGAATAATCAGGCTGCTGGATCTGCAGCTGGAGAGGCCTTAGCCTCGCAATTTGAGCTAGATTTTTCCTTGATCGCATGCTTGGTTTCAAGTTGCATGGTATCGGTGTGGTATCTTGACAGTGGTGTGTCTTTCCATATGACGGGAGACAAATAGTTGTTTAGTGACTTGGAGGAGAAGGACCTCTAGATGCATATAGAGATGGGTGACGATGGTAGGTACAGTGCGACTGGCATTGGGACCATTACCTTTGAGAGGGAGTCTGGTAATCCATTCTTGTTGAAGAATGTCATGCATGTTCTAGGTCTGAAGAAGAACTTGGTCTCAGTCGCAATGCTGGAAGATAGGGGTTATGATGTTGTTTTCAGTGAGGGAAAAGCCTTCCTTCTACATAAAACAACGGCTCAAACCAAGAAGATAGGGGTTCGAATTAAGAATCTCTACAAGCTGGAGGTAGATGGTTGCGCTGCAATGGTGGGAAAAGCAGAAGAAGTGGTGAGCCGGGATGAGGGCAAGTTATGGCATAGGATATTGGGCCATCTTCACCATGGCACTTAGAAAATTTTGCAAAAAATTTCTACTGGACTTCCCAAGGGTACTCTTGCGCAGTCAGATCAGTGCAAAGGATGTACAATGGGTAAGTTTGTGAAGACCACCTTTCATGAGAAGGAGAACCGTGCTTCGGTGATCCTGGAGAGAATTCACACAGACGTGTGTTGACCATTCTCGGTTGCTTCAACAGCAAAACACAGGTATTATGTGATATTTTTTGATGAATTTTCTCGTATATGCTGGATCTTCTTCATGCATAAGAAGAGTGAAACGTTCTCAAAGTTCTGTGATTTCAAGGCATTGGTGGAGAAGGAGTCGGGGAAGCAGGTGAAAGCTCTAAGGAGTGATAATGGTGGTGAATAAATCTCAGGCGAATTCAAAGACTTCTGTAGAAAAGAAGGAATTCGAAGCGAACTCATAGCGCCTCATAACCCACAGTAGAATGGGGTCACAGAGAGAAAGAACAGAACGATCGTGGGTGTTGCACGAGTGATGTTGCATGATCAAGGCCTACCGATGCACTTGTGGGCAGAAGCATGCAACACTGCAGTTTATGTGCAAAACCGTTGTCCTCATAGAGTACTTGGCATGAGTACACTCGAGGAAGCTTTTACTGGTAAGAAGCCTGATATTTCTCATTTGAAGATTTTTGGCTCACTTGTTGACATTCATGTGACGAAGGATGCCAGGAAGAAGTTGGAGCCAACTGCAGAAGTTGGGATATTTTTGGGGTACACAGAAACACCCCACAACTATCATGTGTATTTTCCGAACAGTCGGATGACTGTTATGCGACGGGATATAAAATTCAATGAGGTGAAAGCCATGAAGTTGTCGCTTGAGAGGGAGCTACACTTGCATGCGGAAGAGGAGCTTATTTTTCCTAAAGATGAGCCTCTGGATGTGCATCAGCCATAGGAGGAGATTCATGGAGTGGAGGAGTCCACTCATGCAGAACCAAACATCAGACAAGGCAGGAAGCATACCACAGAAGCTGAGAGACTGAAGGTGGATGTGGCACAGAATGTAGGAGTCCCTACATCACAGTGCAGACAGAGACAGTCACCTGACCGATATACTGGATACATGGCTATTATGAGCAAGTGCATTGTGACAGAGCTATCTTCTTTTGAAGAAGCAGCGCAAGAGCCCACATGGGTAGATTCCACGGTGGAGGAGTATGACTCCATTGTTAGAAACAGTGCTTGGGAGATTGTTCCAAGACCAGTGGGGAAATCAGTTGTAGGATCAAGATGGATCTACAAGGTAAAGCAAGCTGTTGATGGGAGTGTCGAGAATTATAAGGCAAGATTTTTTGCCTGGGGCTTCTCACAGATTGAGGGGATTGACTATGAAGAAACCTTTGCACCTGTCGCACGATATTCTTCCATACGAACCATCCTTGCTCTCTCAACGCAGATGGGTTGGCACATTCATCAGATGGATGTGAAGACTACGTTCTTTAATGGGATCATTGAGGAAGATGTGTACATTGAGCAACCTGAAGGATTTGAGATCTTCAGCAGCGAGTCGCATGTGTGCAAGCTCAAAAGAGCATTGTATGGGCTGAAACAAGCACCCCGTGCTTGGTAAACTCAGATCGACAGCTATTTCACTGGACTTGGCTTCACCAAGAGTGAGGTAGATGCAAACCTGTACCAGACTGTGGTTTAGGGTAAGCTTTTAGTCATTGTACTTTATGTTGATGATTTAATACTAACAGGTGATGAGCAGTTGTGTTACACAGTAATTTGTCACCGTCCTTACCATTCCCCATCCCGCACAATGGAGGACCCATTCCGTGACCTGTGAACATTGTCATGCTTTGAAAACATCATCAATGCATCCCTCTGAGCATGAGCTTTATTTTCCCTTGAGACATATCCTTGCAAAACTCATGAAAAACAGCTCTTTTTGCATTGGCGCGGGTAGACAGTTCAGTGCTCGCGCCAATCAGGGAAATCCTGTAAAGAGGTCGCGCCACTTGGCGCTCTGTCATAGAGCAGCAATCGCGCCACCCATTTTAGGGACCGTTTTTTAAATATGGATGGCGGAAGTTGAGTTCAAACAAACTCACAAACCACTGCCTATCTTGAGTTGGGAGGTTTGGCTGCGGGAGTTCTATGGAAGGGAAGTGGTTTTGCCACCTCCCATAGAACCTTCCTTGTTGATAGGGCCAATCCCATAATAATAGGGATCCCAACTCCCTCCTTCCCCATCTATAAAAGCCTGCTCAAATCCATGGCAAGCTAGTCTTGAAGTGCTGAAGCTTTGCATCTCCTTATTCCCAAGTGCCTTTGTGCTGTAAAGAATCCCTTCTTTCCCTTAAGGCCCATTCAAGCAAGGAGACCATTGTTACGAGACTCTGGAGAGGTTTCCCTTTCCTTGGCGAGCTTTGCGAGACGTGGACAACCGGGGACCCGTTCGAAGGAAGCTGCGACGTCAGAACTTGGTTGTAACTTCTATTCGTTTATCATTTTAATAGATGACTATGATTATGGTTCCACTCCGTTTTCCATCATGTTAATGCGAGTAATATCTTTTCTGACCGATGTTTAGTTACGTACGCTGGTTCCTATGCTTGTATCTGTTCGTTTCTTCTATGTGCAGGTGTTCATCCGCGGAGATCGTGGAAGGATTGTGATCTGCCAGGGCTGAAGGACGGGGACATCTCTTCTTCAGATCGTAGCGTTGGAATCCAGGTAGGCTTCTATCCCTAGCTCTTTCATTCGTAACTAGGAGCTTGCGTCATAGCATTGTTTGTTTGTTGCTAGACCCCTGCTGGGCTAGTAGGGATCGCCTCTGTCCGCAGAGGGGATTTACCTCCTCAACAAATTGGCGACTCCGCTGGGGACCGTCCGGTTTTCCTTGTCTCGTTTATGTTGTTTCGCTTTGATTGTTTTTCCTTGCTTGATGAACCTTCTGGGTTGGATTCTTTCATTGTTTTAGCTGCTTGGTTTGCTTAGCTTGTATTGGTCTGCTTCTGGAAGTAGCTTGTTTTTAATTTTTGTTGAGAAACTCGACTGGCGCGGTTTTTAACCCGACAGTCGCGCCACTTGGCGCGTGTTGCCTTTGTCTAGCCCGCGCCAATTGGCTTCTGGCGCTAGTTTCCAGCTCACAGTCGCGCCACCCCTGTGAGTTTTTTGAGTTTCTTCATTTTTTGGCTCTCTGGATTTGATCAATACTTTTCTTCTTGACTTTATGACTGTCTGAGTGTGTTGGAGTCTTGTTTGGCCGGAATTCACCTCTGTCCTTGGGTTGTTTGCTTCTATCTACCGATTTCACGTTTTGAGCCCTAGGGCATCTAGTGGCTTAGTGTATCGAGCCCTCCTTGGGAGTTTTGGTGTCTTGATTGTCCTGTCAACTTGTTGATTGATTCTCCACGCTCTCTTAACAGTCTTTGATTGTTTTACTGCGTCTTTTGAGTGATTTTTCATTCCTTCATTCAGAATTCGTTTGCCCTTGCTTTGGACCTGGATCACACGGTCCATTGGAAGTTTTTTGGGTCTTTCTTTGCTTTGAGAGACTTTGGGTCGATTTAGGGATCTGATTGATTGCATTGTTGAGTGAATTTTGTTTGTTTCGCTCTCTTGGATATCATTTCTCAAATTGTTCCTTTTGTTTTCAGTGCACATTAGCCATTAGACATTGAAAATCAAAAAAAAAAAAAATCTCTTTTGCTTTTATAAATTAGTGCAAATTGTGATCTTTTCCATATCGCTAGTGATTAGTGTTTGAATGAAAAGTGTTCAATTGCATTAGTTGCATTAGAGACATTGTTGTTTGTATTCCGTTCATTTCGTTTGCATAAAAGCTCTCAACTCTTATTTAACTAGTTTTTATCGAACGAAATGTTGCACCGTGGCATATAGCTTGCATTTAGGAGTCTTTCGAGACACTACATACGATAGGGCCTGGAAATTGAAACTTAATTGAAGATCAACCGTAAAATTTATTCAATTAACCTAAGGCAACATTGGAACTTAACGAAACATATTTAGAAGGTCTAGGCTAGAGACGTGTTCCGGCGTCGTTAAACCTAGCAGCTGTCGTTCGCCTGTTGGCTTTAGACAGCGCTAGTACGGACTTGTGCTCCCCGTACCGTCGCGTACATAAAGGGAGACCCCTATAGGTTTTCAATCCTTTATCCATAGGAAGCCGAGTCTGCCGCCCTATACCCGTGATACACCGAACACATCATTCGGGGAGACTACCTGCACGTACGGAAAGTCCTTGGTCGATTTCTGTTTCATTATTTGAAACCAAGGTGTATATTGCAGTTCACGGATATTTGGTACACCCTTTGTGCCTAGTTTTTCCTGAGCAGTCATTTGGTCTTTTCTGACTCCCTAAAATTGAAAAGACCGTCAAGCGCTTGTCCTTTCACGCTTGTATCAACTCTGAAAGAGATAGAGTCATCTTTTTATCGTTTCTCGACTCTTAAAATATGAAACGGTAGAATTTCTTATTTTCCAATGTGGTAAAATTAATCGCCCACGATTACACACCTGTTTAGACATTGCTTGTTGACTGTTTGATCGTGTGTCTTAACTCGTTTTCAGCCCGTGTGTGTGTGTGCTCTTTTCTTCTAGACTTTTGCCACAGTGGCAGAACCATCGGTTTCGTCTACTGGTAGTCCTTACACAGACGATTCTTCAGAAGCTTCTGAGCCTTCTGTTGAACCACAGCAGCCTGTTGTTTCCGAGTTTCCTGACGGGGGACCGGTTCTCGCCGAGCAACCCTTTGGAGGACCAGTTGAGTTCAATTGGCCCTTTTCGGACCCTGTGTCCGAATTGAGATTAGGAGCTGATTTCCTTTCTCTTACATCGGGTTCACCGTTTGTTGCTGCTGTTTTTCCTCCTAGTCCTCGCCGTCTTCTGCGTGATTTAACGGCAGGATCAACCATGAGTGATTCTGGTGAGGAAATTCCCGGGTCTGATGACTATCAGCGCATCCCTCGTAGATTTTTTGAGGGAGACGATACTGAGCTGGCTACCACATCGTCAGCTGGTCCTTCTTTACCGCAGGGATACAGATCTCTGGGTCAGATCATCTCAGCTGCTGCCTCAATGGGAATATCATCTCCTGCTTCGAGGCCAGCTGCCACTACACCCTGGGTGTCTCCTTCGACGCCCGTCACTTCTGTTCCCGTGCGGCCCACTGTTTGTGTAGCTGCCTCTTCTGCTGTTGTCTCAGCCACCAGGGCTGGGCCAACTCCCGAAGATGTTTATCTAGCTACTTCCATACCGGAGAATATCTCTCCGGAGGAGTATCGGTTGTTTTTGCAACAGCCGAACGCCGGAGCTGGACAAATTCCCCAAGATCCTTATCGATCTTTCTTTTCGCACTATGCGCAGGACGACACTCCCGTGTATGGTTTTCCGGGTCAGCTTGACGAGCATGGGGACATTTTGCGTCTTCCTGCTCCTGAGGCTTATCTGTATGTTCAAGGTTTACCGTACAACCAGGCTCGCAACCTGCAGGGACAACCTTTCCAAGGCCAACCTGCAGGCCAACCTGGCTATCTGTACGACCCACAGGGACAGCCCATCCAAGGCTACTCTGCGGGCCGACGAGCCGACTGTACAATCCATGAGACCCTATTATAACCTTATTTGGTCAGCACCTTGGCCCTCGGCCGGGGTATCAACGGGGGCCGGTCTATGGTCCTGGGGGCAAATCCAGCCTTCTTTACCGATGCAACCGCAGTATCCTGTTGTCTCTAACGTTGCATATCAGCCAGGACCACTTTATGGTTCTGCTTCAGGTCAAACTGGTTTCCAGCAAGCACCTAGTCCTGTTCCTCCACCAGGCCAACCGGGTCATCCGGTACAACCTGGTGTCCCGCCTCCAGGCCAACCGGCTTATTCGATGCAACCTGGGGCTCACTTGCAACCAGGTCAGCCTGCGCAACCAGCGCCGCCTGTTCATTCGGGCCAACCTGTTCATTCAGGGCCGCCCCCTCACTCGGGTCAACCTGTTCATTCAGGGCAGCCCTCTCATTCCGTTCACTCTGCTCAACAGCCTGCTCATTCAATGCCGCAGCCGAATCAACAGCTGCGCCCTACGTACCAGGCTCCGCAGGGTTCCACTTATCAGCAGTCTACTCATCCTCAGAGTGGTTATTATCCACATGGTCAATCTCAGCAAGCCTCGCCACCACGGAGGCCTCTCGGTATCGGCCTCACTCCACCGGTTCTCACCTACGCTCAATGGTAGTCAAACAAGGGGCAATAATACTAATCGGGTTACGAACTCTGGTTGCTCAAGCCCCGCACTATGGTTACCCGAATCCAAATCAGTCTCGGCCTATACGAATTATGCCCTTCACGGTCGGGAATCCTGGGACGAGAACCCATGGGGGCGAGGGATATTCACAACCATGTCGTGGGCATAGATCTGGGACCTTGTCAGGGCGGCATGGGGTTAGCCCTCCATTGCGTTCTGGCTACCTTGGACACAACCAGGACATTTGAAGTTGACCAGTCCCGTTCACATGGCCCCCGGTTCCGACCAAGATACCAGGAGACTGTCCCAAGTTTGAGGGCAAATCTGGAGAAGACCCCCAGGCGCATGTGATGACGTACCACCTCTGGTGCTCGTCTAACTCTTGGACTGACGATTCGGTTCGTTTGCGTCTTTTCCAGCGTACGTTAACAGGAGCTGCTGCTAAGTGGTACATAGAGCTATCCCGTGGTATTTTTCAAGATTTCAACTCGTTAGCTATGGCTTTCCTCACGCATTTCAGGTTGTCGGTTTGGTATAGGCCACCTCTGTCCTTCCTGACGAGGACTCGGCCACTCACATCTCGGATCCCTGTCCATGAGTGGCGGCGGCCGTCGTCGGCGATCGAAGTTCACATGCGATCGGATTTTGACTCACTTGGTTACCACCTCCTTTGTAGTCAATCTTTCCGGGGATATCGCGATGGGAGCGTGTGTGAAGCGGAGGAACAAGCTATCGCCGCGTTCCCGATGCACGGATCTTGTTTTTCGCAATCGGCACGCTTTATGACATCACTTACTGATGCTCTGGCCGAGGAGCCTAAAGGCCCCAGCCTACCCCTACGGTGGATGGTGTCATTGGATTCCGGTTCTCAAGTGAAGTCTTCGAATGGAAATGACTAATTCTTCCAGCAATACTCTTGCTAATCAGCCTCATCCGATTACGGTAAAACCGCGGAGGTAAATGCCGTCCGAGGGCCAATCCTGCGGACAAATCCTCAAGGGGAAGAAGAAGGGAAAAGGCAAATCAAAATCTGATGCCCCGAAACCGGAATCTAAATCTCGAACTGAGGATGGCTCCCAACGGAAGCCGAAATTCCCTTGCCTCATCTGTGAAGGTGACCATTATACTAAGGATTTTCCTCGACGGTCCGAAGTTAGTCAACTTCTTAAAAGCTCAAAAGGGACTCCGGCTATTTTAAAAGAGCCATTTCCATCTCAGCAGACCCAGATGGTCGAACATGCATCACCATCTGCACCATTTGGGTCTCAGGTTTTCATGATGAAAACTAATGCACCTATCACTATTGCTACTAAATCGAAGGATTACAATAGTCAGCAGCAGGCACCCGGGAAGGCAGTTCCGGATGGACCGCCTCCCCCACCTGTTTCTGGTCAGTTGGAAATCGAGAAGCCGACTCTCGAGCCGTTGTGAAAAGCACACTCCCAGGGTGTTCTTCGGAGATCCTCTTATAATCCAAATGCTCGTGCGCTCAACATTACGGTATTGTTGGTTAGCCTGAGCGCCATATGTCCGCACTGGAAGTTCTTCAAAGTTTCCCATCGCAACGGAAGGCTTTGTTGTCAGCAATCAGTGGAATCGATCCCGCCGATTCAAGTCTTCTCACCTTCAATTTGGAAAACTTTACTCCCCGACTTCCACATCAAATCGCTTTGGTTATTCAAGTCGGGATTAATGGTCTGAACATTCATAGGGTCATCGTAGATGAGGGTGCATCTACCTGCGTTATGTCCTCCGCTTGCTGGAAGGCCATCGGCTCACCAGCCCTGTCGTCATCTCCCAATGCCCTTGAGGCATTTGATGGTCGGGAATCTAAACCCCTGGGCGTTCTCGAGAGTCTAGCGATCACATTACAGGGAAAAACTGTCAACGTAGAAGTAGAGGTGGTTGATGCTAAACTCAACTACAATATACTTCTCGGCCGCAGCTGGACCCATGCCATGCTCTGCGTGCCGTCTACCGTCTTTCGATTCATTAAGTTCCCTCACGAGGGCAAGATTGTCATAGTGGATCAGTTGTCATTTTTTACCTCTAACTCTGAGAACAACGTGCCATACATGGATCAAATTCCGAATCCCCCGGACAGTGTAGGGCCTGGTCTCTTCAAAGACCCAGTCCTCATGGGTATCTTTCCTGCACCGCCACCGCATACCGCTCAAGTCAACATGTTGTCAGGGTGATGACCCACGGCTCGACCTACGCTGAGCGGGTATATGAGTTTGGAGAATCCATGCCTTTAACGCCAGTAGAGATCAGCTACTGTGAGATTGTTGCTGCATCGGACCCTCCACCTCCTCGGCATGCTCCGATGAGCATGGCTCTTGACGTCTACTCACAATCCCCCTGGCTTGGTCAGGCTGATTCGCCTGATCCTCTTAGAGAGACTTTTCCCTCAGATGAGGCGATCATTGAAACTATGTCTCTTGAGGAGCTACCCTGGGGCGATGGGCATCATCGTTCCTCGTTTATGCCTAGCTTGGGGGCAATGACTGACTGTCTCGAGCACTATGCTACTCAGGTTCCTTCCCCTCCTCTTCAAACACCGATCTTGACGCACGAGGTCTTTTCGGAGGGTAATCTGAGTAACATTACTCAAACGGTTCCTATCAACATCTCTGTTAAACCAGGGATTGTTGAGAACATTCATGTGGGTGTGACTTGTTCTCCCGAAGAGATTCAAGTCTATACTGAGCTTTTCAAAGAATTCAGAGATGTTTTTGCATGGTCCTACGAGGAAATGCCGGGAATTGATCCTAGTATTGTCGTCCACGAGATTCCAACCTATCCAGGTGCGAAACCCGTGCGCCAACGCTTACGTCCCATGCATCCTCGGAAAGCCGCCGCTATCAAAGCAGAAGTTGAAAAACTTCTGAACACGGGGTTTATTTATCCGATCCCCCTTACAGAATGGGTGTCCAATATCGTCCATGTCGATAAAAAGCAGGGTACCATTCGAGTCTGTGTGGATTATCACGATATCAATCGCGCCTGTCCTAAGGATAATTATCCCACTCCGTTTATCGACCAAATCATCGACGATTGCGCCGGGAGTGAGATCTATTCCTTAATGGACAGTTTCTCAGGTTACAACCAGATCAATATTGCACCTGAGGATCAACATAAGACCACATTCATCTGTCCGTGGGGCACTTTCGCGTACAAAAAACTCCCGTTCGGTTTAAAGAACGCCGGTGCCACGTTTCAGCGTGCGATGTCATACGCTTTTCATGATATTCGCCATATTGTCCAGCCTTATCTGGACGACTTGCCTGCCCATTCGGGTAAGCGAGAGGACCACCCTGAGCATCTTCGCCAGATATTTCTTCGTTGCAGACGCTACAATATTAGGCTCAATCCTCATAAGTGCGTCTTCTGCGTCGATTCTGGCCGTCTCTTAGGCTTTATAGTCTCGAAAGACGGAATTCGCCTTGACCCTCTGAAGGTTGAGGCCATTATAAATCTCCTGTCACCCTCCTCCCTGTATCAGTTACAGAGTCTGCAAGGGAAAGCGAATTTTCTGAGGCGCTTTATCCCGAATTACGCCGAGGTGGCCAAAGGATTCACTCGTTTGTTAAAGCAGAATGTTCCCTTTCATTAGGACGAAATTGCTCAAGAATCCTTTGAGAAGCTGAAGACATTGCTAGTCAATGCTCCGTTGCTTCGTCCTCCGGACTACCACCGCGACTTTACTTTGTATCTAGCCGCCGCATTAAGCACCATCGCCATGGTCTTGGTGCAGGATGACGAGAACGGTGACGAACATGTTGTTTATTACCTATCTCAGAACCTTCTCGACCCGGAAACGCGTTATGCACATGTTGAGAAGTTGGCCTTAGCAGCCGTACACGCCGTACAACGCTTTCGCCATTACATCCTTTTGCGCACGATAACAGTGGTTTCAGACTGCAACCCTATGACATATATTCTTTCTAGACAATTACTAGGGGGAAAGTACTCCAAATGGATCGTCATCCTGCAGGAGTTTGACTTGGAGTTCACCACTGCCAAGTCAACTAAATCACTGGTCTTCGCGGATCTGATATGTTCTCTCCCTACAGACTCTCTTCCTGAACACTCCGAAGATCATATACCGGACGAAACGTTGTTTCTTATCGATACTCGTGATCCTTGGTACGGTGACATCATAGTGTATCTTCGGACCGCCACATTTCGGTCTGAGTTGGATAAAGCTGCCCGCCGTCGGATTCGGCACCAGTCCCAACCCTACCGCATAGTAGGAGATACCCTATATCGTATCGGAGTAGATTCGGTGCTCCGACGATGCCTTACCTTGGACGAGGCTGAGAAAGTCTTGAATGACTGCCACAGTGGCGCCTGTGGTGGACACATGTCCGGATATGCCACTGCCCAAAAGATTCTGAGGGCAGGTTACTTCTGGCCGTCTATATTCAAGGATTGCATCACTGCAGTCCGGAAATGTCATCCGTGCCAGATTTTTCAGCGCAAGATGCGCGCGCCGCCGTTGCCTTTGCATCCCGTTATTACCGTCGGCCCTTTCGCGAAATGGGGCGCAGATTTTATGACGTGTAACCCTCACTCGGCCGGGGGGCATGCGTATATCATTGTCGCCGTCGACTACTTCACTAAGTGGGCCGAGGCGATGCCTACACTAGCGGCTGACGGAAGAACGGCTGCTTCATTTTTATTCAACCATGTTATTGCACGATTCGAGGTTCCTCAAGCTATCGTCACTGATCACGGTACTCATTTCCGCGATTACATGATGGCGGAGCTGACAGCTGCGTTGGGCCTGCGTCACGACAGCTCAACGCCATACTACCCTCAAGCGAACGGTCAGGTTGAAGCAGTGAACAAAGTTTTGGTCACTATGCTTCAACGAACAGTTGGGATTCATAAATCCAGTTGGCATCTCCAACTGTTCTCAGCTCTCTGGGCGTACCGAACATCTGCTAAAAGTGCAACCGAATTCACACCATTCCAACTGGTGTACGGTCTGGAAGCTACTTTGCCGGTTGAATGTGAAATTCCTTCGCTTAAGTTAGCTGTGGAGCTCTTACCGGATACTTCTCCTGAGGAAGAGCGTCTTCTGTATCTTGAACGGTTGGATGAAACCTGTCGTCTAGCTGCTTTGATCATCGAAGCACAAAAGAAGAGGGTCAAATCTCATTTTGATCAATCTGTTTCTCCCCGTTCTTTCATTGAAGGAGACCTCGTCCTCTTGTATGATCAGGCACACGATAAGCTTGGAGCCGGTAAACTCCAGCCTATGTGGCACGGGCCTTATATAGTAAAGCGTGTTTTGAAAAATGGGGCCTACGAGCTTATAGATTACGAAGGAGTTCCATTGGCGCAGCCCAGGAATGGGCTGTACCTTAAAAAATACTATGCCTGAATTGATTTCTTGGTGTGGTGTGTGTACATAGGTGTGTGATTGTCATTTGTGTGCATGGTGTGGTGTGCTTTGTAAACATCTTTCTGTTGATCGGGTCTTCCTGGTTGTGCAGATGTCTATTCATCCATTTGTTGGTTTCGCGGATGGTGCCTCCCGCAGTACCAGGAATCTGTCTTCCGCAGCCTGGGTAATCTATGATCCTGCTGGTGAGTTGATTGACCTGCAAGGTGTGTGTTTAGGACGTACCACGAACAACATCGCGGAATATAGCGCCGTATTGGAATTATTAACCGAGGCAGTAAACCTTGGCATCCGTGAATTGCTCGTGTACCTAGATTCACAACTTGTAGTGTTACAGCTGAACGGGCACTATTCGGTAAGAAACCCGTCCATTTTACGATTGTTTTTGTGTATTCGATTATTGGAAAGGAATTTTGATTACATTACATATCATCATATACCCAGGCATTTGAATACATTAACAGATGCAGTAGCAAATTTGGTTTTAGAATAGACATTTGCGCAATTTATAAATCATCATCACATGTAAAGAAGAATCATCCAGGAATAGATATGCATATGTATAGATATCGAAATGTTTACATAAGAGTGTGTCACATAAAACTCAAAAAATATACATAGTCGTCTTAATACATCCGGAGACGCTATGTCTCTCAAAAAATAGGAGTAGCATAAATCCTAGAGACTAGTCTGCATGGTGCTCATGATAGCACGTCACTGCACGCACTATGCGCCTCAAGATTCGGTGGATCCGATTCGGGACTCCCACCGTATGGCGCTGGTACTCCAACGGCACATCTGATAGCCGGGCATAGTCTGGGATCCCATGGGAAATCCCCTCGAGGTTCTGGACCAGTGCCTCTCCTCCGATGCCTTCCCCCTGGATCTCAGGGGCGTACTGTGTCCTTCGGGAAATAGGAGACATTCCGGCTGGTCTCTCAGGTCCTACATCTGCATGCATATAGAATTGTGTTAAGACGAATGTGTGTTTACAAAAAAAAACATATAAACATAAAATCAAAAATATGAGGTCTTACCCAGCTCTTCATCCCAGTCGTCTCCTTCTGGTAGTGGGAGATCTGGGTCCCCTGTAAAATCAGTTCCCGAGTAGGGCCAATCTTCCACGACGATTAGCTGGCGCCGTAGCCACCTAAAGAACTCTTGCCTCCAGGACATCTGTTGGCCACCTCCAGATCTGGGCATCAGTGCTGCCCAGCGAGCCATTCTCGGCTCTCGTGGTATCGGACTCGCCACATGGGCCTCTTAGCCCTGGAAGGTTGGTATGCGTTCCAGAATGAACGATACCAAGATGGAACCGTAGCCGAACTGTTTCAGTTTCCCCTGTTTGCACTTGGTGAGCTGCCTTTTCATGTTGATCGTTACAGCTGTTGCCCAATCATACAGTCGGGGACCCATGCATTCTGAGGCCAGTAAGAGTTGAGTCTTTGTAGCCTCATGCGGTGCCTGCGATCCAGCAGCCCGCGTAATGGTATGGAGAACTACTCTCAGTGCTAGATCAGGGATGGTGGAGATGTATACCTTCTTGCTTCCTGATCCTGTTTGTGCCCCTCGGCACACCCGTGCCATTACTTCTTCCATCTTTTCCCCAGATGGTCTGCTTCCAGTCAGTACAGGAATCGGACCTCTACGGGACAATCCAGTAATGAAATAAATGTCAGTGACCTCCAACTCTAACACCTGGTCTCGTAGCTTGAACACTTGTTCATTTTCATCCCAGATGCTGATTAGATATTGGAGGAGCTCGGGCTGAGCTCGTAAACATGGCGTGAGGAAGAAATTTTTCAAGCCACAGTCTCTAAGAGCGTTCATACAAGCTTGGCTTTGCATGGCTTCTTCATCCTCATCTCCGTGCTCTCGTTCCTTCCATTCGATTGCCATTTTGAATGGTTACCTGCATTCACATGGACAAAAACCCCTGATTAGATCTTTGGTGAGCTTCAAATTTCAAGAAATTTGGTTTAAATACCGGAATTTTAGGCGAAAATTTGGGTTCGGCCGCTGGCGCGGCTGTTTTGCTAACAGTCGCGCCAGGTGGCGCGGGCCCTTTAATAAAAAGAGCCCAGTGGCGCGGGTCCGTGCCCGATACCCGCGCCAATGGGCCCGGCCCTAAAATTTTAAAAGTGGCCACACAAAGTCGATTTCTAAAGGGAAATCATTAAAAAATGTATGGAAAAGAAGAGCAAAGGAGCGCCTCTTACCTGTGACAGACGAGAAGCTGAATGGTTGCCTGGATTGGTCGCAATCACCGACGGAAGATTCTGCTCCAAATGGACCACTGTTGCTTTCCACAAGGTAAATAGTAAAAAGTAATTTGATTTTTTACCAATTAGACATATTTATAACTTTTCGACGTTAAATGAGCTTTAAAAAAGTTATTTTTATCATATATTTGCATATGTTATGTCGAAAATGGACTTTACGCTTGCTTGGTATGTGCAGCAGCAGGTTTTTGCGACTTAAAAGATGGAAACGAGTTGTATTTTATACTTTTTCGGACTCGGTAAATACACGAAAAAGTCACTCTGGAGTCATCTTTCAGCTCTTTTCTGACTCTCTAAATATGAAAAGATCGCCGAGGCCCTTGTCGTTTAGATCTCGTTAAAATGGACACGAATCGACATTCACCCAGTATAAGTTTAACCCTTTTTCGGGCTGGGCTGGATCGATTACGAAAAAGGAATACCCTAGCCTATCGCGACTAGGAGGTTTTCCTGGATATTGTTTTCTACCTTTTCGGATCTGGGGAACTATTTACGAAAAGGGACTTGTGGAGTTTTCTTTTCCGCTGTCTTTTCAAACTCTCTAAACATGAAAAGACGCCGAGTTCTTCCTTTGTCAGACTCGTTAAACCCCGATGACATTGGATTTCGTCGAAATGACGTTCTCCGAGTTTCTCCTTCCTAGGACTCGTTAAATGCACTAGGATGGATTCGCCCGAAGGGCGGACTTATATCACAAGCATATGCTATCCCCTTCAAGCTTGTTATCAAAATAATTGGGGTACTCGCCAGAAATGGTGGGGGGAAAATGGAACCATCGTCGTTGTCGTCGGCAGTATGTCGCTCTTGAACATGGCACTTGTCTGCATTCGTGTCGGGTTGGGGACATCTCATCTCGTTGCTTCACTTTGCCTCCATGGGTTTAGGTAATCTCTTTTGACCTCTCATCTGTTCACTGCCTCGTCACCATGACCTTTGATCCGTTGATGTCAAATACTGCCAAGTCCATTGTCGTACCGTTCATATGTTCAAGAGAAGTTGGCCTCTGCAAATATCAACCTCCCTCTGTTTCTCATATGGTTCTGATTCACAACAAAACATTATGTTCCTCTGTCTCGTGTCGATGATGTGGGAATCATTATGGCCCACCTTCGATCAAGGTCACTTCCTGTCGACTTCAACTCATTATCCGGGAAGTTGGTCTAGAGACTCCTGATGGTACCTTGGAGCCTGCATGCCTCAATGGCAGGTTCGTCGCATTCGACGTGAGGTTTTCATCATTGGCCTCCGATCGAATGATTCTGCGGGTGTTCGACGTCAGCTCATTTATTCACACGCCGTAGATTGTACCTGTAGTACCTTGAGGACCATTGTCATTATTGGTGGTTTCTCTCGCGTCTGTTAACGGCTTTCATCATTGGCTGGTAATCAGACGATGTTCTTGCATGTTCGACATCGGCTCACACATTCGCATGCTAGAACTTGTACTTGTTTGGGTCGAGATGGAGCGCAAGACCCTGGATTGTGTCTGTTGTAATCCAGGCTGCGATTGTGGATTATTATCATTATGTACATGGCTCACTGATTGGATGGCTGCGACCATACCTGAGTCTATTTGTTTGATCTTAGTTGGATGGCTGCGCCCATACCCTAGATCCGGATTATAGCATACTCTGTTTCGGATGGCTGCGTCCATACCATATATACATCATGTACTTGAGATATCAGTTGTATCTTTCTGCGCAGGTTTTCCGACGGCGGGCCTTCAGTTGAACATGTTCTCGTAAAGCATTTCACCCCTCTCACTCTCGGGCCTCATACTTTAGGGGGCATCTGTTACACAGTAATTTGTCACCGTCCTTACCATTCCCCATCCCGCACAATGGAGGACCCATTCCGTGACCTGTGAACATTGTCATGCTTTGAAAACATCATCAATGCATCCCTCTGAGTATGAGCTTTATTTTCCCTTGAGACATCTCCTTGCAAAACTCATGAAAAACAACTCTTTTTGCATTGGCGCGGGTAGGCAGTTCAATGCTCGCGCCAATCAGGGAAATCCTGTAAAGAGGTCGCGCCACTTGGCGCTCTGTCATAGAGCAGCAATCGCGCCACCCATTTTAGGGACTGTTTTTTAAATATGGATGGCGGAAGTTGAGTTCAAACAAACTCACAACCATTGCCTATCTTGAGTTGGGAGGTTTGGCTGCGGGAGTTCTATGGAAGGGAAGTGGTTTTGCCACCTCCCATAGAACCTTCCTTGTTGATAGGGCCAATCCCATAATAATAGGGATCCCAACTCCCTCCTTCCCCATCTATAAAAGCCTGCTCAAATCCATGGCAAGCTAGTCTTGAAGTGCTGAAGCTTTGCATCTCCTATTCCCAAGTGCCTTTGTGCTGTAAAGAATCCTCTCTTTCCCTTAAGGCCCATTCAAGTAAGGAGACCATTGTCACGAGACTCTGGAGAGGTTTTCCCTTTCCTTGGCGAGCTTTGCGAGACGTGGACGACCAGAGACCCGTTCGAAGGAGGCTGCGACGTCAGAACTTGGTTGTAACTTCTATTCGTTTATTATTTAATAGATGACTATGATTATGGTTCCACTCCGTTTTCCATTATGTTAATGCGAGTAATATCTTTTCTGACCGATGTTTAGTTACGTATGCTGGTTTCTATGCTTGTATCTGTTCGTTTCTTCTATGTGCAGGTGTTCATCCGCAGAGATCGTGGAAGGATTGTGATCTGCCAGGGCTGAAGGACGGGGACACTTCTTCTTCAGATCGTAGCGTCGGAATCCAGGTAGGCTTCTATCCCTAGCTCTTTCATTCGTAACTAGGAGCTTGCGTCATAGCATTGTTTGTTTGTTGCTAGACCCCTGCTGGGCTAGTAGGGATCGCCTCTGTCCGCAGAGGGGATTTACCTCCTCAACAAGTTGATACACTCATGCAAGGCTGATCTTGCAAAGGAGTTTGAGATGAAGGATTTGGGCCTCCTTCATTATTTCCTTGTATTGGAAATATGGCAGCGGGCAGGTGAAATTTTTGTGTCTCAAGGCAAGTATGCCCGGGAGATACTGGAGAAGTTTCACATGCAAGGCTGCAAGCCTATCGACACTCCTCTTCCAGGAAATTGGAAGAAATAGGATGCTACATCGGTAGAGGTAGTGGATGCCACTGTTTATCGACAGTTGGTGGGTTCGCTCATGTATTTAGTCAATACAAGACCGAACATATGCTATGCAGTGAACTAGCTTTCACAAGCGATGGTTAAGCCTACCAAGCTCTTTTGGAAGCGAAGCGAGCATGTCTGCGTCTCAGGGCACATCGAGTATGGTTTATGAGTGCAGACAGATGGAGATGAGGTGAAGTTGCATGGCTTCGTTTGATGCGGTTGGGAAGGAGCTTCAACGGAAGAAAGAGCACATCGAGAAGGTATTTTCGGTATCGGGTCGACAACGGTTCTTGTTACAATGAAACAAAGATCAGTGGCACTTAATTGTGGAGGAGACGAATACATAGCCGCCAAGTACAGCTACATGTGGGAGCTATCTGGATTGTGGAAGATTAGGTTGGTTTGTTCGGTTCACATTTTGATCTCACGGTGATTCATTGTGATAATCAAATTTGCATTAAACTCTCGATTAATCCTGTGTTTCATGATAGATATAAACATATTGATATCCGGTATCATCATATCAGAGATTGTGTGCAGAGGAAGATCATGTTGCTTCAGTACATTCCCACGGAGGATCAGGATGCAGATATTTTGAAGAAGGTGCTCACCAGGAGAAAATTAGAATACCATAGAGGCAAGATCGGGGTGAAGGATAATCCCTATCTTGTTGAGAGGGAGTGTTGAGATTCAACAAGATGATGAGCTTAGTGAAAAGAGTCGCCTTTACTAAGTGGGCCCATAGGCTATTTTTGGCGCAAGTATATTTTTAGAATATGTCTATTTTTAGACATGATGATCATATTTAAAAAGTTGCAGGAATCTATTTGTGAATGGTTGGTCAAGTTGGAAAAATAGATGAAATTCTATTTTTAGAATATTGGGCGAAGTCTATTTATAGATCATCAATCTAAAAATAGATGCATGTCGATTATTATTAGCTCTTAATAATAATCAGACTCTAAATAGAAACTTATTCTCTTGGGGCACTTCAATTCAGTGCACAGATGTGGTACATCAGCTGACAGAAGGAATTACGCTATTCCTGAGGGTTTACTGGAGCTAATACATGGAGGACTCAGTTAGAACTCAAGTGGCAGACTTATGACACAGTTGGAAGAAGTAGTTATGGAGTTGTATTCAGTTTAACTCAGTTAGACTCAGTTGAGCTTGTAGAAATTATATAAATGATATGTTATATGCCTAAGATTCTCCTGATCATACACTATTTGACTTCATGCACAATACAAAATCTATTCCACCATTGATCATTATATGCGGAAATTAAATCAATTGCATGCACACATTAAAACCATAAAAATTCAAACACATTAACACAGTGATTTATGGGAAAGCTTAAAGCTGAAAACCCCCAACTATCTGTATAATATATGTCATAGAGATCATGTAACAATCATAATACAAATATAATCACAAGCTCTCAGTATCTCCAATCGCTACACACTAATCAGGTCCTGATCTAGCAGATCCATGCACCGATGCACTGCCACCTGCTAGCCTGCCTCTACTGCGCAATCCCTACTGAATATGGGCTCTGAATGAGTTCGAATCCACCTGGATTACACTGCGCAATCCTCATTGGCATCTCCATTAATGTGTGGTGCAAACTCATGCACCAATATAGTCACACTGCTCTTTCACCTATCTCTCCACTGGTCTCCACTGAAACTGTCCATGCACTGTAGTTAACTGATTTATTCTTTAGTTGATTAATGAGTTAATAATTAGTGAATTAATTATTAATTAATTCACACCACTCTCACTAGTGTATCAATCAGTTAGACTAGATACAACTAGCTCAACTGTGTCTAACTGAGTTAAACTGAACACAACTCCACCAACTACTTCTACAACTCCACCAAACTCTGTCACATGAGTTCTAACTAAAGTCTCCATGCAATAGCTCCACTTAACCCTCAGGAATAGCGTAATTCCTTCTGTCAGCTCCTGTGCCACATCTGTGCACTTAACTGAAGTGCTCCAAGAGAATAAGATAATGTTTATAGTTCAAATATTATTAAGAGCTAATAATATTCGACATATCTATTTTTAGACTGGCAATCTAAAAATAGATTCCGCCCAATATGTCTAAAAATAGAAGTCCATCTATTTTTTCCGACTTGACCAACCATCCACAAATAACATCTTGCAACTCATAGAACATGATCCATATGTCTAAAAATAGACTTTGCGCCAAAAATAGCCTGCGGGCCCACTTAGTGAAGGCGACTCCTTTCCACTAATCTCATCATCTTGTTGCAATCTCAACACTCCCTCTCAACAAGATAAGGATTATCTGCAACCCCTATCCTGCCCCTGTGGTATTCGAATTTTCTCCTGGTGAGCGCCTTCGTTAAGATATCAGCATCCTGATCCTCCGTAGGAATGTATGAAAGTAACATGACCTTCCGCTGCACACAATCTCTGATATGATGATACCGGATGTCAATGTGTTTAGATCTATCATGAAATACTGGATTAACCGAGAGTTTGATGCAACTTTGATTATCACAATATATCACAGTAGGATCTAAGTGTGAACCGAACAACCCGACCAGGATCTTCCTCATCCATATAGCCTCGCATGCGGCCAAACTCGCTGCCATATACTCGGCCTCTGCTGAACTGAGTGCCACGGATCTCTGCTTCCTGCTGTACCAAGAAACTGCTGTCGACCCGATACTGAAAATCCCTCGAGATGTTCTCTTTACGTAGTTGGGCTCACCTTGATACGCATCAGTGAAGCCACACAACTACCTCATCCGCATTATGCATGCATAACACTATCCCTGTGTACTCCTCTACGAGACACCTCGAACATTGCGACATGCGCCCCCACCTTCCAAAAGACTTGGTAGGCTTAGCCATAGCTTGTGAAAGCTGGTTAACAACGTAGCATATGTCAGGTCGTGTATTGACTAGATACATAAGCGACCCCACCAGCTGTCAATAAACAATGGCATCCACTACATCTGCCGATGTAGCATCCTCTTTCCTCGAATCACCAAGAAGAGGAGTATCAATAGGCTTGCAGCCATGCATGTTGAACTTCTCCAGTGTCTCCTGGGTATACTTTCCTTGAGACACAAACAATCCATCACTGTGCTATCAAATTTCCAATCCCAGGAAATAATGAAGGAGGCCCAAGTCCTTCATCTCAAAATCTTTTGCAAGATTATCCTGGCATGAGAGTATCAAATGTTCATCATAGGTTAGTATCAAATCATCTACGTAAAAGTACAATGATCAACAACTTACCCTCAACCACTATCTGGTATAGGTTGGGATCTGCCTCGCTCTTGGTAAAACGAATTCCGATGAAATAACTGTCTATCCATGTGTACCAAGCCTGAGGTGCTTGTTTTAGCCCATACAATGCTCTTTCGAACCTGCACACATGCGACTCGCTGCTGAAGATTTCGAATCCTTCAGGCTTGTCAATGTACACCTCCTCCTCAATGATTCTATTGAGGAATGCAGTCTTCACATCCATCTGATGAATGTGCCAACCCATCTACGCTGAGAGAGGAAGGATGGTCTGTATGGAAGAATACCTTACAATAGGTGCAAAGGTTTCTTCATAGTCGATCCCCTTGTTTTGTGAGAAGCCCCAAGAAACAAATCTTGCCTTATACTTATCGATGCTCCCGTCAGTAGCTTGCTTCACTTTGTAGATCCATCTCGAACCTACCACTGATTTTCCTTCCGGCCTTGGGTCAATCTCCGATGCACTGTTTTTGACAATCGAATCATACTCTTCCACCATGGAATCTACCCATGCGGGGTCATCCACAACTTCCTCGAAAGAGGATGGATCTTTCACGATACACTTGCTCATCGAGCCATGTATCCAGTATATTGGTCGAGTGACTGTCACTCTATACGCTATGATGTAGGTGCTCCTACAATCTTCTCTGCATCTGATTGATCAACTCGACACGCCCAGTGTGCTTCGCCCTCTCTGCGATGGTTGACGCTTCATGAGTGGTTTCTTCCCACTCCATGAACCTCCTCTTGTGGCTGATCCACATCCTAAGAGACTCATCTTTAGGAACAAGTAGCTTCTCATCTACATGCAAGTGTAGCTCCCTCTCAAGTGACAACTTCATGGCTTTCTCCTCATGAAATTTTATATCTTGTTGCACAACAATATTCCGACTGTCTGGAAAATACACACGATATTTTTGGGGTGTTTCTGTGTACCCCACAAATATCCCAACCTCTATGGTCAAATCCAGCTTCTTCCTGGCATCCTTCGTCACATGAATGTAAACAGGTGAGCCAAAAATTTTCAAATGAGAAATATCAGGCTTCTTACCAGAAAACACCTCTTTGGGTGTACTCATGCCAAGTACTCTATGAGGACAATGGTTTTGCACATAAACCGTAGTGTTGCATGCCTCGGCCCACAAGTGTATGGGAAGGCCCTGATCATGCAACATCACCCGTGCAGCACCCATGATCTTTCTGTTCTTTCTCTCCACGACCCCATTCTGCTGTGGGTTATGAGCGCTATGAGTTTATGAGCTCTCTTAGTCATATGTGCAAAAGTCCTTGAATTAGCGGTATGAAAGCACCACCATTGTCGCTCTAAGAGCCTTCACACCCTTCCCACGACTCTTTCTCCACCGACTCAACCAGTGCCTTGAACTCACAGAACTTTGAGTATGTCTTTCTCTTCTTCTGCATGAAGAAGATCCATCACTTACGAGAAAAATCATCAACAAATATCAGATAGTACTTGTGCTTTGTTGTCGAAGCTACTGAGAAAGGTGCACAGACGTCTGTGTGAATTCTCTCAAGGATCATCATGGCACGACTATCCTTCTTGTGAAAGGTGGCTTTCATAAATTTTCCCAAAGTACATCCCTTGCACTGATCTGATTGCGCAAGTGTACCTTTAGGAAACCCGGTAGAAATCTGTTGCAAAATTTTCAAGGCACCATGATGAAGATGGCCCAATCTCCTGTGCCATAGCTCGCCCTCATCCCGGCTCACCACTCCTTTTGCCTTGCCTGCCATTGCTGTGCAGCCATCTACCTGCAACTGATAAAGGTTCTTAACTCAAATCCCTATCCTCCAGGTTTCGCCAGTTGCCTTACTGTGCAAGAAAGCCTTTCCCTCGCTAAAGACAACATCATATCCCTTGTCTTCTTGTGTGGCCATAGGAATCGAGATTGAAGTTCAATCCTCGAACATGCATGACATCCTTCAATATGAAAGGTTTACCGGACTCCCTATCAAAGGAAGTGGTCCCGGTACCGTCGCCTTGTATCTGCCATCTTTGCCCATCTCGATGTGCACTCCAAGATCCTTCTCATCCAGGATCAACGCCGAACAAATATTTGTCTCTAGGTCATATGAAATATATGAAAAGACGCACCCTTGGTCGAGAAACCACCTTGAACTGTCATACTTGAGACCAAGCATGCGATCAGCAAAAATCTAGCTCAAGTGCGAGAGCTGAGCCTCTGCAATTTCTGCCAGTCAATGACACTGCTTATTTTTATTCTTACGTGGACAATTAGTGGCGTAATGTCCGTGTTGGTGACAATGAAAGCACTTCACCTTGGACATGTCCTGCTTCTTTCCTTTCGCACCGGATTGAGAAGAATTTTTCTTGCTCTTCCCCTTCCTTTCTTTGGCAGCCAAAGTGCAATTTTCCTCATCTTCATTCTTTGATGAAGATCCATCCTTGGTACTCCGCCTTATCTCCTCCTACACAAGATCCAACCAAAGTCGCTCCCATCCTGGCAGTTTCTCCCGACCATTGATAGAGTCCTCATAGGAATGCCAACTCTTCAGAAGCCCAAGGAGAGCCAAGCTCACCAAGTTCTCTTCATCTACAATAACCCCCACACTTCCTAGCTCATCCCTACACTAGACGAACTTCGTTAGGTACTTGAGTATACTCTTGCCCTTCTCCATTTTTATTTTCCTGAGCTTATCCTTGAGCGCCAACTTCCTCTGGTCGCTCTTGCTTTGGAAAAAGTCTATCAAAGCTTTCCACATCAAGAATGGAGTATATTTACCATGAAGGTTGGACACTATGTGATCCTTCACACCTTCCAATAGAATTCTTCGACATTTTTTTGTCTTATTTTGCCATGCGTCAAGTGCGGCAGCATCGCTTGAAGCAGGTTTTGGAATTTCTGCATCTATGAACTCCTTCAACCCATTATCCTCCAGCACCACCTCCATCTTGTCCTTCCATCCAATATAATTTGATCTACCCTCAAGGGCATACTCCAATCGCAATCCGTTCAAATACATCTCAACTTCGACACCAAGAAAACACTATTGCAAATTCGAATTCCACCAGCACAAAACTCAACCGCTTCAATGATTTTGCAATTGCTCTGATGATCAACTATCGCTCTGATAACATGTAGAAATTATATAACTGATATGTTATATGCCTAATATTCTCCTGATCATACACTATTTGACTTCATGCATAATACAGAATCTATTCCACCATTGATCATCATATGCGGAAATTAAATCAATTGCATGCACACATTAAAACCATAAAAATTCACACACATTAACACAGTGATTTATGGGAAAGCTTAAAGCTGAAAACCCCCAACTATATGTATAATATATGTCATAGATATCATGTAACAATCATAATACAAAGCTAATCACAAGCTCTCAGTATCTCCAATCTCTACACACTAATCAGGTCCTGATCTAGCAAATCCCATGCACATATCTCTGCCACCTGCTAGCCTGCCTCTACTGCGCAATCCCTACTGAATATGGGCTTTGAATGAGTTCTAATCCACTTGGCTTGCACTGCACAATCCTCATTGGCATCTCCATCAATGTGTGGTGCAAACTCATGCACCAATATAGTCACAACTGATAGTCACACTGCTCTTTCACCTACCTCTCCACTGGTCTCCACTGAAACTGTCCATGCACTGTAGTTAACTGATGTATTCTTCAGTTTATTAATGAGTTAATAATTATTGAATTAATTAATAATTAATTCACACCACTCTCACTAGTGTATCCATCAATTAGACTAGATACAACTAGCTCAACTGTGTCTAACTGAGTTAAACTGAACACAACTCCACCAACTACCTCAATCAACTCCACCAAACTCTGTCACATGAGTTCTAACTGAAGTCTCCATGCAATAGCTCCACTTAACCCTAAGGAATAGCGTAATTCCTTCTGTCAGCTCCTGTGCCACATCTGTGCACTTAACTGAAGTGCTCCAAGAGAATAAGATAATGTTTATAGTCCAAATATTATTAAGAGCAAATAATATTCGACATATCTATTTTTAGACTGGCAATCTAAAAAAAGATTCCGCCCAATATGTCTAAAAATAGAATTCCATCTATTTTTCCAACTTGACCAACCATCCACAAATAGCATGCTGCAACTCATAGAATATGATCGACATGTCTAAAAATAGACATAGTCTAAAAATAGACTGTGCGCCAAAAATAGCCTGCGGGTCCACTTAGTGAAGGCGACTTCTTTCCACTAAGCTCATCTTCTTGTTGCAATCTCAACAGAGCTAGTTGTATCTAGTCTAACTGATTGATACACTAGTGAGAGTGGAGTGAATTAATTAGTTAATTAATTCATAAATAATAAATCCTTAATCAAATGAAGAATACATCAGTTAACTATAGTGCATGGCAGTTTCAGTGGAGACCAGTGGAGAGATAGGTGAAAGGGCAAGATAGAATATCTGTTGTTACTATAGTGATGCATTGATTGCATCACACACTCAGTGGAGATGCCAATGAGGATTGTGCAGTCAAGGATGGATTAATTCAAATTCATTCAGAGCTATTTTTCAACAGATATTGTGTAGTGGAGGCAGGCTAGCAGGTGGCAAAGATCGGTGCATGGATTTGCAAGATTAGGCCTGATTAGTGTATGACGATTGTACTGTACTGAGGGCTTGTGATAAGCTTTGTATGTTTGTATGATATTGTCATATGATCTCCATGTTACATAATATATAGTTGGGGTTTTTAGCTTTAGGCTTTCCCGGTTAAAAACTGTGTTATGTGCGATTGATAATTTTTGTTTATGCTTCACATGTGTGTGCAATTAATTTTTTCGCAAAAGATTAACAAGTGGAATAGATTCAGTATCTTGCATAAAGTTAAATAGTGTGAGATCAGGTGGATCTTGGACATATGCATGCTTAGTGCATATAATTTATACAAAAAACATTAACAAATTTATAATACTTCACCAACAGCCAAGCTCAGGGATCCAATGACAGATTTTTCTCCATTAACAAAAAGGTCAAAACATCCACAGGTTCCAGAACATCAATTTCCTTTCAAATTCAAAAGAACTATGTATTATTTCAAAGAATTTGTTAGGGTCGCTGTAATTTTAGCAGATTGGCAAGAATAAAGCTGCAGAGACAACATTTGAACCACTTTTGGATTCTAGGATCTAGCCCTCCTAAATCCAGAGAGGGATCTCTCTAATAAGTGCAAAGATTGATTTATCTTTAAGGCTTTTGAAATGATATTAGGCTAGTTATGAAGAACAAGGTTTTTGTTTGTTTTGATTGGGCAAGGATATAATGAAGGTGAAGGAAGTCTAAATGAAGGGTGAAGGTGTATGAAAGTGAAAGAATGATTCAGCTAATAAGATAGGCTAGGAGAAGCTTGAATCCATTGGGCTATGGAGTCATAATAGGATTTAATTGAAACAACAACAAGGTTCAAGAGTGGTCCATGGGGCAAGTCATCTATGTCAAAGGATCTCTTCAAGTTGATTTTGTCGAATGAAACAATAAGGAATGGAGATCAAACAGATGAAGGAACAAAGAGCAGCCTAAGATCAAGTAAGTACTTTGAAACTATCCTGGTTTTTGCATGCACTTGAGGAAAAACATAAAAGTAATCTATGATCAGGTAAGTACTTTGAAACTAGCTTGCTTTTGATGCACTTTCAATAGAAAACATTTAAAACATTTAGAATAGCTTAAGATCAAGTAAGGACTTTGAACCTATCCTGCTTTCAACATATTCAAAGGGAAAATTTTCAAAGCAACTGTTGGAGAAGAAACTAGAGGACAGGGCTAACCATAGACTTCCCTAGTTCATTCTTTAATTAGCAAACTTTTCAAGACAACATTAAGATAAACAAAGAATAACCTAAGATCAGGTAAGGACTTTGAATCTATCATGATTTCAGTATACTCTTAAGGGAAACTTTCAGACAACCTTTGGAGAAAGAAACTAGAAGACAGGGCAAACCATAAACTTTCCTAGTTCAACTCTACTTAGCATAAACTGAAAATATCATTCAAGAACAATGTTTAAAGTTTAGACAGTAAGACATGGGCTCACCAACATTCCCTAGTTGCTTGGACTGTATTAAATGATTCTTAAATAAACAAAGGAGGAAAACATGAAGATAAAGCTTATCAGTGAGAGTAGGGTACTTGTAAGAGTAAATCCTAGCTCTATATTTGTTGTTCTTTATCAGAGAAAGTGGACAAAATGGAAACAAAAATAAAATAACAATTTACAATAAGAAAAACATCACCATTGACATAGACCAAGATCCCATAAATCAGCTTGTATTTGATGTTCAAACCAGTTACAATCATCAAGTCCAGTGGGCCTCTACAGCTTCAAACTTCTCATCTCAACTTAGGTATCTTCAATTACGAACAGAGCTTACAGCAGCTTCAGAAAACTATTTACATGCAACAAATATCCAGAGACCAACCTCTATCTCATCTTCTTCAGAAGTATTTATAGAAGAAAGAGGAGGTGGGATGAAAGAAAAGATCTTTTAGGTTCAATTAATACAAGTTAATGCTTCTCGGCCTTTGAGGGGCTCAACAGAGAAGTTTTTTGATATTTACTCTATATTAATTGGTTTTCATTAAGTATTTTGCTGTTTAGCAGATTTTATTGACTTTAAACTCCTTTAGGCAGACTTGCAATAACTTTGGCTGCTTTAAGAAAAATATCACTAACTAAGGCAATAACTATGCCTTCTTTTGATTTATAGAAGCTTGTAGGTGGCACTTCGGTAGCTGAAGAGGATATTTTGGCCACTGATGTGGCAGTGGAGGCCTCTTCGAATGATCTGATTCTATAAACACAGGGATTTGTCTTCGGATCTATGTTCAAGCTTGATTAAGCCATAATCTTCATCTTTAACGTTGATACTCTTTCATTAATTGATTATGACTGTTTATGCTGTTTGCAGGTGCACATGAGGTTTACACAGGTGGAGGAACTTGATCTAATGGAGGATCCATTAGATCCCTTCCTATACCGAAGGTTAGGAATCGTCATCCCTGGCCTTCGTGCTATTTTGAAACTCTGAGACAAAACCCACAAAACCTGCATAAAACAAAGAAAAATTAAGTAAATCCTGCAAAAGATGGGTTTAGCACTCCTTCGGAGGTTTCGGGTGTGAGATTTAAATTGTGGTCGTCGGATGAAAACAACCAATGGTCGAGATCACTTGATGGGGTCAATTGGGAGGCGGTTGGGTGAATGATGGTAAGATTAAGTCCGGGCCATCGATTTTAGATTGATCAACGGCTGAGATCGAAAATGAAAACGACGAGGACAAGTTTAATGGAAAAATAAGAAGGAGGTGAGGTCAAATAAGAACCGTCCGATCTTCGGAGATCGACGGCTATGATCGAAGTAGAAGTAGCATTGCGAAGGGGGGAGTGGTTTTTAAGAAAACCACTGGTGGTATTCGCACGACATTGGAGCGGTTCTAAATTTTCTCCAAAAAAAACGCAATACCACAAACCTGCTGACACATGTCCTCGGAAAACCGCTCTCATCGCGTAATTTTGAAACTTTAAACTTCGGGTGCAAAAATCACGCGATATGCAATGGTGGCCATTAGATCTGGGACCTCATATCCAACGGTGTGGATGAAGCGCGATAGGTTGAATGCTGCGGGTTTAAAAGGCATGCGGGGTTGAGTTAGGACCGTTAGATCTGCGGATCAGACGGTTGAGATTAAAAGAGAAAGTAGAGTTTTGAACTGGGTAAGTGAACGAGCGAAAAGATGAGGGCCATCAGATCTATAAGAATGGACAGTGGAGATCTAATCGGTGATCACACATCGGAGGTGAAAAAACGAACGGGACTTTGGATTCGCGACGTGCGATTAAGCGCTGGTCGTCCGACCAAGAGCAAGATCGACGGTGGAGATTAAATCGGCGGGGTGATGACGAGGGATTATGGGCAGAGCACGATTAAATCGTGGCCGTTGGTTCTTGTGGATTCAACGGTCCAGATTTAATCGGCGGGATCAGCATCAGCGGAGGCAAGGGAAAAGGGAAAAGGGAAAATGCGATTTCTGATTTGCGATGGAGCGAAGGCCGTTGGATCGGAAGGATGATCAATGGTCCAGATTAAATCGGGGATCACACAGGCGGAGGGCAACAAGATGGATGGGAGTGATGCGATTTAGCGCTGGCCGTCGAATCTGAAAAGATCGACGAAGGAGATTTAATCAGAGGTCGGGAGGAGAAGAGGCTCATCGCATCGCAAAAAATGGAGGAATAAAGGAAAAGGCGAAGAAAGGAAACTCCAATTGCGATTAGCGATTAAGGGCTAGCGCCTGGTTATAGCTTCGGTCATGTGCGAAAAAGGGGTTGGGGCTAAGGCCGAAAGGGGCTTAAGGCCTTAATAGAAAATGGGTTTTTCAGGCCAAAATGAAGGTTTTTCAAGGCTTTTTTGGCTTTCGGTAGAAGGGGAAAAATGGGTTTTAAAATTTATAAAGGGATTTCACAAGGCTTAAAGGGATTTTGGAGGTTTTTTAAAGGGGAATAGAGGGTTAAAAGGTGAAAAGAAAGTTTTATGAAAAAAGGATAAGAATGGGTAAAAGGGGGAGTTTTTAAGCAGTCTTCCTCTTGGTAAACAACAGGTACTTTAGGATAAAGAGGGAAACAATAGTGAAGATTAATTCAGAGGGTAAAGATCCTCATAAGACTTCAAGAACTCACAATTTTAATATGAAATTGTTTCTTGAAGGCTAAAAAATGATTTAGCCACCATTTGGTATGACAAATTTTTATAGGTGGCTAACAGCAGCTCCAACTTGGGATGGCAGCTCCCTGGAGGTGCCAAGAACCTTAGACCAATATTCTCTGGATGTAGATCAGGATCTTTGCATCCTAACAACCTTTTATCAGCTGCTAACAAGAGTGATTAGAACTTGATATATCAACAGAAATTTTTTTCCGATTCAACTACCTACACAACCTACTTCCTAACATTTTTTCTTCAAAAAGGTGCATTTGGACTTGCAGACCTTTAAACATCAACATTTTATTCTTTTTGAAAACAGGAAACTAATATAAGTCTACTCTTATTCATCCATGAGTTCAGATTAAGCAGTTGAACTCATAATTTTCTCCACCTAACTACTATCTGTTAGGATTAGACTGTCTAACATATTTTTATTCTCTATTTTCTAAAATAGAAATTGAAAAGCAGTCAAGTCAGGATTAAGCAGTCTAACTTGCTGCTGATCTATGGCATAAAAACAAGCTGCACATAGATTATTATTTGCAGAAAATTTAAAGCAAAATGTTGAAGGCTTAAGATCTGAAAACTAAAACTTCCTTCATTATTCTTCAGCTCTGTTTTTGAATTTGTTTGAACTGTCTTCTCTTTCATCTAGTTCAAGTTTTGAGCATATTGGAACCAGGTTGTTTCCTATCTTTGGCTTAAGATTTAATCTAGTTAGAGCCATTCTTATTTTTAGATTAATAGGTTCAGATTTTGAGCTTTTTGAACCTTTGTTTTTCTATCCTAATCTACCTTACTGATAAGCCAAGATTGTGTTGTTTGGCTAATCTAATTCACTAACCTATCAGCAGTAAATTGAAAAACTAATTAGTCATGATTATGCTGTATGACTAACTAGCAGTGTGTTTTTAGTAGTGGCATTTGAGTCTGCACACTTTCAGACTTTGTCTCTCTTTTTGGTATGGGGTTGTACCTTTCTTGTTTTTCTCTGCCCTCTTTTCTATTTTTATTGTTTTTTTTGTATTTTTCCTTTCTTGTTCAAAGCGAAAATCAACAAATAACTAAATGCTCAAAGGCTAAGATTTATTGAAATTCCTATCTAACTTAATCTAATTTGAAATATTTACATAACTAGCTGACAAATTCTCTTTTCCAATACATCCAGTCAATCAGATGGTTCCACGACTGGTCTTTGCTCATCTCTTTGAGCATGTAAGACAAACAGGGCCACTCCCATTTTCTTGGTTCTTTAGCAGCAGCTTTGAAAAATTTTGTTGCACTTGGTAATACACTGCTCTTAATAACCTTTATCCCTTCCTCAAATGCCTTCAAGAAGTGAGCATGGGGATCTTGAAATAATGCCTGGTTAATAGTATTTGGAAGATGTGTTTCAACCAGGATCATTTCTTCTTTCTCCATTGGACCAAGGCAAATATTCTTTTGAGGAAGACAGTCTTCCTCACCTTCATTGTCATCTGAACTGGAGGACTCATCATATTTAGCAGTATTGTCCTCTTGAAATTCCAAACTATTCTGATTTAATGGGTTGAAATCTGTGAAGATTTTATTGTATTCTTGAGTAGGGGTATGTTCAATTGCTTCCTCTTTTTCAAGAGAAGGCTCCTTGGTTTCAACCTGCTCAAAAATTTCTTCATTGTTTTCCTCTTCAACCTTTGAGCTGCAAGGCTGCTGATTCCCAATCACATGGAAACTATTACTAATGATCTAAGATGAAGTAGAGAAAATATCTAATGAATCTTTACTTTCTTCCATTCTTTCATAACTTTCTTCATCAGTATCATAAACAGTCTGAACTGGCTTATTACTTCTCTAAAGGAACTGATCTTCCTCCCATAAATCTGCTAATGATGGTCCTGCAAGATTAACTTCTGTTTGGGGAGCATCATCACTAGATAGATTAAAGTTAGGAAAATCATAAACATAAGTAATATTACCAATCAAACATACTGGGTTATCAGCAGGTCCTTCTTTATTCTGATCTATAAAAGAACTTTCCAAATCTGTACAACCAAGTTCTCTATGTGAATGGGTAAGAGTATTTGTTTTGCAAAAAGTTTCAGAGACTGGCTGTTTATTAATAGTCTGATCTATCTCTTTTTCTTTCAAAGGGGAAGATGTTTCCATGTTCCTTTGAACAGGAGTACAACAGTCCTCTGTCTCTTGCGAAGACTAATTTTGAGGCTGGATGTCTTCTTGAGCCTCAGCTATAAGGGATGATGAATCATTATTTGGGTTTTCAGGGATATCTTGAGGAATGTCCGTTATTTCTTGGTTGATTTCTTACTCAAATGATTCATATAGGTTTTTATGATAGTTGTCTTGGGTATGAAATTCATGAATGGTTGCTACGAGATCCTCAGGTTGCCAGTTTCCTAAATCTTCATAAATGCCTGCAAAGTATTCTATGAGGCCCTCAGATTGATTACAACAACTTCCCTCTAATAATAGATATGGGGATTTTTCCTTGTAATGATTATAAAATAATATGTGGAGTTCCCTTAGAGAAAACAAACTACCAAATTTCAACCATTCATACCAATCCCTAGCTTTTCCTTCTAATGTCAACATAAACATTTTCATAAGGCAGTATTCATGCCATTCTACTTTCAACCTCCATACATGTATATGAAATTTGATGAGATGTAATAGAGGGTCATCAAAATTTTCACCTTGAAAAACAGGCAGGTTGTCATCCCAATTCACCTGGGGCATCTTATGTGGAAACCCCGGGATATGATCTCTACTCATTGGGGCATATCTTCGTTGTATCCTTGGAATCATGTTTGTAAATTGGATGAGAGGTCATTGTATCTGGTCAACCAGTTCAGAGTCTTCTACAAGTGGAGTCATTTGGTCTTTTGAGAGTTGTGGAGTCGCCAGGTGGATGATTTAAATTTTTCTATCTACCAACAGTATGATTGGGTTTGCTCAATGCATTCCCAAAGGAGTCTACAAAGACTAGAGGGGTAATAGGCCTACTGGAGGCCAGTGGAGTCACCAGGTGGAATTTTTTAGCTTTCTTGGAGGTAAAATGTTTTATGGTCCACCACCATATACCAATCTAAAATGTTTTTGGGTCTTCTGAGCTCCTTAAGGATGTATAAGATGTAATTTTACTCAGAAGTCCCCAGCAGAGTCGCCAGAAATGTTAGGGTCGCTATAATTTTAGCAGATTGGAAAGACTAAAGCTGCAAAGACAACATTTGAACCACTTTGGGATTCTAGGATCTAGCCCTCCTGAATCCAGAGAGGGATCTCTCTAATAAGTGCAAAGATTGATTTATCTTTAAGGCTTTTGAAATGATATTAGGCTAGTTATGAAGAACAAGGTTTTTGTTTGTTTTGGTTGGGCAAGGATATAATGAAGGTGAAGGAAGTATAAATGAAGGGTGAAGGTGTATGAAAGTGAAAGAATGATTCAGCTAATAAGATAGGCTAGGAGCAGCTTCAATCCATTGGGCTATGGAGTCATAATAGGATTTAATTGAAACAGCAAGGTTCAAGAGTGGTCCATTGGGCAATTCATCTATTTCAAAGGATCTCTTCAAGTTAATTTTGTGGAATGAAACAATAAGGAATGGAGATCAAACAGATGAAGGAACAAAGAGCAACCTAAGATCAAGTAAGTACTTTGAAACTATCCTGCTTTTGGCATGCACTTGAGGAAAAACATACAAGTAATCTATGATCAGGTAAGTACTTTGAAACTAGCCTGCTTTTGATGCACTTTCAATAGAAAACATTTAAAACATTTAGAATAGCTTAAGATCAAGTAAGGACTTTGAACCTATCCTGCTTTCAGCATATTCAAAGGGAAACTTTTCAAAGCAACTGTTGGAGAAGAAACTAGAGGACATGGCTAACCATAGACTTCCCTAGTTCATTCTTTAATTAGCAAAATTTTCAAGACAACATTAAGATAGACAAAGAATAACCTAAGATCGGGTAAGGACTTTGAACCTATCCTGCTTTCAGTATACTCTTAAGGGAAACTTTCAGACAACCTTTGGAGAAAGAAACTAGAAGACAGGGCAAACCATAAACTTTTCTAGTTCAACTCTACTTAGCATAAACTGAAAATATCATTCAAGAACAATGTTTAAAGTTTAGAAAGTAAGAAATGGGCTCACCAACATTCCTTAGCTGCTTGGACTGTATTAAATCATTCTTAAATAAACAAAGGAGGAAAACATGAAGATAAATCTTATCAGTGAGAGTAGGGTACTTGTAAGAGTAAATCCTAGCTCTATATTTGTTGTTCTTTATCAGAGAAAGTGGAAAAAATGGAAACAAAAATAAAATAACAATTTACAATAAGAAAAACATCACCATTGACATAGACCAAGATCCCATAAATCAGCTTGTATTTGATGTTCAAACCAGTTACAATCATCAAGTCCAGTGGGCCTCTACAACTTCAAACTTCTCATCTCAACTTAGGTATCTTCAATTACAAACAGAGCTTACAACAACTTCAGAAAACTATTTACATGCAAAAAATATCCAGAGACCAACCTCTATCTCATCTTCTTCAGAATTTTTTAAAGAAGAAAGAGGAGGTGGGATGAAAGAAAAGATATTTTAGGTTCAATTAATACAAGTTAATGCTTCTCAGCCTTTGAGGGGCTCAACAGTGAAGTTTTCTGATATTTACTCTGTATTAATTGGTTTTCATTAAGTATTTGGCTGTTTAGTAGATTTTATTGACTTTAAAATCCTTTAGGCAGACTTGCAATAAATTTGGCCGCTTTAAGCAAAATATCACCGACTAAGGCAATAACTATGCCTTCTTTTGATTTATTGAAGCTTGTAGGTGGCACTTCGGTAGCTGAAGAGGATTTTTTGGCCGTTGATGTGGCAGTGGAGGCCTCTTCGAATGATCCGATTCTATAAACATAGGGATTTGTATTTGGATCTGTTTTCAGGCTTGACTAAGCCATAATCTTCATCTTTAACGTTGATACTCTTTCATTAATTGATTCTGGCTGTTTATGTTGTTTGCAGGTGTGCAGGAGGTTTACACAGGTGGAGGAACTTGATCTAATGGAGGATCCATTAGATCCCTTCCTATACCGAAGGTTAGGAATTTTCATCCCTGGCCTTCGTGCTATTTTGAAACTCTGAGACAAAAACCACAAAACCTACATAAAACAAAGAAAAATTAAGTAAATCCTACAAAAGATGGGTTTAGCACTCCTTTGGAGGTTTTGGGAGCGAGATTTAAATTGTGGTCGTTGAATGAAAACAACCAACTATCGAGATCACTTGATGGGGTCAATTGGGAGGCGGTTGGGTGAATGGTTGTAAGATTAAGTCTGGGCCATCGATTTTAGATTGATCAACGATTGAGATCGAAAATGAAAATGACGGGGACAAGTTTGATGGAAAATTAAGAAGGGGGCGAGATCAAATAAGAACCATCCGATCTTCAGAGATCGATGGCTATGATCGAAGAAGAAGTAGCATTTCGGAGGGGGGAGTGGTTTTTAAGAAAACCACTGGTGGTATTCATGCTGCATTGGAGCAGTTTTAAATTTTCTCCAAAAAAAACGTGATACCACAAACCTGCTGACATGTGTCCTCGGAACACCGCTCTCATTACGTAATTTTGAAACTTTAAACTTCGGGCACAAAAATCACGCGATATGCAATGGTTGCCATTGGATCTAGGACCTCAGATCCAATGGTGCAGAAGAAGCGCGATAGGTTGAAAGCTGTGGGTTTAAAAGGCATGCGGGGTTGAGTTAGGACCGTTAGATCTGCGGATCAAACGGTTGAGATTAAAAGAGAAAGTGGAGTTTTGAACTAGGTAAGTGAACGAGCGAAAATTGAGGGCTGTCAGATCTGTAAGAATGGACGACAGAGATCTAATCGGCAATCACACATTGGAGGTGAAAAAACGAACGGGACTTTGGATTCGCGATGTGCGATTAAGCGCTGACCGTCCGATCGAGAGCAAGATCGACGGTGGAGATTAAATCGGTGGGGTGATGATGGGGGATTATGGGCGAAGCGCGATTAAATCATGGTCGTTGGTTCTTGTGGATTCAATGGTCCAGATTTAATCGGCAGGATCGGCATTGGCGGAGGCAAGGGAAAAGGGAAAAGGGAAAATGTGATTGCGGATTTGCGATGGAGCGAAGGCCGTTGGATCGAAAGGATGATCAATGGTCTAGATTAAATCGGGGATCGCATAGGCAGAGGGCAACAAGATGGATGGGTGCGATGCGATTTAACGCTGGCTGTTGGATCTGAAAAGATCGACGGAGGAGATTTAATCGGAGGTCAGGAGGAGAAGGGGCTCATTGCATTAGAAAAAATGGAGGAATAAAGGAAAAGGGGAATAAAGGAAACTTCGATTGCGATTAGAAATTAAGGGCTAGTGCTTGGTTATGGCTCTGGTCATGTGCAAAAAAGGGGCTAGGGCTAAGGCCGAAAGGGGCTTAAGGCCTTAATAGAAAAATGGGTTTTTCAGGCCAAAATGAAGTTTTTTCAAGGCTTCTTTGGCTTTCGGTAGAAGGGGAAAAAGGGGTTTTAAACTTTATAAATGGATTTCACAAGGCTTAAAGGGATTTTGGAGGTTTTTTAAAGGGGAATGGAGGGTTAAAAGGTGAAAATAAATTTTTATGAAAAAAGGATAAGAATGGGTAAAAGGGGGAGTTTTTAAGCAGTCTTCCTCTTGGTAAACAGCAGGAACTTTAGGATAAAGAGGGAAACAGTAGTGAAGATTAATTCAGAGGGTAAAGATCCTCATAAGACTTCAAGAACTCACAATTTTAATATGAAATTTTTTCTTGAAGGCTAAAAAATGATTTAGCCACCATTTGGTATGAAAATTTTTTATAGGTGGCTAACAGAGTCATCAAAAGGCCCACAACCAGCCCCTAACAAAGAGCTCCTCATAGAGTATTTATAGAAGAATGAGGAGGTGGAACTCTTTTTAGGGTTCAAAATGTCATTAACTACAGAGTAAATGCATTCCTAGCCTTGAAAACCACGCAGGGCATAAGGTAGGAATGGGTGCTACTACTTCTTTGTTTTTAATAACTCTGCCTTAACTTCTCTAAGAAAATAGGTGAAAAGTTTGACTTTCAGGCCTATTCTTAAATATTACAATAACTGCCTGATAGACATAAATATATTCTGACTGTGTAATAACTGTTAATTCTCCTTTATGGACAGAAATTAGGTCATAGGTGGCAATTCTGAGGATTAATTACCTTACTGATGTGGCATTGGAGGCTTTCCTTAATGATTTGTTTGCTTTGTGGTTTTAAACACTGATTAAGCCTCTGATTTGGCTTTGGGCCTCCTTTAATCATATTTCGGGCTTTTTTCACTTTCTGCTGACTGTTTGATCTTTAATTTACTTTTCCTTAACTGTGTTTTATCCACAAACTATGGAATAAGCCTTTAATCTTCAACTTTATGCTTAATCCTTTAATCTTTAATCTCTGTTCTTCGTTGTTCTTCTGCTTTGTGTGTAGATGGCTTTGGCACATTGGAGGGTTTGATCATGTGACCAATGCTCATGATTCATTGGTTAAAACATAGAATTAACCCTGTTAGTCCCTTTTTCCCTTTGTTTGGGCCACGAAGGTCGTCACCTTTGGCCCTGTCTCTTTATGGACTGTGGGAAGGATTTTTGTCCTTAGAACCGCCATTGAACCTACATAAACAAACAAAAACATTATAAAACCTGCGTTATTGGGATACACTACATTCAAAGGGTTTTAGCGGGGGCGGAGGAGCTGTGCGGAAGTGAAAATGCATGCAGGAGGAGGTTCTATGGACGAAAACCTACGAAAATAGGATTAAAATGTGATAAATGACGCACAAATAGGAACGATGGTTTTGGAGAATACCAGAGGTGGTATTCGTGTGGAGGGAGAGTTGTAAATGGTATTAACCAATATAAACACCATTCCATACATTGATCGCCACGTGGCTCTTGCAAAACCGTCGTTTTCGCGTTGAAAACGTGCGATCAAATTTTTTGGAGAAATGAGCACAAAAAGGATTTGGGGTCGTCCGATCTGGGCAATCTAGATCGACGGTCATGGTTGCACGATGGTTGAAAATCTATGCGGTTGGAGAAGAGTGGGGTTGGGGTGATGTCAATTCTTTTGTCGGGGAGTGAAATGATATCGGGCGGAGTCAAAAGGTGAAGGTGAGTGTGATGACCGTTAGATCAAATACGATCGACGATGGAGATGGATTTTGGGGGAGGTGGTGGACGAGGAGTTGGGGAAGTGGAGGGGTGTCAGCTACCGTTTGATCAGGTGAGATCGACGGTCTAGATCTGCCGAGAAGAAAAAAAGGGAAGGTGGCAAAGGGTTTAAGCGCTCGGTTGCAGGGCTAAGTCATATGGAGAAAAAGGGGAAAGGGGCTTAAGCTAAGGGGGCTTGAAAGCCCGAAAGGAGCGGAAAAGATCTATACAAGGATTTTATGGGTTTTTGGTGTTTTTCAGGTTTCAGGTAAGGTGAAAAGGGTGTTTTAAACCAATTTAAAGGGGATTTCATGGTTTAAAAAGGGTTTTTAAGGGAATGGAGGGTAAATGAGGGAGAAAAGGGGATTCTTTGGGGAATAAGATGAATGTTTAGGATAAGTAGTAATGAATGGTAAATGGGTGGAATGGAGGGACTTTGGGAGGAGATTGTGAAGGTGGAAATGATGGAGAAAAGGTCTGAGAACAATATTTTTTGTAACAGCAGGACTTCTTTGAGGAACTTTTTTAAATGAAGGTTATCGATGGAATGGATTTCTTGAGGATAAAGATTACAGAGAGGCTTCAAGAAGTCACAGATTTTGCATGAAATTTGTTTCTTGAAGGCTAAAGACCTGTTTTAGCCATCTTTTAATATGTCAAAATTATTGATGACTAACACACATCTCTCCAACAGCATGTCACTCAAATCAATTCCATAATTGAAATTCCACCAGCATTTCTCTACTCAAATTATTCCTTATCAAACACTAGGATCTGTGCTCAATTTATAGAGGAGCTGAAGGTAGTTTTACAATCAATGGCTCTCTAATAATAGGCAAGACATGTTCCCAGTCTCAGAGGTATCAGATAGACACATGGATTCAAATTTTGACACATGTGAACTCTTCTAGAAGACACTGGCGAAGTGGAGATTCCAGTGCAATGAGAATTTCGCTCCCAATGTGACCAACGCACCCATGAATGTCGGGAAGTGCTTTGCAGAGCACCCTTGAATGGGGTTACCTGCATATGCAACACACTTAGTCCCTTTAGAGGCAACATTAGTGAGCTCTCATATGATATATTATAAACTTCAAATCTTGGAAACCTTTGCAAATGAAAGTCATCGATGATTTGTCTTGTTCTTTGTCTTAGGGCATGTAACAACTGAAATGATAGGGGATGATAGACCCTATTCATTGGTTCTAGAGATGATGTCCAATCAACCAGGTCATTGGGAATGGTGCCCAAATTGACCTATAACACAAACTAATGGGGTTGAAATCAGTAATGTATTGGTAGATTTGGGTGCTGCCATAAACATTATTACCTCTGAAATGATGAATGCATTGGGTCTTAGAAACATTAAGCCGACCCCTACTATCTTGGAATTGGCAGATAGGTCTACAATTAAACCAGTAAGGAAGTTGGAAGACATTAATATTTCAGTGGACTCATGGCACTATCTCGTGGACCTCCTTGTATTACAAACAAGATCCCTAGCCGGTGGTCATCCCTTGATTTTTGGAAGACCTTGGCTCGCACCCACATATGCCTATATTGGGTGTTGATCTGGAGATATGGTTATATCAAATGGGATGGTTACAAAGAACCTCAATCTATATCCTCCCACGGAACCAAGTCCATTAGAGAAACCATTAGCCAAGCGGAAACCTCTACCAATGGAAGAATATGAACCTGAAAATTATGAAATTAGATCGGTCCTTACCATTGGGCAGCCCCTTCAATTCAAAATTGAAACTGAGGACGATACCATTAACGCTTTTATTAATGATCCCAGTTCTGTTTCTGATTCAACTCGTCAGGTTTTAGAATCTACCATGAGCTGTGAAACGTAGGAAAATATTGAACCATAAGATGAAATTGAGGACATCCCTGCAAATTCATCCCATGATAGTATTCCTATTGAAATTGAACCAGGAAAAACATTGAACATCAACCCGAATCTTTCAGAATCCCCAAAAAACTAAAAGTTATTCAAAACCATAAGGAAGCCTTTGCATGGGATTATACCGACATGAAGGGGATTCCTTCTAGTTTATGTACTCATCATATTTACATTAAGGAAAATTTTCATGCTATGAGACAGTCCCAACGGAGAATGAATCTCGCTCTAAAGAACATTGTCAAGGATGAACTTTAGAAATTACTGGATGTAGGATTAATTTACCCCCTCTCGGACAGCCAATGGGTGTCCTCGTTGGTTATCATTCCCAAAAAGAATGGTAAATGGAAGATCTGTGTGGAATATAGGGAATTAAACAAAGCAACTTAAAAATACCATTTCCCTTTGCCATTCATTGACCAAGTCCTGTACACCCTGGCTGGGAAGAATTTTTTCTCCTTCTTAGATGGGTTTAGCGGGTATAATCAAATCCAGATAGCCACGGAGGACCAAGATAAGACAAAATTTACATGCCCATGGGGGACCTTTGCATACAGGGTTCTCCCATTTGGTTTTTGTAATGTGCCTGCGACATTCTAGAGGGAAATTCTGGGAATTTTTTCTGATTTAGTCGATGACAGTGTTGAAATATATATGGATGATTTTAATCCATATGGGAATTCATTTGAAGAAGGATTGGCGAATCTAGAAAAAGTACTCAAAAGATGTAGGGAGACTCTTGTGTCTCTGAGTACAGTTAAATGTCACATGATGTGGGAAGAAGGAATAATATTGGGACATTTTCTCTCAGCTGCTGGAATTCGAGTTGATCCAGCCAAAGTAGAGGTAATAATGCACTTCCCCATACCTAAGACACCCACACAGGTACATAGCTTTATCGGTTGCGCTGGTTATTATAGACGCTTCGTAGAAAATTTTGCTAAAATAGCACATCCACTTTTTAAATTGCTAACAAAAGATGCAAAATTTTTGTGCACGTAGGACTGTGAAGCAACTTTCGTGAAGATCAAGGGACTGGTTTGCGAAGCTCTGATACTTTGAGGACTTGATTGGGCATTACAATTTCATATACATTCTGATGCCTTTTAGACAGCAGTGGGAGAAGTGTTAGGACAGCAGGTAGACAAGACACCATATGCAGTTTACTACGTCAGCAAGAATTTGACTCCTGCTGAGTTAAATTACATAGTGACTGAAAAATAATTCTTGGTTTTCATATATGCTATCAACAAGTTCTGACACTATATCACCAGGTATCCTACTTTCATACATACTGATCATGCAACAATAAGGCATTTTATGAATAAACCTATCACTCCTGGTCGCATTACAAGATGGTTGCTATTGCTTCAAAAATTTGATATTAAAATAGTAGATAAACCAAGAAAGGATAACGTAGTTGCTGATTTTTCTGTCCAGAATGGATAATAATGACGAAGGCACACCCATAGAAGATTGTTTTCTAGATGAGCATCTTTTCACAATTTCTACTAATCCCCCGTGGTATGCAAATATTGCTAACTATCTTGCTACAGGGAAGGTGCCCCATCATTTGTCATACAGGGAACAACGAAGAATCATTCATCATAATGCATGATATTCCTAGATGGCAAGATACCTTTTTCATGCAGGAGCCAATCAATAGGTTCGGTGTTGTGTACCTGAGGATGATATCTACGAAGTGCTGAAGGCTGCCCATGATGGCGCTTGTGGAGGGAATTTTGAAGATGAAAGAATAGGAAATAAGGTGTTACAGATGGGGTATTACTGGCCTTCTATCTTTTAGGATGCACGAAATTATGTCTGAAGGTGCGATAGTTTCCAATACATGGGGCAGCTCGATCAATCCGATGAAATGCCTTTATAGCCCTAGGTAGTCCTTGAGCCTTTTGAAAAGTGGGCTATCGATTTTGTTGTAAATTTTAACCCACATTCCCAGCAAAAGGTTCACATTCTGGTCTGCACCGATTATGTGACTAAGTGGGTAGAAGCCAAAGCTACTGCGAAAGCAACATAACAGGTGGTTTGAGATTTTCTATTGAAGAGATTTTTTCTTGTTACGGTACTCCGAGGGAGATTGGTTCACATGGAGGAGCAAAATTCACGTCACGCATGATAGTGAGGCTTATGTAGAAATATGGGGTCAAGAAGAGGGTGACATCTCCATACCACCCCTAGGTGAATAGAAAAGTGGAAAGCACAAACAAGGTATTGGAAAATATCTTGACAAAGACTGTGCACACCATCGTCAGGATTGGGCTCAAAAGCTGCCTGAAGCTCTGTGGGCATGCATAACAACATGGCAGAACACAACTGGGTTTTCACCATTTGAGTTGTTTTATGGAAAATCCTCGTTTTTCCCGATAGAATTTGAGACCAGTATGCTCAGAACAACTCTTGAAGTAGGGTTGGACCTATTAGATGCCAAAAAACATCGGTTGGATCAGCTTAATGAATTAGATGAAATACGTTCAATGGTTGTTCAGTGGACTACTGCCATTCAAAAAGAGAGGACGAAATGGAACAATAAGTTTAGAAAAAACAAGGTGTTTCATAGAGGATATTGGGCATTACTTTATGAATCCTGTATTAAGGATTTTAAAGGAAAGCTTTGCACTCGCTGGATGGGGCCTTACAAAGTGGATGATGTATTTGATAATGGAACAGTCAGAGTGGTCACAATTTACGATACACATGCTTCTTTCATAGAAAATGACATCGCCTGAGACTGTATCACCTTCCAGCCTCTAAGGATGCCTTCATTAAACATCTCTCCAAGAAATCTCGTCTGAAGGTTGTCAGGGCAAAGAATTTCTCCTCTGCATTATTGATCTAAAATAATAATAATAATAATAATAATAATAAATAAATAAATAAATAAATATTGTTACTATTCACTTGTTGTCTTTTTGCAGGAGCTACTACTGAGGTGCAATGCTGCGGAGTTAGAAATTTCCTAAGTATCGGATGTTGTTACTCCATTTCTACTGTTACTCCCGAAAATTTTCAAAGTATCAGATGTCGTTAATCCTTGGGTGTTGTTACTCCGAATGCTGCTACTCGTGATGTTGTTACTCCTTGGATGCTGCTACTTCATGATGTTGTTACTCCTTGGATGCTGCTACTCGAGATGCTGTTACTCCTCAGATGCTGCTACTCGTGATGCTGTTACTCCTTGGATGCTGCTACTCGGGATGTTGTTACTCCTCAGATGTTTCTACTCGTGATGTTGTTACTCCTTGGATGCTGCTACTTTGTGATGTTGTTACTCCTTGGATGTTGCTACTCGGGATGTTGTTACTCCACGGATGCTGCTACTCGTGATACTGTTACTCCTTGGATGCTGCTACTTCGTGATGTTGTTATTCCTTGGATGCTACTACTCCGCGATGCTGCTACTTCTTGATGTTGTTACTCTGCTAACATTGTTACTCTACCGGTTTTGTTACTCCGTCAACATCGTTACTTCGCCATTATTCTGCCATTATTTTTCCAACTGTCACTTCCTTCAGGTAGGTCGCCAGGTAAGTCTCCATTGACTCTTGTGGATTTAATTAAATATTCCATGGACAAGGCATTGACGCCGAGGACGGATATTTTTAAGTTGGGGGGGGGGGGGGGGGTGTTGTCATAACTAAACGACGACGTAGTTAAACCACACCAATGATTATTTCAAAATCATTATTAAACCTCGTGTTGTTGGTACGCTCCACGATCTTCACTGTATTTCGTATAATCATTAACATGTATTGGGATTAGCAATGTGAAAATGTTGCCAACTGAATAGTCCTTTCCAACTCATGCGAAATAAGTACCAACTCATTCATCGCACTTACCATAATCCGCCATGATTTTCTTTGTTTCCCGAGAAATCACCTGTCGTATTTATCATTATTTCACTTCATTTTTCACCATGCTGTTTTTGCCAAAATTGGTAGCTGTCACTCCTTCCAATGGTCTGCTACATCTAGAGTGTTGTTACAGTCTCTACAGAATGGGCGGACTGGCTGTGCGGCATGAACCCAAAGTTAAAATTTTGATCTGTAGAAATGCAGATGTGTGGCAAATTTTTGTCAATGTAGATGGGATATCTATTTTAATATATTGCAGGGATTCTACAAAGGAATAATGACAGAGTTTGTGCTAAATTTGGTTGGGAATCGCTCTCAGGTCAGAGGAGCAGAAATTCCTGTCATAGAAGAAGCCATTGCAGAAGTTAGTGGGCTAACACGGCAAGGACAACAATGGTTTGCTCGAAGGAATCCCCTGCCGGATTTTCTTGAACTATTTTTGCAGGCGGAAGAAAGCGTTGTCCAGTATGGGAGAGAGTATGACCGTAAATATTTACCATATCCATGGAATGAGGTAGTAGACTTTGTGATGAAATATATAACCTGCGAAGGATTTTCTACAACTTTTTTCAAGTACCATTTCAAAATCCTGCCCATCTTCGATTCTCGCAGGCACAGGTTCACTCTTTAAACATGAATTTATTTTTATTGAAACATCTCCAACTCATGGCGCATTCCACTCGGAATTTGTGCCAGGTGCTGGCAGTCCTCACCAATCACGGACTGGTTCGTTTTTTGGTTATGCATGCAATGGCCCGATTCCAAATTCCTTGGGTAGAGCGTTGTGAACTATCAGAAGAGGAAGTAGCAGCTATCATCGCTGCTAGGGAGGAAGAAACAACACCTCCGGCTAACTCAGCAGAGGAGGAAGAGCCAGAGGAAATGGAGGAAGAACCAGCACCTCCGGTTGATGTAGCAAAAGAGGAGGAGCCAGAGGAAATGGAAGAAGAACCAGTACCTCTGGTTGATTCAACATAAGAGGAGGAGCCAGAGGAAATGGAAGAAGAGCCAGTACCTCCGGTTGATTCAGCAGAAGAGGAAGAGTCGGAGGAAATGGAGGAAGAAGAGGGAGAACCAGAAGAAATCGAAATAGAAGAAACAATTTGTGATACAATCGAGGCTGTCACACAAGAACCAACCTCACTTGTGGAACCTATTGATGAAGGAATCATGGAGATAGGGGATGAATTTGATAATGTCCCACAGAAATCGACTTTCATTAATGAAGCAAAGGGAGGAGGAATACCAATCAGAGGGCTGGAAAGTGATGCTGTTACACAAGAAACATCATCACTTGCCCAAACGGATTTGAATATTGAAATAGGTAGGGGTGTCACACAAGAACCACCACTGACTCAGTCAGGACAAGAAAACATGGATGGAACGACCCTTGAGGTTGACACCGCTCCAAAAGAACCAGTGTCGACCGTAGACAAAGGAGCAATGCATGAAGAAGGCTCTGCATAATTAAGAAACGAAGGTGATGGAGAAAAGGAATTAGAGGTGGCAGAAAAGACTAACATAGATCAGGCAAAAGATATTTTCCATTCTCCTTTTCAGACTATAATTCCAAGAGGAGAAAGGGGGTTTCGTTCTCCCCAACGTTTAATAAAAGATATTGTTGTCCTGCCAATACTGAAGTTTGTTGATTCAAGAAAGGGTATGGCCGTTTTCGGTCCATCGCTTGTTGATTCTCAGTAGGGGCATCCCGAAGCTCAAAATGAAGAAGGGAATTTCATAGAAGAACCGAAGTAGAGAATGGCCGATGAAGGCACTGACCAAGTGACAGAAACTCCTGAATTAAGGAAAGAAGAAGAGGAGAGTGCTACTGAAGAAAGGGAATCGAGTAAATAAGACCTGGTAGAGAAGCCAGTTGATGCCGTTAACAGCAGCCCACCGCCTTTTGAATTTGCTGCAGGGCTGGGAGACGAATTCAGTGTTAAGAAAGAATGGATAGAACAATGTGAAAAAAGGAGACCACCTCTCAAAGAAAGGTATCAGCTTCATTTTAACAAAACCATGCAGCTGAAGAAGGAAGTTCGAAAACTAAGAAAGAAAGTATCTCAGTTGAAGAAAAAGGTAAAAGAATATAAATGGAAGGCGGTGAAACCCAAGGTCGCGGTTTCCTTTGCTACCACACAGACTGGCCCTATTGAACATCTGTTTGAGGCCCAAGAATTCTTCTTGGCTGCCGAAATTCAGAAATTGCAATCTGCTGCAAATGAACATAAGAAGGAGACGAAGAGGGTTCGGGAGCAGGCCGCTGGGATTATTACTGGGTATATAGACCATTTAGACAGAGCATGGTGGAGGCAAGAGAAACAATAGGGTAAGATGGAGGAATTAGAGGAGTAGGTACAAGTGATGAAAGAAGATAAAGAGAAGATGTTTACCTTGGTGCAACATGTAGACCTCCCGCCCATAGTTATGCTTTATTTCTTCATGAGCAGTTCCTTTTCTTCTGCCTGGAAAGTATTTATAAGGAAATCAGCCATGAGATTGAGGATCTGATACAATTCCTTCGTATTTTGAAAATCCATGATGTTGTGTGTCAGCACTCGATGTGTGAACTTTACATGCATAATTATTTCTTGAAGGACGACCAGACCTTCAATCCTGTTCCATTTTTGGGGGACATTCACCTGAGAGCCTTCACCTCCTACATTATCAACCAGGTTAAATGGAGGAAGGCCGCTGATAATTTTGAAGAAAATCAAGTTACAAGGCCACTGATGATAAGGAGGGAGCATGGTCAGGCAGTGAATATTTATAAAAAGCACTCTACCCTTTTACAGATTGAGGGACATAAGGAACATATGGTGGCAACACAGAAGTGGTGTGATGACCTCTGTGTTAGACAGGTAGTTTCTTTTCAGAATGAAGCTCTTGATAGTTTTCAAAGGAGATAGATGTTGTTGTCATCAGCTGTCAGAAATCGGGAACCTTTTGGAGCACCCAATTTTGCATGAGCATTAAAAAGACTGCCGTGTTTTGTTGCATGTATTCAAACTTGTGGGGTCCAATGGATGGGGATAAGGTTTCAGTTCCCCCTTATTTGGTTTCCAGCAGATCAGTATACTCCAGCATACACTGTAAGCGAATATTGGTGGAAGGATATCATCCTAATAGAGGGGTATAAACCCCCTGGAACACAAATGGCTGAAGAATATGACCTCGCTCAGTTTCATGCTGACCACAGTCAGTACAACCCATACCTGAAAAGATGACAAGCTGCATGAGGACATGCAGAAAGACCAGTTGGGGGGAGATGTTGGGTACCAAATTTGCATACTTTTCTCTTCCATTTTCACCCACTCTCTCACTTCTTCGCCTCATTAATATTCATTAAATGCTCTGAACACACAAGGTAAACCCCCTTCCATTGTCTTATTTGGAATATTTAATTAATGAAATAATAGTCATGGGGATTTTGCCTACGCAAGTTACTAATTATGTCATTGCCACAGATCCGGTAGTCAAAGGGTCACATCTGCAAGACACAGGAGCAACTCCTAGTTCACAACATCATTTTGATATCACTGTAACAACATAACATATTCTAAACCTACTCTAGACCTATTTCAGACCTTTCTTGGTTTTCTCTCGGCAACTAGTTTGGCTGTTGTAACAATTGTATATTTGTAGATATTAGTTGTCAGGTTGGGGAGACAGTTTTCTAAAAAATTGTATAAGAAGGGTCTCAGGGCTGTGAATCGGGTTAGCATGCAAGAGATCAATTTTGTAACAGAAGATTGTTAATTAATTGAATGCAAGTCATTTTTTTGTTCTACCTATAAGCTGAGAATCTATCGCAACCCTGGTCAAAGAGTTGGGCCCAATCTTCTAATCAAGTGCTGCGTTATTTCTGTGAGTTGTTCTCGCATTTTTGTTTGAGTATTTTTAACTGCTGTTATGGTATTTTTCTTCAATTGTTGTGAATGCTTCTGTAACTCTACTATTTATATTTAATTACTGTCACAATGGTTCTTGTTTATTTTAGTTGTTAAATCTGTGATCAATATTGAATTATGCCATTGCTCCTGCATATACCTTGCACGTTACCTTGAAATAATGTATGCACACGAATTGATAAATTAATGTGGAAAAAGGGTTGAATATTTTATTCACACTCGGACACCAATAGTTGTGATGCAGAGACTGTGCAAAGTGACGCGGAGACTGCATAGAGGCAGCGCAGGGTAGTCTAGCCTTGGTGCATATCAGTGTCGGGTTCCCGTGGAGGAGTGAGGCTTGTATCACAAGATCTCTTCTGTCAATTTCTCCGTATGATTTAACAGGTGTGTCAATCATATATTTGTACTCAGAAATATTTACTGCATAATAATAAACCCTCAGATCTGCTGCATTGGTTTTCCCGCATTGGGTTTTTTCGGGGACATTAGTCCAAAAATAACTATGTCAAATGGTTGTGTGATTTATGCTTCTTCAGATTTGTTTCCGCACTTGTATTTCTTTCGCGGTTTATTTGTGTAGGTTGCAGTGTGATGTATTCAGTGTTTGCCTTAGTAAACTACAAATATATTGTTAAGTTAGAAAATTAACAATTAGGTGAATATCTTCCAGTTTCTGCAATAGGATTCCACAGTTAACGGAATTTTCACAATTAGTGCACTTAATGCATAGAAAATATCTCTTTTCTGTTCTTTATTGGTTTAATAATATTGATGATAAGTGCTTCAAAAAGAATTCACTTTCGTTGAGAATCTCAGTCATAATTGTTTGCATTGAGGTTAAGAAATTTATAGGATGATTCTCTCCTTACCACAAATGTAAACCCCATATTATCACACAATATGAAAAAATGTTTAGACTGTAGGAATAGATTTAATATTCCTTACATTCTCGGTGATTGAAAACCAATGTCTAGTCTATGAATGATCTAAAATGTGCTACTCACATTATCTTCTCTGCAACATTAGGCTTTTCCCCATTTGTGGACTTTCAAATAATAGCTACAAATTTTCCAACTACAATAGGATATCCTTCCTTGGCTACAAACTTTTTCAATGAAACCTACTTCAGGGCTATTAACATCAATAGTTACTTGTATGTCTCAACTTGAGGTATGGCCTCATCAATCTCAACTCTATCTCTTGGTTTCTTTGGCAATATTATGATCTTACACTCCTATATGTAACCATTGTTACATTCACTTTAGTGAGACTGAAATAAATATTTGGTTGAGGCACATCATAATGAACCTTTTGAAGCGCGAAGCTATGACCAAGGTCAACACACTGTGCACCAATAAGCGTTGATGTAGTCATCTTAACAAATATTAATAAGAACTGAAGTTATTATAATAAGATGTTTGACATCTAATTGTAGGCTGAAAGTGACAGAAATAAAAAACATTGCCATTTTGTGAATTGACCCTGAATTTGTATTGTCACTACTACTTTAGCTACATAGGAATTAATTCATTAATGGATGTTGGTACAAGATTGTATGTCTTCTACCAATATTCCTTCAACTTAAATTCATTTCTTTTCCTAAATGCAAAGGTATTTTATACTCAACCTTCTTAAGTAGATAATTTGAATCCTTTTCCACTGAAAAAGTAATAAATTCTGTAGCAGCAAACAAAAGGTGAAACCATGGTGACCATATTCTGAATTTTGTAGCAGCAATCAAAAGATGAAACGATGGTGATCATATCCTGAAGCTAAGATCCGTGCCAACAATATTGTAATCATTTAACCAAACCTTAATTAGATGATGCATCAACAAATCAATGACAACCTGATTATAGGTTTGATGCACCAAGAAAGTATGTAACTTCTAACAATCCTGAAGGCAGCCGAAACCAAAATTCTACCCTTGATTTCCATAATTTCAAATATTAATACCTTGGATATAAGCTCACTATATTTTCTTCAATCCTCGCTCAAGGCAGGGACTTACTGCCTTGCAACTTTCCTCATTTAATTATAAAATAATATACTCCACACCTTTTATTTATCCCTAAAAGCACGAGATAAAACTTTATATACACCTCTTATTATCTCCATGGACATATGACAAAGCTTTAGATAGACATAAGGAGATAAAGTTGAGATAAAATCACCTTAAAGATGAACATTGTATTAAATAATTGAATGTTTTAGCCCAAGATGAGGGATTAATATAACTAAATTATTTCCCTAAAGCTATAAAGGAGAATTTATTAGTCATATAATATTCTTATCTTTAGAATATTTTTAAAATAAATAATAATATTGTTAATTTATTATTGATGAAATTTGAGATATATTTTTGAAATTTGAATGAATATTGTCTCTCAAGGAGGGTATTCAGGAGCAGGTGTTTCCTCCGCCTTGAAAGGAGGTTGTAGCTCCCAGTATACTTGATGCATTGCATGCACTCATATCACTTCATCGATCATGGCACGAAGTTGGTATAAGGTTAAATTTCATTTGAATATTGCAAGCCACATAGGGAGCTATGAGATGACTCAATAAGAGAATTCTATCAGATTGACATAGTTGGAGGAAAAAATTGGCAGTATAGAACACAAGTTGACCATTTTAGCTAGGAGATCAGCCAACGTCTCCTTCTCCTCATATGAGGGCAGTGACCAACCAATGCGGATGCATGGAGATTATGCCCAATAATTGTTATGACTCACTGGTTTTTTGCTTGAAATACTAGTAATTTTTTTTTGGCTCCTCATGTCAATGTATGTCAAGGTCTGGCACAACCAAACTGTTTTTCTAAGTTTCTATTTACAAGATACTCTAGTTAGATGGGGTCTTAACAACCTCAAGACTTTGAACTTGTGGTACTAGTGTGGTTCCCTAAGGGGAAGACTACTAGTAGAAAATTTTTGGTCTATGTAATTTTCATTTGACGTAATGCAAAGTGCCTAACTTAAAAAAACAAAGGACTATTTTTTTTTCAAGTTGTCTGAGTTCTCTAGAGATTACATCAGGCTTGACTTGTGGCTTGAGAAACCACGACCTAGAGACATCTAAGCCGTCAAAATCACCCAAAGATCGCACCTGACCTAAACCACACCAACCCTTAACATGGTTGGATTTTTTCCCACAAAGTTTCGAATTGGTGACCTTCACATCACAAACTAACTTAAAAATACACCCCACAATGTCTATTCTACACCCCGTTGGAAATAAAGATTAAATATTAAAAAACATAATTATGTTATTTATAATAAAATTATTAAAAAATAAATAAATAAAAACTATTCTAAATAGTATTTATTTTTATCACCCTTAGTAATAACATTTACATAATAAAGAAAATAAGTAATAAAGTTTACATAGCCCTGAGAATTAACTTAAGGATAAATTCTTCATCGTTAAAAACACATTTAAATGAGAAGTCACTAGGTGAATTTTTTTAACACTTTTAATATCAAATTTTATAATTAAACCAAGAAAAACTAATCCTTTTGAATAAATTTGTCTAATACAATTGTTATTTCGTAAACATAACAATATATAATCAATATAAACCATAAATCACATATAAAAATAAAATTTACAATGCAAAAATAATCGTAATATATATATATATATATAATAAAAAATTAAACATCCTTGTTTCTTTCAAACTAGAAGTACTTTATGAAAGCATCTCCTCACGAGAATGCCATTTTATTACACGTGTATTAGTATGGGCACTCAAGCATATTCCCCTTTCTCTCATGAAAATCATATAAAGAAAAATCATTTTTCAATTGAAGAAAATAGAGTGACAAAGAAAATTAAGATAATATAGGATGAAAAATTAAGATAATATAGGATAAAAATTAAGATAATAGGCTTGAGGGGATGAAAATGAATAGGCTATGGATTCACAAGAGCATCCACACAAGCCTTAACATTACATCTTAATAATTTTCACAATCTTTATGTCAATTGTGTATTCACATCATTTACTCAACTGTAGCCATTGGAAGTCAACCATTGTAGTAAATTCAAACTCATTCATCTAAATGTGGGCATTCTAAATGCTTAATCTCCTATTTTTTAGTTTTGATTTTGTGATTTTTTATTTGTTTTATTATATTTACCATTATGTATCATGGTTGAATTTTTTAATGATTTTTCGTAAAGTTCCATTTTTTTACTTTTGCATATTTATTTTTTATAATAAAAATATGAATTTATTTTTAAACAATAATTAAATAATATTAAAAACTATTATTTTAAAGATGATATTTATGAGAATTTGTTACCATAATTAGAGTTCACATCCGTTAAACATGTTTATCTCATTATTTTATCTTACAACCACGTGGGCTACTTAGGGTTACTTGAGTTTTTCATTTTGATTTTTTATCACTCAATTCTTGATTTCATTAATAACATCATAGTTCATTACTCATTCATGTCAATTGATTTAGTTGTAATTGATTTTCTATGTTAAATATGGGGAACCATTATCTAACATTCTAAATGTTGAATGATGTTGTCATTGATGCCAACGTTGGTATTGAGCTCTCTTAATGTACATTATGAGTTACATCAAAGTTGGAAACTCCAATAGACAAGTTGCCTTGGAAGGAAGGAAACCCTAGAAGCTTTGCACTTAGTGAAGATTTTAAGGATGAAGATCGGTGAATTTGTTTTAGAGACCTTGACCACTTGATCCTCCTTGTCATGTCAATTCTAATGATATATGGCATGTCACGAGGCTCCTCACGGTTTGGGAGATATGCTTGATCAAAGAATAAAGCCCCCTTCTTGTGGTTGAAGTCCCCAAAATAAGATAATGTGGCAGCCCTTCCTTGGTTCATGGGCCTAGAAGGATTTTCATGAGAGGTCTTAATAAATTAATTGTTGAATTTTTTGAAGGGATATTCATCAAAGGCCCATTATCAAATTTTATAAATTAAATTGGTCCTAAAGATTTTTGGCTCCAAAATTGAAAATTTAAATTTAAATTTCAAATCTATTCTTTCCCTCTTATTTTTCAAATTCGACTCTAGTTAATTAAGGTTTTCTCGACCCCTCAAATATTTATTCCATCAATTATACATACTAGCAATTGCACCGAGAGGTGCAAAGGAACATTGATAGAAGGAATAGGGACAATCATAGTTAACCTTAATATTGGTAGTATAAATTCTATCGTGAATGTTTTGATGATATGCTGAACATGAGCAACAACTCCTCCCTTTCCCAACGTAGACATATCTGCTAGAAGACATATCATCCTCTACTCTAATCTAAACCCCTTAGAGTACCAAATCAAAAATAAAAGTAATCAATATAAGTTCAGATTCACTTCATCACTCAAAAGTTAAGATTTAAATTTGAAAATAAAATTATCACTTTAGTAGTAAATAATTTATTATTCAATCTCTTTAATTTTTTTCAATTCCACGTGTCGTATGTTCGAAGTTCAACATATTATTTACAACCTCAAAAACCCATGTGGCACTTCGATTGTGAAGAGTTCACCTGTGGATTTTGTGATTTCAATGAATCATTGCTGGATTCTAGACAAATTAGGCCATGAAATAAACCAAAACACTTTCGAAACTGTCACACTTAAAAGTACTCTTTATTTTATTTTAACCTAGGTCAAGAAATTACATTACAAGATATTACATTACATTACAACATCTCTACCATAATGGGTTTAAAAACACCTCCGAGCACAACAATCCCACAAGTAATTATATATGTAAAACAACCTGCAAAATCTATGTAGATTTTCTATTCTTATGATCAAACCAGAAAATCAATCAAATCCAGCTTAAACATAACAATCATCATTAAATTTCATTACCATTCTAATTAAATAAATGATGCCAAAGTAATTCAAAATCTTCATTTTTTTTACAATATTTCCAAAACATTATCTCAAACTCAATCCATGGAGATGACATTAATACAAATCCATCCAAAAGATTATCTCAAACCCAATCTATATTTTACATTTCAATTATGTTACATCTTTCTATGAAGACGTTTGATATAAAAGAGAATAAACTAACATTTTAGAAAAAAAAACTGAAATAATGATCTAGGAATAAATGAAACACACTATTACATCCTTTTAATAACAAAGGTGCACATATGTGTTTTTTATGCTCAATGTATCTTCTATGTGTGGGCAACTTTGACATTTTGCATATAACACATGATTACATCCTTTTAATAACATTGGCAATTTTGACAGAACATTTAATTTTGCATATACATTGATTGGCATATGCCTAGTCTAAGACGGCACCAAATAAATTTGGCTTATTTGTTTCTGCAGAATTAAGCATGTGATTTCTACTCAGTTCCTGTAAAAAATTTCAACGGAAAAGAATTCAAAGTTTCCAAATCTAGAACTTTGGTCTGATTTTGCAAAGAATTGTTTTGGGTTTAAGGACTTTTCTTGGAGGTACATTCAAAGGACATTTTTGCAAAGGATTGTTTTGGGTTTAAGGAATTTTCTTAGAGGTACATTCAAAGGACATTTTTGCAAAGGATTATTTTGGGTTTAAGAACTTTTCTTGGAGGTACATTCAAATGACATTAATTTCAAAGGACATTTCTTGGAGGTATGTGATACATTTTTTTGATGTTTTTTGGGCTTCATTTTTTTTTGAAGGTATGGATTTGGGCTTAATTTTCATTGTTTTTAGAGGTTTTGGGCTTAATTTTCAAAGGAATCTTTTTAGGCTTAATTTCGAAAGGACTCTTTTTAGGCATAATATTCAAAGGACATTTTTTATAGGTATTTTTCAAAGTGATATTTTTTTAATGTATTTTTTAAAGTGACATTTTTTAAGTTGTTGGAATTAATTTTCAATGGACATTTTTTGGAGGTATTTTTTGAAGTGACATTTTTTTAGAGTACGTGTTTTGGGTGGAAGTAAATATTTTATAATGATTTTTTAAAATGAGTTTTTGTCTAACTTTTTAAATGAAATTTTTTTGCGGGACTTGGAAGGAAATATTTTGAGCTTCGTTTCATTTTCATAAGACATTTTTTTCTTGGATTTTTTAAAAGTAAGTGGTTTGGATTGAGGTATGTATTTTTTGCAAAATTTTTAAAATGAGTTTTTTTTTTTTTAAATTAAATATTTTGTGATGTTTTTTTTAATTGAGTTTTTGTCTAAATTTTTGAAGGAAATTTTTTGAACTTCATACTCTATTATCATGGGAAATCGAAGGAATTGCGCGAGAAAATATGATCAAAAAAGAGACCCTAAGGAACGTAGATAAGAGACGAGAGAATCTCGCAAAAGAAAGAGAGAAGCACTCTCAAATATTGAAAGGGAAAATCAACCTCAACTAGAAATTGAAACAAGTATGTAAATGAAAATATTATGAATTTGATATTTAAAATTTTCCTAGTTTAAAATGTGAAGCTTAATTTTTATTTGATGAACTAATTTGAAAAATATTTTGCAATGTAAACAGAGAGAGATATTCCTCAAAACATTGATGATGAGATACAAAATTTTGAAAGAGAAAGTGAAAGAGATATTGAACCAATGATTGAAGATGGTGAAACTGTTGGAAGAAATTCAAGTGAAGAAATTGAATCACAAGGTATATATATATATATATATGTTGAACACATGCATGTATTATTGAAATTATACATATTTATTAATTTAGTTATTTATTGAATATGTAAACTTATTATGTACTATTCATTCGAATATGTACAGATGAAATCAATGTCGATGATGAGATGTTAGAAAATGTTGACACTCACACATATGGAGATAAAAGAGCTGACCATGTTATAACATATCGTGTTAAACACATTTTTGATACATACTTCATAAAGGAAAATGTGACAGTTCAAGCTCAAAAGAGAGGTCTCCTATCATTAAGGAAATTAAAAGAAGCTACGACTTTATTGGATATTCGAAAATCAATAAAAGATAAAAAAAAATGAAGGAAAATGTGATACAAAATATAAATAGTGCTATAAATTCAATTATAAGATCTAGACAGAAAATTGTTTCAGCTATACGTAGAGCAATACATATGGTAGTGGTTTCATCAATTACTAAAGAGAATCACTTGGTAAAATCTATGGCACGAGCATTAGGAACCTCACGAAAACTTTGCACAAACATCGAAAATTTTGGTTGCAAATAGATGTAAATGATGAACTTGCTTATTGGAGAGTTATTTGCAGGCAACCATACAAAGATAGACTTGGAGAAAATGTTAAAAAAACATTATATGAATATTGGAAGAAAAATTCACCTGTTACGCCAAATGCAATGGATGTGATGCGAAGAAGAATAACACGAAATCAGTACGAAGAACATGAAAAACATTTCTTGGAAACCACTCAGACAGAGTTGTTCAACAAGTTCAAAGAAGAGAATCGTGAAATTCATGTCTCAATCAGTGCTTTTGTTCAACAAAAACCATGGTATGTAAAACCTATCACTGTACGCGACACTTGTTGTTGTCGTTATCATGTGGAATTTGAGTTATATTATGACACATTCCTTAATTTTGGTAGAACATTATGGAAAGTTTCACCTCCTCCTTCCACTATCAGTGATTTCATATCTCAAATTCTATGTGAAAGAGAAAGCGATGAATTATTTTACGAAAAGAAATGTGTTGGTGGTAAAGAATGCCATGATTGTGGAAATTTGACTAAATTTCAAAACAAATAGATCGTATTGATATAAATGATCAATCATTGTCCAACATGAAAGTGAAATGGAAGATATATGAATATATCCATACATCGATTCAAGGTTCAAATAGTGCTAAAATAATTGAATTACAAGAAGAAGAAATTTGTGTGATAGATTTTTTGAGAAAGTTTGAGGCATAAATTTAAATACACCGAGCATTCCCATAGAGCTCGATGGAAAGACTTGCAGTTCAAAAAATCCCGTGAATTTTTTCCACCAGGGACCATTTTGTCAGTAATTGATTTTGCAGAAAACTACACATTTGTTCCACAAAAAGAAATTCAGAGTGAATACTATCATTCTGACCAAGTCTCCATGCTTGTTCATATTCTATATAGACATGTTGAACAAAACATCGATCATATAGAAAGCACCAGTGAAAATCAACATGTTATTAAAGAATATCACTTTTATATCAGTGACGATCGTACACATGATACATATTTTGTACAACACTGTTTTGGAAATATTTATGACTCCATGAAAAGTCGTGAAATAAAATTCAATGACCATTGGATATGGTCAAATGGATGCGTAGGTCAATTCAAATCTGCATGATCATTCTTTTGGTTGTGTTGTCTTCATAAGAAAACCAACATTAGACATTGTTGGAATTTCTTTGAGACTGGCCATGGAAAAGGAGAACATGACGGTGCAGGGACATGCATAAAACAAGCACTTCGAATATATCAAATGAACCCCTCTACAAACCGAGTTGTGAACGCTAAAGAAGTTGTTCAATGGTGCATCGCTGCTCTAAGCGATGAGACTAACCGATCAAGCTGGGAAGTGCGAAGGTACATTCAATTTAATTTTTATTGGATTTCTAATTTTAAATAGTATACATTTACCACAATGATTATCTTTGATGGTATTTTGATATCATATTTACATTCTTCTTTGAATTTTCCATATATAGGTTTTTTTGGCATATTGGAAACGAAGATGTAGATAGATCAATTGGAAATGACGTTGAAACAATAAAAGAGACTCGAAAATTGCATTCAATTAAAATAAAGTTGTCCACAAATGTGTTTGCATTGGATAAAATAAAATATTCTTGTTTTTTTCATGTTTGCATAGACAACACAGAATCCAAAGACGTTTGTGAAAACAAAATGTATGTAAAAGTTTGGAAACATACAGAGCTAAATAAAAAGGGGAAAATGTCTGTTGCAATGTTTGAAGAAATGCAATCAGAGGGGACTACAATATCATCTGATGGTGATCGAGTTTCTGATCTTGTTAGAGAAGGTAACATTTGAATTGCTTTCAAATGATAGCGATCTAGAAATAAATTTAAATACATAAGTTTGTTAAGTTTGTTTTATTGTGCAGGAGATGTTTTTGTTGTAATTGCACCAACTGACAATGATGAAAATGTGAAGTATTATTTGATGCGTTGCACTAAATGAAAAATGAAATTATTAGAAAACTATAATGATCACGGGTGTCCATATGAAAGAGTATCTATTATACTGAAAGGTTATTTTTTCAGACAAAATAATCAAAGAGGGGATTTTGTTTACTCTGAAGACTATGAACCTGATGTCATAAGTTGTCAATATAGTCACTTGGTGTGTGCAACACACATAAAGTTGATAGAGGTCCAATCAAAGAAAAAAACGAAAAATTAAGAAATGGAAAATGTCAAAATCTGATCATGAACAGATCATTGAAGATGGAATTCAATTGGAATTTTTTTTATTGAACTGCCCAACAATTTCTTCTCTTTGGATTCATGTTTTAGAACTTCCAGAACTCAACTAAAAATTGAGCTTCCTTGTTATGTTATATGTGCAAGTGTTTGCGCATGTACATTGTTTTGGTACATGCACACTCTAGTATCAACTGAAAGTAGCTTTTCTATACATGCATTGATTAAAAATGTTGCATGTATTGGATATATAGTATGTTATAGAATGAAATTCACTGAAATTAGCTTTTATATGTGCATTGATGAAAAATGTTGCAAGTACAGGATATATATGTTATAGAAGTATTGGATATATATATGTGTGTGTGTGTGTGTGTGTTCTAGAATGCAATTAAAACTAAAAGTAGCTTTTCTATGTGCATTAATGAAAAATGTTGCAAGTACTGGATATATATGTTCTAGAATCCAATTAACTGAAAGTAGTTTTTCTATGTGCATTGATGAAAATTTTTGCACGTACTGGATATATACATGTTCTAGGAAATTAACTGAAAGTAGATTTTCTATGTGCATTGATGAAAAATGTTGCACGTATTGGATATATATATGTTCTAGAATGCAATTAACTGTTCAAGTAGTTTAACTATGTGCTTTGATGAAAAATGTTTCACGTACTGAATATATATGTTCTAGAATGCAATTAACTTGAAGTAGCTAAATTCTATTGGCATTGATGAAAAATGTTGAAGTACTGGATATATATGTTCTAGAGAGAAATTAACTTTTCAAGTAGCTTTTCTATGTTCATTGATGAAAAATGTTGCACGTACTAGATATATATACATTATAAAATGCATTTTTAAAATTTTATGATTGTTTTCAACACATCTAACAAGACCTATAATCTTATGATTGTTTTTAGATACATATATATATATATATATATATATATATATATATATATATATATATATATATATATATATATATATATATATATATGTATGTATGTATGTATTGTACTTCAATCGTTTTAACATATATATTCAAACATGTGTAAAATCATATCTACATGTACATATATTCATGTGAATTTTGTTTTGTTTGGAAAACGACAACTTGAATTTTAAAAACAAAACATAATATCATAATCACATGCCAAATGTAGTTCAACCATCCAAAACTTGAGTTTTAAAAACTTTTTGATTATATTACAACATTACTTCACATGCCATGCCAATTCTAGTTCAACTATCCAATAAAAAAATTTAACATTATATCACATGCCAAATGTAGATCAACCATCCAAAACTTAAGTTTTAATTTAACAAAAAATTATAGATCACAACATTACTTCACATGCCAAATGTAGTTCATGTTAGTGTCCCGTGATTTGGCAGATTGATAAACCAAATGATAGGGTAACATCAGACTAGTCTTTGGAGTCCTAGGACCTAGCCTTCCTGGACTCAGAGAGGGCTCTCTCTATTATGCGAAGGATGTGAACTTGCTCGCTTTGGATGGTTGATTTTAGGCTAGTTGTTAAGTGTAGGTTTGTTGTTTGTTTTGGTTGGGGTAAGATGATCAAGTAGGATAGGTGGAGTGAGAGGTTATCAAATCAATTGGGCTATGGAGTCTATGAAGTCATTGATATTTGGATAATGAATCGGGGTACATCACAGGGAAAATCTAGTGTAGTTAATGGATCTTTAAAGTTCATGTATGAGGTGAAATGGACATTAAGTTTGGGAACCAAGGTAGGACAAAGGGCACTTAAGAATCCTTTGTCAAATACCTATGAACAGAGAGACCTTGAATACTGATAAGCAAAAGATACTAGTCATGAGGCAGGGCACACCATTTACTCAATAACAATACTTTTCAACAAATACACATTCAAGATATACAATCCAGTGGAGCAAATGAAGTAAGACAACTTATCTAACTTCAATGATTCTACTTTCAAGATTTGAAAACATATAACAGACAAATAACATTAATAAATGAAGAGGGAACGCCTAAACATCATTCATTAAACTACAAAGAACTTTGAGGCAAACTGATAAGCATATACAAAGGGCAAGATCGAAACAAGACCTCTTTGGCTTAACCTAATCAATCAATACATCAAAGAGAGATTTCAAGACAGAGTTTAGATAGCATAAAACAAGAAGGGCTTACCATGAATCATGTTTGTAAACTAGCATATTAATCCAATAATGAAATATACAAGCTTAGGTGGGCCTAAGGAGCAACTAATAATTCCTTAAACTAACCTAGCAGAAGAAAACATGAAGACAATAGCAAGCAGGAGGACTGAGGTGCCTCAAACAACATTTCTCATCCTATAAACTTCTGAGCTATTGCAATATAGAAATATGGACATATGAAAAACAAGAAAAAACATGAACAAATGAGAGATACTTCACCATTAACTAAACTCAGGAATCCTGCAAGCAAGCCTTCATCATTATCAACCAAGGCAAATCATCCACAAGCTCCACAACACTAGATTGTTCTTCAACTTCCAAAAACCATGTATTGCTCTTAAACACATCAAAATCTCCCTGTTACAATGAATCCTCATGCCTTATATAACAAGCAAGGAAGAGGAAAGCCTAATAGAGCATCTGGAAGCCAATTGGCCAACAAGAAATATCCTAACTTGTCCTTGAGGCCTTGCAAGGCCCAAGGCACAAAAATATCTAACAAATAACTTTTCTGGCCATATATAGCAATTAAATCGACTTTTAGGCCCTGAAAAGCATACAATAACTTACTAAACGCACATTCTGCCTTGTAAACCACATGAGCGTAGCACACTGTGTCAAAATTTGAAATTTATGCTACGAGTGCAGCACAGAGACAGGAAAAATAGGGCTTCTTGTAGCAGTGCTTTTGAGACCTTCCAGATGTCGGAAAAGGCTCTGTGATGGCTCGTTGGAAAGCCCTTGAAGTCTAATTTCCAGATCTACCTTTATTTATTCAATCTGATCTCTGAAAACGGTCCAAAAGGTAAAAATTCCAATACTTCCAGGAGCGCAGCACATGCTCAGAAAAGTGGGCAGAATGGTGAAAAAATGAGTGTTTTTGACCCTTTTGGAGGACCAAAAAAACTCCAATTGAGCTGAAAATTGGTGAGCATGCTCCTCTAATGATGATGAATCTAAAAATGTAAGCCTATCCTCTTGAAGATTCCCAGGGAAAAATCACAACGCAGGGTGTGCTGTGCTCTAGCCTCAAAATTTGCAAAAAACAAAAACTTGTTCAATTTCTCCCAAATTTGGTAGATGAGTGCCTCATGGGTCCTGGGAGACCTGTAGAGAAACTTGGGCCAAAATATCAAGGCTAGCTTGGTCCTTTTCCTTCTTTAGCACTTGGACCTCATTTTGGGCAATTCTGAGTTTTTTTCCTTGCAATTTGGTTTCTTCGTGCATAGTGCTTAGCCATTCTCCTCTGCAAGTCCATTTTTTTGTTGGCCTTCTCTAGCTTGGCTTCAAGGTGTATGTTAGCCCTTTCAAGCCATTATTCCCTATCATGCTCAATTTCCATGGCAAGGAGTTCAGTGAGGGGAAATTTTTGTGCTTGGGCTGATTCTTCTTCTCTCTGCTTTGCCAATGCTTTCCTAAGACCCATAGTCCTAGGTCTCCCTCTAGTTTGACCCTCTTCATCACTACTTTCTTCATAGGTGCCCATGAAATCCTCTAACATTACTTGTGACCTTTGAGCCTCTTTCCGGTAGTTGAGTGCTCTTGCTTCATAGATGGCTTGTTGGCCACTCATCTGTTTTCTTTGCATCTAATGGAAGTAAATGACATATTTAGCTCTTTCTAATTCAACTTCTAAGTCCCTGATCTGTGCATTCCTGTCTTGTAGAAGGGAGTTTGCAATTCTTGTTTCATTTTCCTCATCACTGTCTATGTGGATGATTTCAAAATCTCTTTCCTCCTCATGATTGTCTACTTCCTTCTTCATATTTTTCTTACCTTTATCAATCTTTTGAGTTGAGGAGGATGGCATGGCCCCTTTCCCTTTGGAGGTAGAAAACATAGGTCTCTCTCCTCTTTGATAGGTAATGGGGAAAGGTGCAACAAGTTTCACTTGAAAACCTTGATCATTAGTGACCTTAGCACTACTTTTTTTCTCATGGATGATCTTTGTATGTGCATCTTCTTCACCTTGCCCTTGAATGCCTTCTTGAGAGGCATTTTCACTATCTCTCATGCTAGCATCACTGTTAAGACCCTTAGGACTGTCATCCTCTATTTTTTCAATGCTAGAGGTGTCTTCATCATTGCTTGGTACATCTTCATGTCCATGACTGTCCTCTTTTTCATCATTGGACCCATTGTGTTTGTTTTCAAACTCAGCCTTTGTATCATTGTTTGCACTTTCTGTGGGGTCACTGCCATAGGCACTCTCATTAGTCCCTCTTTTAATTTTATGGTCACTTTCTTCCTCATTAGGTGAGTTTTCTTCACTTCTCTGCCCACTGTCTTCTCTGTCTTGCCTATGGTCTTCATCTTCAAACTCAACCTCTGTTTCATAACTTGCATCATCTTCATTTTTTATATGCTCACTGTCCTTGTATTAAGAATTTTACCCTTCATTATCATGTATACTGTCCTCTTGGCTGACTTCTTCATTGTCTGGTTCATTACCCTCATTATTGGGCTCACTGTCTTCATTTTTTTTCCCACTGTAGTTACTTTCACACTTTGTCTCTTGGCTGCTTTTGCCATCTTTTCCACTGTCTTCTTTGTCCTCTTCACTGCTTTCATATGCCTCCTCTCCACCATCCTTTGCATTTTCAGTGTCATCTTATTCATTGTTCATTTCATCTCCTTAATTGTAATTTGTTTTTTGACTGTCATTAGGCTCACTGTTTTGGTCCTTTTCTAGCACACCATTTTCCTCTTGATAAGATGCCTCTGTCCCTGTATCCTTGGAGTCATCTTATTCATCTTTTGACCCATTGTTTTGGTCTTTTTTCTCATCATTGGGCTCACTGATTTCATATCTTCTTTCTTCTTTATCAACACTTTCTTCTTTGTCATTGGCTTTATCACTTTATTCTTCCTCTCCTTCACTGCTTTCTTAATTTTTATCTTCCTCTCCTTTACTGCTTTCTTCATTTTATTCTTCCTCTCCTTCACTGCTATCTTCATGTTCTGATTTCTTAGGAGAAGGTGAAAGAGGGAGGTTTGTTTGAGGATATGATTCATGTGAAGAGGATGAACCAAGGTCAATGGAGGGCAATGGAGGTGTGTGAGGAGGAAGTTGAGATGATGATGGTAGACTTTGCAAAGGGAGAGGCTGTGGAGTGGTGAAATCATCATGGGCGATGAAAACCTCCCATGGGATGCCTTTTTGTTCTAGTTGGTGTGAGACAATCACTTTGATGAGGGAATGATGAAAAAGGCTTGACATTTGTTGGGATGGAGGCCTCTTTTGCAATAATGGAAGAAATTTTCTCAATACTTTTACAAAGGTAGTAAGGCAAATGTAGCAGCTTGGTTTTGGTAAAACGCATGAGTAGTATTATGTGGTAGGAATAGACTTTGGAGAACCTACCATCACAGGTGAAGTATTTCATAATGATCTTCATTAGGAGAGAATATCTGTCCAATAAATGAGAAAAGGGGAACATGGTTTTGCAACTAGTTTGACAACTTCAGGTTTCAGGAATGGGTGATAGTGGCCTAGGTCCAGATACATTTGTTTGAACCACCTTTCCCCCATGCAAGGTAATCCAGTGGCCATAGAGATGGCATTGGTGGTCAACTCAAATTTTATTCCAGCTAGGTGTACTTGGTGGTTATGGAGGTTTAGGGCAAAAATCTTGGTCAACTGAGGGTGGCTCTGGATCCTCTATACCTTCTCACAGAACTCATAGCATCCTACTTCTTGAAAACATGAAACTATAGTAGGAGAGGTTATCAGTTCTTCAGTGCTTATAGGTTCAAACCTATTTGGTCTCCTGCCCTTCCTCTGCTGCTCTTTAGGCCTTTGACTTTCCTCATCACTGTCAACACTGCCTTCCCTAGGCATTTTGTCCTTCACTCCTGCCTCAAGATTTTTGAAAATAATTGACACTGCTTGTGGAAGGATGTGAAAATGGTGGATGAGATGGCGAGGTGCAATGAGGTTAAGGCTCCGCAGTGTGGAGACCAAGTACCTTCTTTATGATTTCACTTCCTTCTCTAAATTCAACCTTCAATTTTCTTTATAATCCTACCTTTAGAAAAATAGGAATATGTGGGAAAAACTTAAATACCTCTAATATTATCTCCACAGATGAAGCAACAGGCTTAAAACAGAATGTGGGCAAGACGGGCGCCTCCTGCATGCATTGTTGGGCAGCTCCTGAATGGATAGGAGCGCAACACGGGTGCCTCCTGTACGCATTGTCTGACAGTGCTGAACGAGTGGTTGTGTGTGTGCCCGGGTGGTCCTGAACGTGCAGGAGCGCATCGCGGGTCACCTCTTCCACGCTGCCATGTGCCTTCTGCACGTAGTCAGGCGGAGTCTACATGTTGAGATTTCGGGCGGAGTCTACACGTTGGTATGTCGGGCGGAGGCTGCTCGGCTAGGCGCGCAGCGAGTGTGTCGGGCCTCGGGCTGAGTCTGCACGGTGATGGTCGGGCGGAGTCTGCACGGGGAATTTTCTACAGGCGCGCAATGCCTATGCACAGGAACGCAACGCCCTTTAGAAAATTATATGGACAGTGCGCACAGGAGCGCAGCACAGTTTCACAGGAGCGCAGTGCCTGGAAAATCTGCTCAAAGACTCTGTCAGGAATTTTGAAAAACTTGAAAACCTTCAACTCCTTTGCAAATTACCAAATGATGATTGGGAGATGTTGCTTGGGTTGCTTTTATACTCTTTTGAAAATATTAAAGATAAAAGCCCACTTTACTAAGGTTTATGGTGTGGTTCTCCCTTTTGCTAATATGCTCTTTTTCCTTTTGCAGGTAGTGTCAAAAAGCAATGTTTTTTTATCCTCTCATTTCTTTTGGAGTTTGGCACTTTTTTCAAACCCTTGGAAAACTGGTAATTTTTCTTGGTTTCTCCAATTTTACATATTGAACCTATGCATCTCTATCCTTTTCACCTTCTGCATGGATAATTGACTGTAAATGAGAGTTTGGCCTCCTTTACACTAATACCTTTTCAATCTTTCCCATTGGTGTAGTGAAATGATGCTGTCTTAAACCCTAGAAATTATTCCCTGACATCATCTTCTAATCTCTACTTGTAGTCACCAAGGAGGCTTTTCACTCTGGCTTCTTGCTTATTGAATCTTTGATTTGTGCACAGTTGTGCTCATGTGCCACTGTCTTCAGGATCTTATGCATGGGCTCTTTGCTGGGCAACACTTTACAAGAAATTTGTCATGAAACCATAATCCTCTTTGTGAACTTAGGCATGTTGTATTTCTTCAGCTGGGTAATGTTACTTATGAGTTTAGGCCTCTTACTTTGCATCTGTTCTACTGTTAACCATCATAAAGCATTCCTGCAGAAATTCTTTAACATGGGCAAACTATCTTTATGCAGACTTAGTGTTTGACCAAGGAGATATCTTTGGAGGCCTTTGATGTATTTGGACAAGGATAAGTTCACCTTTGTTTTCACTTGACTTCACCTTTGAATATCTGTAGAAATAGAAAATTTAGAACTATGACAATGCATAACCTAGGAGACCCTATATGACTTATTGGGATGTCCTATGGAATAGGTTTTTGACTTAAAATATTGAATCAGGGTTTGGAGGTGAAGACAGGGTTTTGACACATTTTTATGCATTGCCATCCTAGACAACTAAAAAACTTTGATTTATATAAAGAGCTTTAGAAAGGGAGTTTCAAAATCACCACTACTTAAGGCACTTGGTGAGTAGGGGAAAAAGTTTGGGTTACTTGGCAAACCAAGGTGTGAAAATAGAGGGCTTAGGCAAACAGAAAAAGAGTGTTAAAGGCAGAGGTGGAAAACAGAGTAAGATTGAGGTACATCAGTCCATGATTTGGTCTTAGGGGAGTGATAGGATGGCCAAGGCGTGGTAGAGTAGTGGAAGAATGAAAAATTTATCCTGAGGATAATGAAGGCAGTGAGATTTATACAACTCACAAGATCTATTAATTTTGTTTCTAGAAATCTGAGACAAGAAATTAGTCATCTAAACAAGTAAAAATTACTGATGATTAATAGTGGCTCCACTTGGGGAGGGTAGCTCCTTTTTAGGAGGTGTCCAGAATTTCAGATCTCTTGGTTTATGAAGACTAGTGCCTCACCCATTGGGTGGATTTTCTTATTTTCTTTTGCTGCTGCTTTCCCTGAAGTAGTGATTTTGATAATATGAAAGCATGATTAGCTCAACTTCATCTCTACCTACCCAACCTACTTTCCTAACATTTTCTCTTCCTTGGGTGCACTTGAACTGGAAAACCCATTGACATATTTTCTTTTTGAAAGCAAAGAAATAAACTATCTACTTCTACACTTATTTCTTCCAAGAGTTTAGATTATGCTAGTGAACACTTCTTATTCTTTACCTATTCTATTTGACTGTCAAGATTAAGCAGTATGATAGACTTCATTCTCTAAGCTTTTTGACAAGAAATTTAAAGCATGAATTGAACTAGGATTAGACAATTTGATCCATCATGAGTCGTGGCATCAATACAAATTGCACACAAACTTTATTTTCATAAGCAAACAAAACTATAAGGTGTGAGGGATATGTTTCATCATTTGCTAATCATCCCTATCCTTCTCTTTGGTTCAGATTTAGGCATATGGAACCAGTATCTTTCATTCCTAATCTATTTTCTTTGACAAGTCAAGCTTCAATGATTTGACCAACATTCTTTCACTAACTTATCAACAATAAATTTAAAACATGTCCAACCATGATTAGGCTATATGACTGAACAAGACATTCTTTTTGCACCAGTAGTGGCATTTAGGCTTGCACACTTTCAGAACTACTATTTTTTGGGTATGGGGTTGTACCTTGTTTTTAATCTGCCCTCTTTTCTATTATTTTCTATGTTTTTGTGTTGTTCTCTTTGTGGCCCTTTCTTCACACAATGGTATGTACAATGACTGAAAATTTAAAACTAAGGATCTTGACAAAAGTAGTGTTTTAGTGTCCTGCCATTGACTGGACCTCCAAATTCTTCAGTTCCATCCGACTCTTGTAAAAAGAAGGCATTGTTTCCTCTAGTTGAACTGATAATGAATGGCCCTTTCCACAAGTTTTCAAATTTACCATGTTTAACTTTGTCTTCTCTCCTTGAGTCCCATTTTAGCACTTTATCTCCAATTTGAAAATCATCCTCCTTGGTTCTTCTGTCAAATATTTTCTTCTTTCTTTCTTGTACTACCCGAGTCCTTTTGTAAACCTCCTCTCTTGTTAGCTGTAAATGGATAGTTTGGTTCAGCCTCCTTTGCATGTCATTCTCTTCTGGTTGCACTTCTTGTAGCATTTTCATTACCAGAACTCCCAAAGATGTTGGGAAAATGGCGTCCATGCCATACACTAGTTGATAGGGAGACATACCAATTGATTTCTTGGTGGTTAGTCTATCAGCCCATAGTGCATGTACTAGTTTTCCATGCCATGCTTTTTGATTCTGTTCCAGGAGCTTCTTAATGATATTGACCAAAATTTTATTAGAAGACTCAGCTAGCCCATTACTTTGAGGGTAATAAGCTATGGAATGTCCCAAGGTGATGCGATATTTATAAAAAAAGTCAACCATTCTTTTGGATGCAAAGGCAACAACATTACCTGTGATGATCTTTTTGGGGCAACCGAATCTAGACAAGGTATTAGTCTCAAGAAATTTGATAATGACTGAATCAGTGGTGTTCCTAGACAGGATGGCTTCTATCCACTTGGTCAAGTAATCAGTGGTAGTGAGTATCCACTTGTGTTGGGAAGATGAAGTAGGGTGGATCTCTCCGATGAATTCTAAACCCCATTGTTGAAAAGGGGCTTCAACCATGATAGGATGCAAAGGTAAAGGTAAGATTTTTCTCTTGCCATCGAAAATCTGGCATTTATGGCAAGTCATGACCAGTTTGTGGGTGTTAGGGAAAAGGGTGGGCCAATAGTAGCTAGCTCTAAGAATTTTGTTAGTTGTGGTTTTCCAGTAAAGATGGCCCCCACATTCACCTTCATGTAGTTCATGCATGAATTTTCCTACATCATCCTCAAGAAAACACTTAAGCAATATACCAATAGGATTTTTCCAATATAAAACTCCATCTAAAATGAATAAATTCAAAGCTTTTTGTTTCAAGAATCTTTCTTTTGTCTTTGATAAGGTAGGAGGAGCATTAAGATAAAATAGTACATAAAGAATATCAACATACCAAGATGAATTCAAAAATGTTTCTTCAACATGAGGGGCTGTGCATTCTTCTTGTTCTTCTAAAGTATCAACAAAATTAATATCCAAAGCTTGGAGATTTGTTTCAGCCATATGTTTTGCAAGCCCTTGTCCTTTAACCAATTTAGTGGGTATGATTTCTAAGTCATATTCTAAAATAATAACAACCTACTTTCCCCTTTTACCATCAGGGTCCTGATTTAAAATGTCTTTGACAACAGTGTGAGGAACAAAAGCTATGACATGGGAATGTAAGATATAAACTCTAAAATATTTCAATGCCTTAATTAATGCAAAGGCCTACTTTTCCATGATGTTGTACTTTAGGGGAGCATATCTAAGGGCTTTACTGAAGAAGGCTATGGGTTGTTCTTCTCCCATCGCGTTTTTTTGTAACAACGCTGCAACCACAGTGTGTTCAGTTGCAAATGAGAAACTATAGAAGTCTTTGGTGAAATTGGGACTTATTAGAACTGGTGTTTGAGTGAGTGCTTGTTTAACCAGTTCGAAGGATTGTTTGGCCTCCAAAGTCCACTTAACTCCTACATCCTTTTTGAGCATGTTAGTAATATTTCTCAAGAGTTCAGCAAGGTTGGGGATGAATCTTCTTAAGAAGTTGATTTTCCCAATAACGGATTGCAACTCCTTAATGTTTCTGGGATGGCTGATTTGCAATATGCCTTCAATCCTTTTGGGGTCTATTTTGATTCCTTCTTTAGAGATGATGTGGCCTAGGAGTTTTCCTTCCTCGAGACCAAACAATGTTTTCTTGGGATTCAAAGACAGGCCATATTTCCTACATTTTTCAAAAACTTTTCTTAAGTGGACTAAGTGCTCTTCATCAGTCTTAGAGTAAACAGTGATGTCATCGAGGTAAATGACTATGAAGTAGCCTATGTCCTCTGAAAAGGCTATGTCCATGGCCCTTTGGAAAGTGGCCCCTGCATTCATCAACCCAAACGACATTTTAACATACATGAATGTACCCCAAGGTGTGGTGAAGGCAGTTTTGTGTTGATCACTTGGGAATACTAGCACTTGGTTGTAACCGTAAAAACCATCAAGCAGTGAGATTCTCTTAGAGCCAACTACCTTTTGAAGTATGTGGTCCATTTTAGGCAAGGGGTAGTTATCTTTCAAGGAGGACCTATTCAGATTTCTAAAGTCAATGCAAAGCCTGATCTCTCTGGTTTTCTTCCTAACTGACACAAGGTGGGAAACCCATTCGGAGTATCTAAGGGTAACTATTATCCCCACATCATACATATTTTTAATCTCTTGTTCAACTAGAGGTAGCGAGACAAGGTTTTTCTCCTTAACTTTTTCTTGAAAGGTTTCTAGTTTTCTTTGAGAGGGATTTTGTGTTGAATAATGCTTGTGTCATATGATTTTAAATCTTGATTACCCCATGCAAACACATCTTTAAACTCCTTAAAAGCTCAATATACTTCTGTTTTATGTGAGGAGGAAGGGTCTTGGAAAGTTTGATCATTTTGGGTTCTTTTATGCTTCCTATGTTGTGCTCCTCTACATCAGCCTCAGTAGATTCTAACTTTGGCTTTTTAGCTACATCATTAAAGTCGAACAAATCTTCTAAAGGTGCAAGGCCTCTTGGTAATGTGTCATTTTTATAGTGTAAGAATTCAAGGTCTCTTTGGTCTAGGTCTTCAAACATTTCAGCTTCATAAGGATGTGTGATCATATTTATATCAACAAAAGAGGGAAACTCTGATTCATGATTTTTATCTTCAGAAGGACCATCTTCTTCATGTTCTAGGCTAGGTTTAATCAATGTAAATCCATTCCTTAATTGTAGGAAATCATCAATTTGTTCATCACCCTCAAACACCTGCCAATGTTTAATGTTGTCAGGTATTGTAGGACGATGCTTGAATTTGATAGGGTATTATTTGTTTGCAAGTGGTATTTGGCAATTACTGGTAGCAAATCCGAGCTCATTGGCGAGGCTATTTTGGGCTCTAGGAATGTAAGTGAGTTCATATTTCTAGAAAGTTTTGAGGAGGTCTAGGGTTGCATTTCTGTAACCTCTTGATCTTGGGTTCTTGGATGAGTATTCAACTTTGATCTGTTTAATGACAAGTTTTGAATCTCCCTGGGTTGATATTTTCTTAGCTCCTAAGTCTTCAAGCAAGTGTAAACCGAGGAGGAGAGCCTCATATTCTACAATTTTATTAGTACATTGAAATTCTAATCTGTAAGAATGACCCTCATTTGTGTTATGTATCCAGACACCAGCCCCTGAACCAGCCTTGCCACATGAGCCATCAAAGCTCATGTTCCAAAGCGTTTCTATTTCATTTTTATCACTGAGTTGTTGTTCAGGGCTTCTAGAGTTTTGGTTATCATTTTCTTCATTTGAGGGTGAGTGTGAGTGTTCTGGAAGGCCTAGTTATTTCTCACTTCCTTTTACTTGTCCACTAATCTCATTCTCATTATACAAGATAAAATAATCCAAATATGAATGAATGGAATAAACCGAGGCGTTGTTAGGCCTATCTAGGCTACTCACCATATACTTCATGTGGGATTCTCGGTATAGTCTCCTAGTTTGATTGAAAGCAGGGATGGTAGCATAAGACATATCCATTTGGAGGCTGCCTTGAATTTTGGCCCCCCATGATCTGGACAAAAGCAAGGAATTTCAGCGACCGCTATATCCATGACTAGACTTTTGGTGGGTATTTGCGCCAAAGTGATACACAGATCCTTGATTAGACCTAAACACTTTACCCTACTTGAATTGAATGAGTATAAGTCTTTGTATGGTTTGGTTATTTCTAGTCTTAATCTCTCCATGACCACCTTAGGCATGAGGTTGTGTGAGGCACCAGAATCTAGCATGGCATTGTGTAATATTTTGTCATGTATGTTTAGGCTAACATAGAAAGGAGGGACAACTCCTTCTTGGAATTTTCCCTCAACTTCGGGACCAAACAACAGTTCTGGTTTGTCATCTGTCAACTTTAGCGTATATGTATCGTTCCCTATGTTCAAAAATTTCAAAACTTGGGACCAGTACATATCCTAAGCTACCAGTTCAGTGAGAGGTATGGTTATTTTTATTTTAGCGATCTCTCCTTCAAAAATGAAAGGTACTTGGGTTTTGGACATATTTACATCAGTTTTGTCAGCCATAAATTTTTCTATGTTTTTAATTTGTTGATTTTGATTTGGGGCTTTGGTCAATAGAGTTTTCTCAAGGCCACTAGTAGAGGTACGAGGACAGCTTGTGTTATCACTTGGTTGGCTAGTATTGTCTTTGTTAGGATAAATTTTCTTAGCCATGGTATTGTTATTGTCTGTTGTTCTTTTAAGAATGTTTTCGAGGGTTTTCTTAACAACAGTGTCTGAGTTTCTTTTCTTGGAGTTGTCTTGGTTTTTCTTACTCCTAAGATCATATTTCCTATGGACTTCCATTATGGAATTTTCTAATCCCAATTCGTAGTCTTCGGAATCTTCATAGCTTGTTTCATCTTGGTTTGAGGAGAAAAAACCTTGTTCTTCTTTTGTGAGAAAAACATCACCCTCGCTATCAGAGCCTATTAAGTTTAGATTATTTTCATCTGGTTGTTCAATATCTCTTTCCCCCTCATCAACATAGTTATATTGGAAGGGTGGCCTAATATGTTGATCATTTTCCCTTTGTCTGGTTTGGGGTGGGTCTCTTCTAAAGTTCTGATTCTGATTTCTGTTTTGGGGATTTGGTTGGTTTTCCCTAGGGGGTGCTCTTTCGTTTATGATTATTATTTCCATCATTATTTCCATGGTTCTAAGAAGGTTGTCAATCTTGGAATCAGCTGAGGAGTTTGAGGGCATGGTTTCATCCTTGTAGGTTACCCTCTTTTCTGATCTTAACCTAGCTCTTTTTTAAATTAAGTTGGCCTCTACACTTATAGCTCCCTTTTGCATGTATTCTAAGGTTAGGGGTTCTCTTTCTCTTAGCTGATAGGCCATGTCGGGGTCAAAAACTTTCAGGAATTTAACCAAGGCTAGGTCTAGTGGGGGTTTCATGTTTGGCGATAGTGCGTTGTAAACACTATTGAACCTAGTGCAATAGTCTTGGACACTTTCCCCCGTGTTTCTTTTAAGATTTCTATATTCTGAGAGGATCTTAAGAGGGTTTTTCTTAATTTCCCATTTTTTTATGAAAGTCTAGTAAAGGGAAGGAAGATTGTGTATGCTGTTGGGAGTTAGGCTTTTGAACCATTTCTTAGCTTCTCCTCCTAGGCTTTGGGAAAACATCCTCATCTTCATGGTTTCCTCTTCTAATTCCATGTAATCAAAAGCATCATTCGTTCTATCAACATGTTGTTGGACAATGGTAGATTCTACCCCGGTGCAGTGTGGAATTCTGGATTGGTAATCATTTGGCAAAGGTACCAATGGCTGTGGTAACACAAGGGGTGCATACCATGCTGGCATGATGCAAGCTAATGGTGGATTTATAAGCGGAGGATTTGTAATATGAGATGGAGTGGTTTGCACAATGGAGGTGTGAATGGGTGTGGCAGAGGTACTTGGACCAGTAAACTGATTTTGAGCATATTTGGGGTGAAAAGAGCCAAAGTGGCGGAGAAGTTGGAAATCAGATGGTGTGGAAGGAGAAGCTTCTCCGCTAGGACTCTGCTGCAAGTCTATGAGTTCAAGATCGGTATGGTCAATTCTAATATGTGACTTGGTTCTGAAAAGGTTTCTTGCATGGCGCAAGTCAAACTGGGGATCTCGCAAGGCTGTAAGATGTTCAGGTATAGAGCTTGTTTTATGAATTGTCCTATTAGTAGCTAAGTTTCCAGTTTCAGAAGTTTGCCACAAAATATTTTCTGGGTCATCAACTATAGTAGGAGGATTCGAGTCTAGATGAGATCTGGTATTGATTCTTTGCGAAGCCAGATTTCAAACTCAAAATTTATAGAGGCTGAAAGTTTTTGAACCTTTTTGAAAATTTTACCTCTTTTTTTGTTTGTTAAACTCACATAGTGTGTGACTAGGATTCTAGACTTCTCAGGGTTGATTCAGCACAATAATATAGGAGTCTAGGGACACTAGTAAAGTTAGAAGGCCTACTGGAGGCTAGTGGAGTCGCCAGGTGGATATTTTTAGTTGTTTTGAAGATATGTGTCTATGTTCCACCACCAATACTGACAAGAAGCCAATCTAGGAATGTTTTTTCTGAGTTCTTATATGTAGCCCTAAGGTTTGTGAGAGTGTCCTATAGCTGAGTCATCATCTTGCTAGGATGGTGAGAAACCCAGATTATACTCTTTGGTTATTAACTTAAGTTCTATATGATTTGGTGAAGGTTTCTGAAGTCCTAAGGGATACTTGGATTGTCAATGACATTAGAGTTTGCATCATGATCACCATTGTGTTAGTGACAACGATGAAGTAGCTATAAATCATAGGATACTATTTAATCAAGGGATTCTGGAGTCCTAAGGGGCACTTAGATTGTCACTAACTCAGAAGGTCCCACCGTGATCACCATTATGTTAGTGATGGTGATGAGGTGGCAATGAATCAATGGATACAAAATGTTCAGCTTGTGACTTACTCATAAGGTCCCACCGTGATCGCCATTATGTTAGTGTCCCGTGATTTGGCAGATTGGTAAACCAAATGATAGGGTAACATCAGACCAGTCTTTGGAGTCCTAGGACCTAGCCTTCCTAGACTCAGAGAGGGCTCTCTCTATTATGCGAAGGATGTGAACTTGTTCTCTTTGGATGGTTGATTTTAGGCTAATTGCTAAGTGTAGGTTTGTTGTTTGTTTTGGTTGGGGTAAGATGATCAAGTAGGATAGGTGGAGTGAGAGGTTATCATATCAATTGGGCTATGGAGTCTATGAAGTCATTGATATTCGGATAATGAATCGGGGTACATCACAGGCAAAATCTAGTGTAGTTAATGGATCTTTAAAGTTTATGTATGAGGTGAAATGGACATTAATTTTGGGAACCAAGGTAGGACAAAGGGCAGTTAAGAATCATTTGTCAAATACCTATGAATAGAGAGATCTTGAATACTGATAAGAAAAAGATACTAGTCATGAGGCAGGGCACACCATTTACTCAATAACAATACTTTTAAACAAATACACATTCAAGATATACAATCCAGTGGAGCAAATGAAGTAAGACAACTTATCTAACTTCAATGATTCTACTTTCAAGATTTGAAAACCTATAAGAGACAAATAGCATTAATAAATGAAGAGGAAACACCTAAACATCATTCATTAAATGACAAAGAAATTTGAGGCAAACTGATAAGCATATACAAAGGGCAAGATCAAAACAAGACCTCTTTGGCTTAACCTAATCAATCAATACATCAAAGAGATATTTCAAGACAGAGTTTAGATAGAATAAAACAAGCAGGGCTTACCATGAATCATGTTTGTAAACTAGCATATTAATCCAATAATGAAATAGAAAAGCTTAGGTGGGCCTAAGGAGCAACTAAGAATTCCTTAAACTAACCCAGCAGAAGAAAACATGAAGACAATAGCAAGTAGGAGGACAGAGGTGCCTCGAACAACATTTCTCATCCTATACTCTTCTGAGCTATTGCAATATAGAAATATGGAAATATGAAAAACAAGAAAAAAAATGAAAAAATGAGAGATACTTCACCATTAACTAAACTCAAGAATCCTACAAGCAAGCTTTCATCATTATAAACCAAGGCAAATCATCCACAAGCTCCACAACACTAGATTGTTCTTCAACTTCCAAAAACCATGTATTTCTCTTAAACACATCAAAAGCCCCCTGATGCAATGAATCCTCATGCCTTATATAACAAGCAAGGAAGAGGAAAGCCTAATAGAGCATCTAGAAGCCTATTGGCCAACAAGAAATATCCTAACTTGTCCTTGAGGCCTTGCAAGGCCCAAGGCACAAAAATATCTAACAAATATCTTTTCCGGCCATATATAGCAATTAAATCGAATTTTAGGCCCTGAAAAGCATACAATAACTTACTAAACACACATTCTGCCTTGTCAACCACAGGAGCGCAACACACTGTGTCAAAATTTGAAATTTATGCCAGGAGCGCAGCACAGAGATAGGAAAAATAGGCCTTCTTGTAGCAGTGTTTTGGAGACCTTCTAGATGTGGGAAAAGGCTCTGTGATGGATCGTTGGAAAGCCCTTGAAGTATACTTTCCAGATATACCTTTATTTATTCAATATGACCTTTGAAACCTGTCCAGAAAGTTAAAATTCCAATACTTCTAGGAGCGCAGCACATGCTCAGAAAAGTGGGCAGAATGGTGAAAAAATGAGTGTTTTTTACCATTTTGGGGGACCAAAACAACTCCAATTGAGCTAAAAATTGGTGAGCATGCTCCTCTCATGATGAGTAATCCAAAAATTTAAGCCTCTCCTCTTGAAGATGCCCAGGGAAAAAGCGCAACATAGGGTGTGCTGCGCTCCTAGCCTCAAAATTTGCAAAAAACAAAAACTTGTTCAATTTCTCCCAAATTTGGTAGATGAGTGCCTCATGGGTCCTGGGAGACCTGTACAGAAAATTGGGCCAAAATATCAAGGCTAGCTTGGCCCTTTTCCTTCTTTAGCATTTGGACCTCATTTTGGGCAATTTTGAGTTTTTTTCCTTGCAATTTGGTTTCTTCGTGCATAGTGCTTAGCCATTCTCCTCTGCAAGTCCAAGTTTTTGTTGGCCTTCTCCAACTTGGCTTCAAGGTGTATGTTAGCCCTTTCAAGCCATGATTCCCTATCATGCTCAATTTCCATGGCAAGAATTTCAGTGAGGGGAGATTGTTGTGCTTGGGCTGATTCTTCTTCTCTCTGCTTTGCCAATGCTTTCCTAAGACCCATAGTCCTTGGTATCCTTCTAGTTTGACCCTCTTCATCACTACTTTCTTCATAAGCACCCATGAACTCCTATAACTTTACTTGTGACCTTTGAGCCTCTTTCTGGTACTTGAGTGCTCTTGCTTCATAGATGGCCTCTTGGCCACTCATCTGTTTGCTTTGCATGTGATGGAAGTAAATGCCATCTTTAGCTCTTTCTAATTCAACTTCTAAGTCCCTGATCTGTTCATTCCTGTCTTGTAGGAGGGAGTTTGCAATTCTTGTTTCATTTTCCTCATCACTGTCTATGTGGATGAGTTCATACTCTCTTTCCTCCTCATGATTGTCTACTTCCTCCTTCATCTTTTTCTTACCTTTATCAATCTTTTGAGTTGAGGAGGATGGCATGGCCACTTGTCCTTTGGAGGTAGAAAACACAGGCCTCTCTCCTCTTTGATAGGTAATGGGGAAAGGTGCAATAAGTTTCACTTGAAAATATTAATCATTAGTGACCTTAGCACTGCTTTTCTTCTCATGGATGATCTCTATATGTGCATCTTCTCCACCTTTCCCTTGACTGCCTTCTTGAGAGGCATTTTCACTATCTCTCATGCTAGCATCACTGTTAAGACCCTTAGGACTATCATCCTCTATTTTTGCAATGCTAGAGGTGTCTTCATCATTGCTTGGTACATCTTCATCTCCATGAATTTCCTATTTTTCATCATTGGACCCACTGTGTTTATTTTCAAACTCAGCCTTTGTATCATTTTTTGCACTTTCTATGGGGTCACTGCCATAGGCACTCTCATTAGTCCCTCTTTTACTTTGATGGTCACTTTCTTCCTCATCAAGTGAGTTTTCTTCACTTCTCTGCCCACTGTCTTCTCCATCTTGCCTATGGTCTTCATCTTCAAACTCAACCTATGTTTCATAACTTGCATCATCTTCATTTTTTCTATGCTCACTGTCCTTGTCTTCAGAATTTGTCCCTTCACTATCATGTATACTGTCCTCTTGGTTGACTTCTGCTTCACTGTCTGGTTCATTACCCTCATTATTGGGCTCATTGTCTTCATTTTTTTTCCCACTGTAGTTGCTTTCACACTCTATCTCTTGGCTTCTTTTGCCATATTTTCCACTGTCTTCTTTGTCCTCTTCACTTCTTTCATATGCCTCCTCTCCACTGTCCTTTGAATTTTTAGTGTCATCTTCTTCATTATTCATTTCATCTCCTTGACTGTCATTTGTTTTTTGACTGTCATTAGGCTCACTGTTTTGGTCCTTTTCTAGCTCATTGTTTTCCTCTTGATAAGCTGCCTCTGTCCCTGTATCCTTGGAGTCATCTTCTTCATCTTTTGACCCACTGTTTTGGTCTTTTTGCTCATCATTGGGCTCACCGCTTTCATCTATGCTTTCTTCTTCATCAATACTTTCTTATTTTTCAATGCCTTTATCCCTTTCTTCTTCCTATCCTTCACTTCTTTCTCCATTTTCATCTTCCTCTCCTTTACTTCTTTCTTCATTTTCTTCTTCCTCTCCTTCACTGCTATCTTCATGTTATGATTTCTTAGGAGAAGGTGAAAGAGGGAGGTTTGTTTGAGGAGATGATTCATGTGAAGAGGATGAACCAAGGTCAGTGGAGGGCGATGGAGGTGTGTGAGGAGGAAGTTGAGATGATGATTGCAGACTTTGCAAAGGGAGAGGCTGTGGAGTGGTGAAATCATCTGGGGCGATGAAAACCTCCCATGGGATGCCTTGTTGTTCTACTTGGTGTGAGACAATCACTTTGATGAGGGAATGATGAAAAAGGCTTGACATTTTTTGGGGTGGAGGCCTCTTTTGCATAATGGAAGACATTTTCTCAATACTTTTACAAAGGTATTAAGGCAAATGTAGCAGCTTCGTTTTGATAAAATGCATGAGTAGTATTATGTGGTAGGAATAGACTCTGGAGAACCTATCCTCACAGGTGAAGTATTTCATAATGATCTTCATTAGGAGAGCATATCTGTCCAATAAATGAGAAAAGGGGAACATGGTTTTGCAACCAGATTGCCAACTTAGTTTCAAGAATGGGTGATAGTGGCTTAGGTCCAGATACATTTGCTTGAACCACCTTTCCCCCATGCAAGGTATTCCAGTGGCCATAGAGATGGCATTGGTGGCCAACTCAAATTTTACTCCAGCTAGGTGTACTTGGTGGTTATGGAGGTTTAGGGGAAAAATATTGGTCAACTGAGGGTGTCTCTAGATCCTCTGTACCTTCTCACATAACTCATAGCATCCTACTTCTTGAAAACATGAAACTATAGTAGGAGAGGTTATTAGTTTTTCAGTGCTTATAGGTTCAAACCTATTTGGTTTCCCACCCTTCCTCTGCTGCTCTTTAGGCCTTTGAATTGCCTCATCACTGTCAACACTACCTTCCCTAGGCATTTTGTCCTTCACCCCTGCCTCAAGATTTTTGAAAAGAATTTACACTGCTTGTGGAAGGATGTGAAAATGGTGGATAAGATGGCGAGGTTGCAATGAGGTCAAGGCTCAACAATGTGGAGACCAAGTACTTTCTTTAGGATTTCACTTCCTTCTCTAAATTCAACCTTCAATTTTATTTATAATCCTACATTTAGAAAAATAGGAATATGTGGGAAAAACTTAAATACCTCTAAAAATATCTCCACAGATGAAGCAACAAGCTTAAAACAGATTGTGGGAAAGACGGGTGCCTCCTGCACACGTTGGCGAGCAACTCCTAAACGGACAGGAGCGCAGCGCAGGTGCCTCTTGCATGCGTTGTCGGACAGTGCTGAACGGGGTGTCATGTGTGTGCCCGGGCAGTCCTGAATGTGCAGGAGCGCAGCGCGGGTCACCTCTTGCACGCTGTCGTGTGCCTCCTGCATGTTGATAGGTTGGGCGGAGTCTACATGTTGGTATGTCGGGCAGAGCCTGCATGGCTAGGTGCACAACGAGTGTGTCGGGCCTCAGGCAGAGTCTCCACAATGAATTTTCTACAGGCGCGCAAGACCTATGCACAGGAACGCAACACCCTTCAGAAAATTATATGGGCAGTGCGCACAGGAGCGCAGCGCCCAGAAAATCTGCCTGAAGACTCTGTCAGGAATTTTGAAAAACTTGAAAACCCTCAACTCCTTTGCAGATAACCAAATGATGATTGGGAGATGTTGCTTGGGTTTCTTTTATACTCTTTTAAAAATATTAAAGATAAAAACCCACTTTACTAAGGTTTATGGTGTGGTTCTCCCTTTTGCTAATATGCTCTTTTTCCTTTTGCAAGTAGTGTTAAAAAGCAATGTTTTTTTATCCTCTCATTTATTTTGGAGTTTGGCACTTTTTTCAAACCCTTGGAAAACTGGTGATTTTGCTTGGTTTCTCCACTTTTACATATTGAACCTATGCATCTCTATCCTTTTCGCCTTCTACATGGATAATTGACTGTAAATGAGAGTTTGGCCTCCTTTACACTAATAACTTTTCAATCTTTCCCTTTGGTGTAGTGAAATGATGTTGTCTTAACAAACCCTAGAAATTATTCCCTGACATCATCTTCTAATCTCTGCCTGTAATCACCAAGGAGGCTTTTCACTCTGGCTTCTTGCTTATTGAATCTTTGATTTGTGCACAGTTGTGCTCATGTGCCACTGTCTTCAGGATCTTATGCATGGGCTCTTTGCTGGGCAACACTTTACAAGAAATTTGTCATGAAACCATGATCCTCTTTGTGAACTTAGGCATGTTGTATTTATTCAGCTGGGTAATGTTATTTATGAGTTTAGGCCTCTTACTTTGCATCTATTCTGTTGTTAACCATCATAAAGCATTCCTGCAGAAATTCTCTAACATGGGCAAACTATCTTTATGCAGACTTAGTGTTTGATCAAGGAGATACCTTTGGAGGCCTTTGATGTCTTTAGACAAGGATAAGTTCACCTTTGTTTTCGCTTGACTTCACCTTTGAATATCTGTAGAAATAGTAAATTTAGAACTATGAAAATGCATAACCTAGGAGACCCTATATGACTTATTGGGATGTCCTCTGGAATAGGTTTTTGACTGAAAATATTGAATCAAGGTTTGGAGGTGAAGACAGGGTTTTAACACATTTTTATGCATTTCCATCCTATACAACTAAAAAACTTTGATTTATCTAAAGATATTTAGAAAGGGAGTTTTAAAATCACCACTGCTTTAGGCACTTGGTGAGTAGGGGAAAACGTTTGGGTTACTTGGCAAACCAAGGTGTGAAAATAGAGGGCTTAGGCAAACAAAAAAAGAGTGTTAAAGGCAGAGGTGGAAAACATAGTGAGAGTGAGGTACATCATTCCATGATTTGGTCTTCGAGGAGTGATAGGATGGCCAAGGCATGGTAGAGTAATGGAAGAATGAAAAATTTATCCCGAGGATAATGAAGGTAGTGAGATTTCTAGAACTCACAAGATCTATGAATTTTGTTTCTAGAAATCTAAGACAAGTAATTAGTCATCTAAATAGGTAAAAATTACTGATGACTAATGGTTCAACCATCCAAAAATTAATTTTTAAAAACAAAACAAATTATAACACAACATTACTTCACATGCCAAATGTAGTTCAAAATAAAAACATTAATATAGATCACAACATTACTTCACATGCCAAATGTAGTTCAAAAGAAAAACATTAATATAGATCACAACATTACTTCACATGCCAAATGTAGTTCAACCATCCAAAACTTAAGTTTTAAAAACAAAACAAATTATAACACAACATTACTTCACATGCCAAATGTAGTTCAACCATCCAAAACTTGAGTTTTTCAAAAACAAAACATTAATATAGATCACAACATTACTTCACATGCCAAATGTAGTTCTTGACCATCCAAAACTTAAGTTTTAAAAACAAAACAAATTATAACACAACATTACTTCACATGCCAAATGTAGTTCAACCATCCAAAACTTGAGTTATAAAAACAAAACATTATAGATCACAAGTATCAAAACTTTTTAAAAACAAAACATTATAGATCACAAGTATCAAAACTTGAGTTTTAAAAACAAAACATTATAGATCACAAGTATCAAGTATCAAGTAACATTAATTCACATGCCAAATGTAGTTCAACCATAACACTTTAAAAACAAAACAAATTATTTAACACAACATTACTTCACATCACATGCCAAATTTAGTTCAACCATCCAAAACTTGAGTTTTAAAATCAAAACAAATTATATATAACACTGTAACATCACTTCACATGCCAAATGTAGTTCAACCATCCAAAACTTAAGTTTTAAAAACATTATATATCACATTCACATGTACCAAATGTAGTTCAACCATCCAAAACTTAAGTTTTAAAAACATTATATATCACATTCACATGTACCAAATGTAGTTCACATAAAATATGTCCAAAATTTGTAGATCTCACAAGTATCAAGTATCAAGTTATATATGACTGCATCTAGATAAGACTATATATAAAAAAGTAAATTTAAGACTAAATCTATTGAAAATATAATGTTGCACATGTGCATGTGCATCATCCATCAAATAGTGCATGTGCATCATCCATCAAATACAGATGGATGTAGTGTCTCTCCCAGCAAAGTCACAATCCTCTAGCTATCCTGCGAAGCATGGGGAACCTGTACACAATGTATACAAAATTAAAATTTGATGTTTTAAAATTGAGTGAGAATATATAGAACTTCATGTAAAAAACAAAATGTAAAAAAAATCATGAAATACGAGGTTCCCTGTCCATTTGTTACTCATCCACTACAACTTCCCCCACAAGAACATCTTGAATAGTAAACTGTACAATATACATGTACAGTTATATATATATTAAAAATTTTCAAATGAAAATGCATATATAAACTTATTTTCAATAATATTAAAAAAAAAGTTAGACAACTTGTTCAAATGGTTGAAATGGTGTGGATGTTCCTATCTCCATCGCTAGAGTCCGTGGAGAAAATAAATCCTCTATAGAAACCTAAAATTCAAAAAATTTAAAAGTATAAAATAACTCAAGATCAAGATCTCAATTTATAATAAAACTTTTAAACTTCAATTTATAAATTATAACTTAAAAACATATATATTTAAGTGAAAAATTGAATACTTCTACTGGTGGATTTGGCACATCTCCTAAGAGAGGCTCCAAAAGAAAATCTCCAAAAACCTAAAATTCAAAAAATTTAAAATAACTCAAAATCTCTAGATCTCAATTTATAATAAAACTTTTAAGCTTCATTTTATAACTTATAACTTAAAAACATATATATATTTAAGTGGAAAATTGAATACTTGTGCTGTCGGATTTGGCACATCTCCTAGGATTGGTTCAGAAAGAAAATCTCCAAAAACCTAAAATTCAAAAATTTAAAATAACTCAAGACATAGATATATCTCATTTTTTAATGGAACTTTTTGAGGTGGAATATATAACTTAAAAACATGAATTTTAAAAGTGAAAAATTGTCCATACTTGTTGTTGTGGATTTGGCACATCTCCTAAGGAAGTAGAAGGTACATATCCCAAGGAAGAAGAAGGTACCTTCATCCCAAAAACATAAGAAAAAATCGAAATTTGTTAAAACATTTTATTATATATATATATATATATATATACATGTGTGCACAATTATTTATTTTAAAAATATCACTTAAAAAACACTAACATTTGCCAACATATCTTGATGGTGAGACCCATATTGATTGTTTGAACTAGAGGCTCCGAACGTGATATTAAAATTTTCTTCATTCATCAAGTGTGACAACTACAAATGGTGTTAACATATAATGATACATTTTTGTTAGATTAATGTATACAAATAAATGTATGTACATATATGTATTTATTACAAATTGTACATGTGTTAAAATAATTGAACCCTAACCATTAACACATACCATTCCCATGCCCTCTTCCTCATGAACAATTAGGTCATGCCAACCATTGCGAAAATTATTTGCATATGTTTTGAGATATTCAACACTCATGTTGCCAATCGCTTCATTTGTATAATACAAAAAATTAGTGCGTGCATTCTCACATGCTCTTTGTCGATTCAGACAAACATCGACTCCACCCAATCCACTGTGACCATTGTCGATGATGGCATCCCTTGCTTCTCGACTAATTTGAGAAGTGGCTTCCATCTCTGACCATAAAGTTTAAACATGAAAAGGTCGACTAGCCAATGGTGGCTCAGGGTGAGGCAACTCAACATCACGCCTAGTGGCCCTACGGTCACACAATTGACCTTTCCCAGGACCAAAAAATTCAGAGTGAAGGTCATTGTAATTGGTTTTCATTTGAAAAAATAATTCTACGTAAAATAATTTTTCAAAATAAAGTGGAACCTCGTCGTTCCATGGGAGTCTTCCATAGGTCACAAGGTGTCTATCATACAAATAGTGAGCTATATCATGGTGCTTGAAATATTACACCTTCAACATCTTTCTTTTCGGCCCTTCTTTGAAAATTAAACATAGACTTGGCCATTGCTGTTGTAGCTCTTTCTTTAACAACCTCCCATTTATCGAGACCCATCACTGTTTCCTTTATTTTTCTCATGACTTCTACAAAAGTAGCAGTGGTTGGCCCAAGATTTCGGTACACATCTACCAGTTCGCCTAAAGAGTACAGTGTGTAACTATTTCCAAGCTTTGTTGACTCTCAGCAGGTGGAGTCAAAGCCACGAGATCTCTCTGCAATTTTGCATGAAGATGTTGACACCTTTCTAAGGTGCATTGCTGCATGTTTCTTTCCCAAGGTATATCGGAAATGTAAGCCGGAAAAGTCTTGGTGGGTGGACAACCTTCTTTTTGAATGACGCGTTCTGCCCTACGTCTTTTTTAACCAACATTTAGAACATTTTCAGCATCTGCATCAATATATAAAATTTTGTATAAAAAAAATACATATAAACAAATTTGTACAAATTGAATGAAAAAAATATTCAAATTAATGTCCACCTTGATGTGGTTGGCTAACATCTTGCCCGCCCTCATACTGTTGAGAACCAGAATGACCCTGCTGAGAACCAACACGACCATCCGTTGATTGGCCTCTAGGGGAATAAATATCACCACCTTCACACAACCTGCTAGCACTTATTGATGCCTTCTAAGGGGATTTGAACCACCACCAACCTCTCGAGATGAGAGAGAAGCTTTATAAAAAAATATAAATTTATAATCAATTCAAAAATACATTCATACATATAAATACATGTACATATTCATTGATTAAATTGAGTGAACCATACCACGACTGGGTGAACCATGGGCATGCTCCATTGATGGAGTAGAGACCCTTCTCCTCTTAGCTCCTAAAAAATAAAAAATAAAACTTATTAACAACTAATTTAACTCACAAAGTTGATAAAAAATCAATTACATATGTACACACATGTATGTATATGTATGGAGATTTAAGATTATATTTAAATACCATGAACATCCCTCGATCCCTTATCCCCCTCTCTCGTAGAGATATGGGATTCTGTTGATCTTCGTCATTCATCCTCCATGATATATATATCTACGGTGGACATTTACAATTATTTTTTTAAAATTTAAAATAAATTCAAAATAAATTTCAGAAAATTAATGTAAATTAGTATACACAAATTATGTAAAACACAACTTTCAAAGAAATAATTGATATGTGAAACTCAATTTAAACAAATTTTTTTATAAAATGTCAAGTTCACCAAATTGCGCTTTACATGGTGGGAGCAGACATGGTATAAAATTGAAAAAAACACATGGTAATTAAAAAAGAAGCATGAAACTTCATTTAAACAAAAAATTGTTGAAGTCCTTGCATTCTAATTTTATAAAAATGTGAAGTTCACCACTTGTTGCAAATGTGAAGTTCACCAAGTTGCGCTTTACATGGTGTGGTGGGAGCACACTTGGTATATAATTGAAAAAAAACACATGGTCATTAAAAAAGACACATTTATAAGTATAAAACACACACATATCCAAGATATGTTACAATGTCCATCAATAAATTTTGAAGGAGAGTGTCTCAACACTAATTCATCTTTGAGAGATGAATCTTGAATTTTTGAAGAAGAGCGTCTCAAAACTAATTCATCTTTGAGAGATGAATCTTGAATTTTTGAAAAATAGCGTCTCAAAACTAATTCATCTTTGAGAGATGAATCTTGCATTGGCATTGCCCCGTATAATTCTAATTCATCTATTAATTCATCTTTAATAGATGAATCCTGAATTGGCATTGCCCCACGCAATAGATCAGCAGGCATCTTACTCACATTTGTACAATGTCTTATACTAAAAAATTGAAATTGGCTAACAATATTGTTTGCTATTCCATGCTGTTCTTTTAGCCTCTCCTTCTTAACTTGGTACATGCCATTCATCTGGTTGCACATAAGTTCAAAATTGGTGAAAATTAAAATTCCATTTGATCCATACTCCATAGTTGTTCCCAAGCCTTTTATCAATGCAATATAATATGCCTTGTTGTTTTTTGTTCTTCTCGGTATATTCATTTTTCTTTGGATGACTTTTCTAGTCGCAATATTGGAAAGCACATATGTAATCACTACTTTCCCTGGATTGGGATAGCAAGAAACATCTATGCATAATTTCCATTTTTCAACCATATTTAGTGGTTTTTTATCCCTGAAAAAAAAACAAATTCAATAAAAATATATATTAAATTGACATTTATTTCAAATGCATGGGAGAAATGACACATGTGCATGAGATAAATGACATGTGCATGGTTTATCTTAAAGTTTGACATAAATTTTATGGTATAATTCACATCTAGAAATGAGATGCGTTAAAGATTGCATTGCCTAGAGTTTAAGGGAGATTTATGACACATATACATGGTTCATGCATGGTTTTTATGAAATTTTGCCTTAAAATTTATGACATAAATCACATCTAGTTCACTAACATGCCTTAAGAAAGGATGTGATCGAGAGTTTAGAACTTGTAGAAGTTAAGACTCAACGAACAAACTAAAATCCTATGGAAGTTCAACCACTTTAGGTTCAGTTTTTAGGCCTTCAATTTTGCCTTGAATTAATGGGGGAAAGCCTTGAGTTTGGGGATACTATCCTATGAGAGTTCAACCACTTTAGGTTCAGTTTTTAGGCCTTAAATTTTTCCTTGAATTAATGAGAGGAAGCCTTTAGTTTGTGGGAGAAATGACATTTACATGGTTTGCAAAATTATTTTATGCACTTACTAAAACAACTATTTATGTCAAAATTCACACGTTTATGAGTTTGTGGAAGAAATGACACGTGCCTTAAATTTTTCCAAAAACGTTTATAGGAGAAGGGAGAAATGACACATGTACAAGGTTTGCCTTAGAGTGGTAGTGGTTTATGGATATTAAAATGAAGAAATTCTATTTAGATATGTTACAGAGATTTACTATAGGGGCATTTACTGAATATGTTACCTTTAAGAAAATATGAGATCCAGAGGCTATCTAGTCCTTTACAAAATCTGCCTTTAGAACTTGTAGAAGTTAACACTCAACAGACAGACTAAAATCCTATGGAAGTTCAAAATCCTATGAGAGTTCAGCCACTTTAGGTTCAATTTTTAGGCCTTAAATTTTGCCTTGAATTAATGAGAGAAAGCCTTTAGCTGGTGGGAGAAATGACATTTACATGGTTTGCAAAATTATTTTATGCACTTACAAAAACACATGCTTTAAATTTAATGGGAGAAATCCAACATGACATGTATGCTTTAAAAACTTTGCTAATAATTTATGGGATATATGACACATGTACACAGTTTTCCTTAAAGTGGTTGTGGTTTATGGATATTAAAATGAAAAAATTCTATTTAGATATATTCCAGAGATTGACTGTAGTGGCATTTACTGGATATGTCACCTTTCATAAAAGATGAGATCTAGAGGCTACCTGGCCCTTTACAGACTCTGCCTATAGAACTTGTAGAAGTTAACACTACCTGTCCCAATTATACCCTATGAAGTGTGTAGAGGACCCGTGGAATCACTCACACTCTTTACGTAGACATAAGGTTGTATAAGAGTGTACTAAGTTCAAAAAATATTGTCATATTATTAGATATCTTTCCCAAGAGCCCAAATGTACTCCTTAATTATATTTGGGGTCTATATAACCATCTACAAAAAGAAGTGATTCTTTCCAAGCTAAGGATAATGTATGAGCCATGTGTATACGCACATTATCTAGAAACCATAGGCCAAAATAAATGGTACTTAAGTGGTTTCAAGAAAAAATAGCACCAAGAAGCTTTGAAGGAGGGGAATAAGAACTGGAAATAGGAGGATAAGAATAAAATAGCCACTACACATCCATAAAAGGGTAGTAGAAATAATTCTAACCATTGCAACATTGATGGTCACATTAAGGAGAATTATTGGATGTTTGGTATGTGTTATATTCTTTATGTGAATACCCCCATGCACTATATATTTTTCTAAGCATAGTGGTGGGAATAAAATGGGCAGAAATGACACCCACTTTAGGGTTTCATATAGACGAAAAATTCCCCACACACAGTTGTTCAGGGGTAGTGCGGAAAAAATGAGCATAGTTTTGAGATATATAAGTCCAAAATAGAATAGTTGTTGGTGAACAAATATCAATGGATCACTATGGATATATCTGCTTCATTAAAAGGGATTTTTCTAGAAGGATGGACTAAGTTGGAAAGAAGGGAAAATATCACAATTATATGTTAATGTGCATGTGTTTTACACTGAATATTTTTCATTTTATTAAGAATATATTTGAAACAATTAACTATATAAGGTGAAAACCTATGTTTTGTATCAAATTACTTTTGGTTTCAATGGGAAACTTTTATGGCTAATTTGTGTTTTTCTCGAAATTTGATAGACCCCATTAAAATGGGAGATATATCGAAATGATTCCTATGGTGTAATAAAATAGTTTCAAGTAGTTTAAAGATATAGATGCATAAATTCAATGAGCATAATTTTGAGATATAAAAGTCCGAAATGGAATAGTTGTTTGTGATCAAATATCAGTGGATCACTATGGATATATCTGCTTCATTAAAAGGGATTTTTCTAGAAGGATGTCCACTAAGTTGGAAAGAAGGGAAAATATCACAATTATATGTTAATGAATGTGTTTTACATTGAATATTTTTCATTTTATTAATAATCTATTTGAAAGAATTAACTATATAAGGTTAAAACCTATGTTTTGTATCAAATCACTTTTGGTTTCAATGGGAAACTTTTATGGCTAATGTTTTTTTCTCGAAATGTGATAGACCCCATTAAAATGAGAGATATATCGAAATGATTCCTATGGTGTAATAAAATAGTTGAGTAGTTTAAATATATAGATGCATAAATTTAATGAGCATAGTTTTAAGATATATAAGTCCAAAATGGAATAGGTATTGGTGAACAAATATCAGTGGATCACTATGGATATATTTGATTCATTAAAAGGGATTTTTCTAGAAGGATGGACTAAGTTGGAAAGAAGGGAAAATATCACAATTATATGTTAATGTGCATGTGTTTTACATTGAATATTTTTCATTTTATTAAGAATCTATTTGAAACAATTAAATATATAAGGTTAAAACCTATGCTTTGTATCAAATTACTTTTTGTTTCAATGGGAAATTTTTATGGATAATGTGTTTTTTCTCGAAATGTGATAGACCTCATTAAAATGGGAGATATATCGAAATGATTCCTATGGTGTAATAAAATAGTTTCAAGTAGTTTAAAGATATAGATGCATAAATTCAATGAGCATAGTTTTGAGATATATAAGTCCAAAATGGAATAGTTGTTGGTGAAAAAATATCAATGGATCACTATGGATATATCTACTTCATTAAAAGGGATTTTTCTAAAATGATGGACTAAGTTGGAAAGAAGGGAAAATATCACAATTATATGTTAATGCATGTGTTTTACATTGAATATAAAAGGTTTTTCTCTCTCTCTCGTTGTTTGAGTCCTAATCTTATAAAAGGTTTCCACTAAATCCATTCCCTATTACTTTTCATGTGAACCACATTCCCAAACCCACCCATCTATGTACTTAAGAGCCAAGACAAGTGTAAAAAGGGCTTATTTCATATTCTACTTTAACACATATCTGATTAATTATCGTTAGAATTTATATGGTAGAAATACGTATAAAGATTAATCCTTAGTATAGATCTATTTTGACTTTAAGGAATAAAGGGAAGTTCTTTAGAAAGTTTATCTTAGGAGGTAGAACTAAACCGTCTAGAACCCAAAAAAGAAACCATGGCCTGTGAGCATCACATGCAAACACAAGTTACTCCCATGTTTGAAACACCACCTCACATCATCATAAGGGTTGGAAACCACTAAGCAACCCATACTAAGTTCCCTAGAAGGGATGACTATCATATTTAATGATTGGGTTTATCTCCAAGGTCGAAAGGAAAATCAAAGTTAGGAAAGGGAATTAGAATAGAAATTAAGGTAAGACCATGACCTTTTACCCAATATTGAATGAAGGTGAGCAACCATAGATATCATGAAGGAAGTTCAAGAAATATTATCTTTCTTGCAGAGGCTTAAATTCTAATATGATAAGAAATATTATCTTTTTTGAATGAGGTTCTGATATGATAAGAAATATTATCTTTTTTGCAGAGGTTGAAATTCATGAAAATATCATGAAAAGGTGGAATATTTATTATGTGCAAAACAGTCGGAGATCATGACATCCACTCTGTATTTTCTAGGGATGATCAACTCATGAAGATCACATGATCTTGTTGATGAATCATGAATCATGATCTCTGTCATAATTTGTCAATTCCCTGTTCTTTGATTTTCCATTGATTTCTCAGCCTTTTAGAGTGGGTGGTCTTCTTTCTCGTGTAGTTATCTCGAGAACCAAATGAAATTCTTGCAAAGGAGTTTCACATGGTTTCCAAACATATATGTAGATAGTTGCTATTGTTGTGATTAGATGCCTAGGATTCTTAAGAACAAAAGTACTAATATGCCAATGCAATCATTCATTTGCATGTATTTATTTAATATTTTGGAATGTTTTTTTCTAGGGTTCTTGGTGGAATTCCTGTAGATTTAAGTGGATAGAGGAGCAAGAAGATGATGAAATGATTCATGAGCAGGTTTGATAGTGGAGAATGGAGATTATGGAATTGTGCTTATCGTGTTCTGATTCAAGTTTGTGCTTCCGACACAGACCTATTGTAGGGTTTTTGTATCTCGAGGGTTGATGGCTCAAATCCTAGGTGAGCATGTGGGTCCATACAACTGCTAATGGCTCAAATCCTATGTGATTTTGTGGGTTATTGGCCCATGTTCATGGTTTTTCTTGTGTTTTTAATCGCACACATTAATTCATTTCTTTTTTTTCTAATATGTTGGAAAAAATAATTCCAATTACTTGTTGGGTGTCATAACAATGAATCCAAATGTCATAGTCAGTTTCATTCTAGATGAGAGTTTCACTCTAGTCATTAATTCTTATTGTCCCCTATATAATCTTATTTAACAACTAATGTGACTAGTCCATTTTTTATACTATATCTTCGCTGCAAAACTATTGCAGGAGACTATAGCGATTTTAGATTGGTTAATGGTTTTGCAACTGTAACAACATATCTAATGGGGAAAGATGGAAACTTAGGATGTAAACCAATGCAACGTTTTGTGACATGGATTGAAAATTCTGTAAGGAAGGCATGGCATACCTAGAAAGTTTTACTCAAGCGAATTTTGTAAGGATTATAAGCAACGAATTGAAACTGGAACATTATATATACCAGTGTTTTTCTTCTTAAAAAAACTAATGACAGGATTTAAGAGGATTTCATACCTGGAAATTCACAGACGAAGCCGCAACGAGGACGAAGCTGGGAGATCCCTGAAGACGTCGTGGAAGACGCAAACCAAATTCCCTGCGAACAAAAAAAATTTAATTAAATTCAAACCAAAAAAAATCTACAAAACAAAATTACAAAAAAAAAGAGCAATTGCAACTGCAAATCAACAAAAATCACCTCGTCGTCGTGGCGCAGCTGAAAATCAACAAAAATCACCTCGTCATAGAGCGCAACAGAGCAACAGCAACACCTAGACAGACAGACACACGAGACGGATGTGAATAAGAAACCTATAAGAGTTTGTGGGCAAATATATTTATAAAATACAAGTTCGGCCGAACTATTTTAAAAGTTCAGCTGAAATTTTGTTGCCGGTTTTCCCATCTCCGGCCAAAACTCTGTTTGCCCACGCCGTCAGTACACTGTCAATGTAAATGACAGAATGAGTTCGGCTGAACTAATTTAGGAAGTTCGATCGAACTCTTGAATAGTTCGGCTGAAATTTTATAAAAGTTCGGCCGAATTATTGAGAAAAAAAGTTTTCCACCCCCGATTCTCACAAAAGTGCAACCCAACTTCGTGGGTTTACCCTAACATCATTTGTGAAGATGAAATTTATACAACACTACTCATTCCTGCAACAACTTGTGAAATGGAGAAATGCCAAATGCGAACAAATCATCAAAGTAGCAGCATCCATATTAATCTAAAGACTAGATACATGGACTACAACCAAGACCTTATTTACAAAAGGTTGGAATGTAGTTTTAAGTTCTCTATAGTTATTCTCATCTAGGGAGAAAAAGTTTGAACCACAATTTATATTTTTGGAGATTAATTGAAAATTCATTTATGTTCATCCATTATGTGATTTACCTTATTTTCCTTATATGATTTGACTTTGATCCACTAATTCGGATTGTCACAATAAGTGTTGTAAATTCGAGTCTCAGTGACTGATTTCATCATTCCTAGAGATTAATAAGTTCATTTCATCCCACATCTGTCATTTTTTGACACTGACTAGACCCAAGCTCTTCCAAGATAAGTGCCAATCTATTTTGAGGATCATTATAGAGTTAAATTTATTGTTCAAGTATACATTAGCTAAATATTTATTGTTCCATAAACTTGTCACTACTGCCAATTATGTAACTGAAAAAAGCCACGGCTACATTAAAATCAACTTGCCATCAAAATTCACAAATAAATAAAGAAATAAAAAAAGTAAACAGAGAGGAACCATTAGATGCATAGGGACAAAGATTCAAGGATGGAAAATAACATAAATAAAAGAAAATAAAGAAAATATGTTTATAATGCAAATGTTTAACACTCTATTTCATTATGGAATTAATGAAATATATAAATAGAAGTTGATTATAATAAAAAACTATGTAGTAAAAATCAAGAAATAAAGAAACAAAAATGTGTTTATAATGCAAATGTTTAACACTATCTAGTTATGGAATTAATAATTAATTGTATTCTTTTACAATATTCATAACAAACCAATATGATATTTTACTTTCCTTTAATAATTTAAAAAAAATTAAGTATTTTATTATTTTTTCTTAATTTTGAATGATTTAGAGCGTTGGGGCCTTTGTTTGGATAGAGTGAAGAAACGGAGAAGACAAAGTCGACCTCAGAAGCCGACAGACAGATGGAAGCCGCAGCAGTAGGAAAATATTGACTCGAGACGAGTCAATAGCATGTGGTCGGGGCCTGTAGGGGCCTTTGTTTTGAAAAAGAAACAGTTTTGAGTTGCGGAGAACAGGTGGCGGAGTGCAATCAAGGTAGACAGGGAGTTGTCATAGTTGCGGATAGCTGGAAGATAGGTGGCACGACAGTTGTGGAGAACAACGCAAATGGCAGATATGGGAGACAAGGAAAATCAACAGAACTCCTAGTAATCAAGAAGAAGCGGTAAGCAGTGGAGAAGGAAAAGAGGAAAGACTGACAATCACGTTGGTGGAAGAACAAATAGGCAATCACCGAGCGTAGATGAGTTAGTTAGTTAGTGCGGCAGAGGTCCGAGAGAGGGCAGAGCTGTAGGAGAGATCTGAGAGATCTCTGTTGTACTGAATCACCTTTTAATAGACTCTGTGGAGTGATGTATGATGTTTGATGCTGGTAATGAAATATCGTTATTGTTGTGTTTAATGTTCTGAGTTGAGTGTTACTTAGTTTCTTATTATGAATGTATGCCCATTTTAAATTTTAATTCAGCATCCTGAACATGCTGGACGAGTAATAATGTATACATAGTAGCGAGATCTGTTTGTTGTTTCAAGTTCCTTTAGTTGTTCTTCATGGTTGTAATTGTATGGTACATGATCTGTCTCCTAATCTTACTAAGGTCACGGCACGCCTCAGGTGAGATGCTTTGCTCCTTGGAGTAGGGTGAAAATGCCAATGTTGTGCTAGACTACTGCGGAAACCTTGTTGGCCTCCATTTCGTACACTACATTGCTGCTCCCATTGTTCTAGACACTGGGAGGTTCCTGAGGTTTAGTATTGTCGATTTTTGGATACCTCTGAACTCCGGATTCATTCTTGTTGCTTCCCCTCCTCCCTTTGTGGCATAATTCTTTATGTATACCTGTCTCTTCATTGCTGGAAATTGATAGGAATCCGTGAAATTTGTATCAATTAGCGACGCATTGTCATACTTTCCAACTAGCGATTCTATCCTCTGAACTCTCTCATCAAGCTCAGGCTCGACGAATGCTGGTGCTACGTTCGTCATCTTCGTTCTTCTTCTGTATACCTAGAGTGTTGTTCCTGATATCTTTATGTGAATTCCTGCTACTGGACTATCTCTTTGAACTTCCTCTGATGAAATTTCACTTGTTGCTGTGGATTTTTCTTGTTCTAACTCGGAGTTTTCTGGCATTCTCGTGTTTTTCTTCTTTCATGTGGGTTAAGTAATGTAACCGACACGAATGAGGTTGATAAGACCCCATAACTAATTAATTTTTTCTGTCTCTCCCGCAGCTATAATCGTGCGATTAGTTACAGCGGTGAGGTGTATTTTGACATTCCTGACTACGTCTTCGGGATTTGGGTAGACGTGACAGGTAATTATTTTGGCTTAATATGGAAAATTTATTACGGTATGGTTGTTACTAATTATGGCAGTTAATTTTCAAACGGTGATCCTACGGACTGACAACGGTATGATGGGTTATTATGATGGAATGATATTTGACACGCTTGGATTTCTGACACAGATGACACGTTAGATGCTACCCCCCCCCGACCAAAATCAGTCGCGATGTGGTCTCCACATCGCAACAGGTGGATTTGTTCTCTGCATTATTGTGATTTCTTTTTATCGGGATTCCTATCCTATTTTCATCTTGGGTGTGAGAGAGTTATTGACTTGATCTATTTCTATTCTACCCTACTGACTCCTCTTGGTTGCGAGAGTTATTTGAAGGATAAATGATGAAAATTACTCATGATAAGGATTCAGGCGTGCGCCATTCACCCATCCTTGCAATACTTGGCCATCTAGTTGCACCAATCGAACCACACCCGAATCTTCAATTTCAATGACATGGTATGGTCCCATCCAATGCATTCTGAGTTTTCCTAGGAACTTTTGAAATTTGCTGTCATACAATAGAACTTTCCCTCTAATAGTGAACGTCTTATGCTTGATGTGACGGTCATTCCAAGCCTTCTGTATTTCCTTCTGAACCGTCTGATGGAATTCCACTAGGAATATGTCTTCTTCAAGCTCTTGTAGCTCATGGAGGCATTCAGTGATTGAGTCTTCTTGTGTTAGATGTATTTTTGAAGCGATTAATAAACTTGGTATGATAAATTCAGTATGTACCACCGCCTCTCTCCCGTACACCAACTGGAAAGGAATTTGACTGTGTAATTTTTTACAGTTGTCCTGTATGCCCATAATGTTGCCGGTATCCACTCATCCCAATCATCCCGATTGTAATTGCATATCTTGGTTGGTCCTTTTTCTAAGATCTTATTGAATGCTTCAATGATTCCATTTTCTTGAGGATGGTACGGGATGCTCTTATGATGTTGCACCATAAAATTATCTAATAGAGACTTGATTGTTGTATTGATGAAGTGTGTACCTTGATCACTGGTTAGGCTTCTGGGGCAACCAAATCTGCAAATGATATTTTCAAAAATGAACATGGCTGTTGTGTCTGCTATGCAATCTTTCACTGGTGTTGCCTCTGCCCATCTTGTGATATAATTAATTGCGGTTATTATGTACCTTTCTTGTGAATGTCTTGCCACTGGTGCAATTGGCCCTACAAAATCAACGACCCATTTTTCAAATGTCTGCAGTGCTCTTACAGGTTGTAGTGGCAACTCATCTCGGTGTGATGGGCGTCCCGTTCTTTGGCAGACATCACATTTATTTACATATTCTTTACTATCTTTATGAAATGTGGGCCACCATAACCCTGCAAGTAATATTTTTCTTGTGGTGGGTTTTGCACCGACATGGCCCCCCGCAACTCTGCAATTGTTGGGTGCAGGAATTGCACTTAAGCAAACTCCTCAACACTTAATTGTCAACCCGGGGGATTGGTAAACTTAGAGACGAAGCACAGGCAATGCCAGAGATGGTATGAATTTTCCTGATAGAAATTCCTACTTTCTTAAAGAAAAGCTTGCAGAATCGAAAGAGTAAAAGATAACTGAATCATCAAAGTAATCTAGTGCTGGAACAAGAAAGAATGCATTTGCAAAGGAATCAAAATAAAAAAGCAATCACTCCAACTGATCAATTTTTAATTACTGAGTATGTGTTATGTTTTTCTTTAGCAGAGACACTTTAGCAGTCTCATCAAATGGGCCCTTCAAACCTGCTTATGTAGAGATTTCCTTCTTGCATTAATCTGTCCTGCACTATCGCAGTCTGCTTGCACTAGTGTAGGAACAGAGATTTATGCAGAGGGTATAAATGGTGTCTTTACTAAAAGCGTTTTATTTCTTGTAAGAGATTGAACTTTTCCAGGTTCAAAGCACTCAGATCCCGTGGCAAGAAACTAGTTCTTGCACCAGATCAGAGCTTCTTGCACTTAGCATTTTGTGCTTAAAATGAGTGCTCAGTTACTGCAAGTGTTATTATATTGTGAAATCAAATTGCACACATAAAAATGAATGTTTATGATATTAACAAAATGCAGAAGTAAAGAAACAATCATTGATCTTGTCATAAGCATTTAAAGAAAGAAAGAAATAAAATCGCGGAAAGTAGATTAAGAAAACTTGCTGCATCACACCAACGTGCATTGGTGTAGGTTCATTTCTCCTGCTTGTACTAGGCGGTGGAAAACCAAATAAACAGAACTGCAGGAAAAATAAATATCACACCAACGTGCACTGGTGCAGGTTCATTTCTCCTGCTTGTACCAGGCGGTGGAAAACCAAATAAACAGAACTGCAGGAAAAAGAAATATCACACAAACGTGCACTGGTGCAGGTTTGCTTCTCCTGCTTAGACCGGGCGGGGAAATCCAATCTGAAATTAAATGCAGGAAAGTAAATTGCAGGAAAAGAAAATGTAACTACTTCACACAACGGATCAGTTTTCACGCAGACAGGAATACATGTGCTGAAAGTTAAATCACACTTTAATAATATAAACACACATTACAGGAATATATGTGTTGAAAGTTAAATCACGCTTTAAAAACACACATTACAGAAAAAAGGAAAGGGGGTAAACATGCTGGGTTGGCTGGGCCCTAGCCAACCAACGCGTTTCCCTTTTTAAATTAAACCACTGCTCAGTAAACTAATTAATTCATCAGCTTTCAAACACAGAAATACGATTTATGAAACATGAGGTGGAGCTCCCTTTCTTATTAATTCACAAAGGAAAATTACATCATGAAATACAGAGTCCAGCCCAGATTTGCGCGATACCAGCAACACTGCTGTAGCGTCGCTCTTCCACCTCCCTTTCTACGTGCATCTTCCTCCTCTTATAATCTTTCATAATGATTAAAAAAAGTTGTTCCTTTGGAAGGAATATGGGGATTGAATCCTAACCAAGTCTAATAACAGTACAACCATTTCCCTATTAAAAGAATAAAGATTTAATATGAATTTTTCAATTTTGCGATTTTTCTAGAATTCTAGAAAATTTGGTAATTTTAACAAACTGCCTCCAGAGCGCCCTTCGTATCTCTTCAACCATTACGTATTTTGGAAAACGGCTTGCGTTTTACTCAATTTCCTATACTGGGAAAAAAACCCATGTCGCGGAATTTCTTTATTTATCTTCATCTGCACAAAAACTGAGGCAGAAGTTGGCAGTCTGAAAACTTATTGACTGTGTTTTCTAGAATTCTGGAAAAAACAATCTTTTTTATAAAAGTGCTTCAAAGACCTATTCGTAACTTTTGGAATACTTTGAATCTCAATAAATGGTTTCGGTTATGGGTAATTGGTTATATTTGTGAAAAACCCATTTGCTCGGATTTCCATAATTCACCACCATTTGCATAAAAACTGAGGTCAAACTTGTCCATTTAGAAATTATACGGATTTTGAGCAGACTTATTAATTTGCAATGCTGGTGCAGGAATGTGTTTCGGTACTAGTGCAAGAATGTGTGGTGCAGGAACTTCGCCTCTATCAGAATAGGCATATAACCAACTTTGTAAACCTGCAAACACACAAACTATTATTAAATATGCCTTTAATGTTTAAATCTCATTAAAACAAAGGAATAGAAAATACTTACTTATTATCTCCGAGAATGCACAAAACTATGACAATGAATATTCAAGCTAAACAAAATCATGAGTGATTTCAAGTAAAAGGTGATATAAATGAAGGAAAAACAGAGGCCCAACATCCCCCCATGCTGACCTTCTTGCATGTCCTCATGCAAGGAAATCAATTGTCGTATTGTCGCTTCCTCGCAAAAACAAGATTAAAAACATTTATGTGCATTTGTAATGATGTTTCCTGCAATCCTATGTGATCAAATTTCCTACGCTAGATAAAGCTTGTTTCAAGAACAGAGTGTTTGCTGGACTCTTTGATTATTCTATCACAAGGACTACAATAAAAATACCAAATTGCAAGGATGGTGTGTGCTTGCACTGATCTGCTTACACCACCTAAACTGCGCTACTTTGCTGGCACTTTTTTTGCTTGCACTACTGTATATTACAACGTGATTGCACTAGTGCAAGCATAAATCTGCAGAATTTATAGACAAAAGAGTATGGTACATACCTGTTACCTTGTCCCAAATGAATTCCTTGTTTTGTTTCTGCCCAAAGTCTTATAATGAAAATCAAATTTTGTTGAAAAGGTGCAATCTCAAAAATAACTACCACAAGTTCATACACCTACTATAGCAATCTTGTACCTAGATTATGCAGCGCATATTTAGAGGCAACCACCATCAATACACATTGTTGCCAACCAGCATCTTGTGAGCAGTCATCATTGAGTAATTCATCACTCTAAATACCATGAAAGTCAAAATGAGTTATGATACCAATTAGAAACCTTTTTATTGAACACTCTAAATTCCGTTGTCATCTGGATTCAAACTAAATTTCCTCTTAATATAGAACAAAGAATAACCTTTACTAAGGGTACCACATCCTTAAAGATTCTTGATTTTTTAAAGATATAACTCAAAGCATCATGTTCAAATCGTCTTTAAAACCATTGTCCCAAAAAAAAAGGATAAGTTTAGGGGAAGAGAAAGATAGCCAAGCAAATCATAATATGCAATTAACTTTAATACCACAAACATAGCCTTGCTGCCTGCAGGTGTCCATAACCTTGGCAGGGGTGTCTTTTGACCCATCAAAATGTTTGTGTCCCACTTACTAGGCATGGATTCATAATTATCTTATTTTAATTTTAGATGAAGGCCATTGCTCTGGCTTGGTAACCAACTAATAGCAGTGCCACTCACAAGAAGTAACATGGATGAACAGGTCGGCTCGTGATGAGACCTCATGTCTTCTAAATTTTTCGGTTGAAAGCCATTACTCTGGCTTGGTGACCAGAAGCAGTAATGTCATGCATGCTAGATCTCATGATCGTGGTAGGTCGGCTCATCACGAGACCTCCTATCCTCCCCTAAATATTTTGTATACTCTGATTATGATCAACCTAAAAGGTTACTTAATAAGTGGAGAGACAGATCTACTCCTTAAGAGTACGGGATGGCGTGAAAAGTTTTTAATGACTAATCATTACTGACTAGTTCCTTTGCCCTAAAGACTTATTAAAGATATCCCATATAATGACTAAAAGACTTATTGAATTAAGAATGCTAGTGTTCTCATGAGTAGCTTATTATGATCTTAACAAGAGTGGTCCTCCATAGGGGGTTTCCAATAGTACCTTCTAAGGGAAACTGAAATCATATATATCAGATGACAACTTCTTAGAGTGATTAGTCATGGTTACTTTGAAAAATCATGAGGTATTAGAGCGAATCATACTCAACAAGATGTGTCACATATGTGTGTGTTAACAACCAATGCGGATCAAAAGTAGTTTTAGTGACTACACTTTAAAAATCAAAAACCCAAATAGCATCTTAACATCTTTATTCACCTACCCTACTTTACCTACGAGGCGGAAGACTTGTTTTTATGTATAGGAGTACTTCCAATGAATCCATGTGCGGATCAGGTGAAAATATATATTCATGCTCAAATTTATCATACAAACTTGAAAGTGTGCATGAGCATGAAAAACCAACGAATGTAAATGATATGACAACAAGAGTTTTAGAAGAGGATTATGTTGCCTTGCTTGAGTAGTTGTTTGGAACCAATGTTCAATGTAATCATGGTAGCCTTGGTCCATTTCTTGATTTGGCCCATGCTGCTCATCCTCTTCTTCCATGTCATGTTGATTTTTCTCTGTAGGGTGATTAGTCTCTTGATCACATTCTAGATCTGCTAATAGACATGTCAAGAAATTTTCGTTCTCAGGTTCCAATGGATATCCTTCGTTGATTATAGTGCATGATTCATTTGTCTCCTCAAAAGAGACTTATAAATCCTCTTGTGATGGTGGAAAAATGGACAATTCCTTGACTATTTTCAAGAAGTTTTCTTCCTGAGAGGTAGAGATCAAGATCCCAGCAGCTGCTAGGGCTTGAGAGAGAACCTTCATACTTGTTATCATCTTTAAGTCCATCTGGTTGATTGATAGTCCCTGTCTCCACACACATATTAGTAATGGGGGTTCTTACAACACCCCAAAAATGATATGACGTTAAAGATTAGGATCTGAAGATAATTTATTTTAAAAGTTATTAGCTAAAATAAAGCTCACCACACTTGCATAAAAAATACAAAAAGATAAAGGCAGACTTACCCCTATTGCATCAACAGAAAATTCTTACCAAATCAAATCGCCTCCCCGACAATGGCGCCAAAAAGTTGGGTGCAGGAATTGCACTTAAGAAAACTCCTCAACACTTAATTGTCAACCCGGGGGATTCGTAAACTTAGAGACGAAGCACAGGCAATACCAGAGATGGTATGAATTTTCCTGATAGAAATTCCTACTTTATTAAAGAAAAGGTTGCAGAATCGAAAGAGTAAAAGGTAACTGAAGCGTCAAAGTAATCTAGTTCTGGAACAAGAAAGAATGCATTTGCAAAGGAATCAAAATAAAAAGGCATTCACTCCAACTGATCAATTTTTAATTATTGAGTATGTGTTATGTTTTTCTTTAGCAGAGACACTTTAGCAGTCTCATCAGATGGGCCCTTCAAACATGCTTATGTAGAGATTTCCTTCTTGCATTAATCTGTCCTGCACTATCGCAGTCTGCTTGCACTAGTGCAGGAATAGAGATTTATGCAGAGGGTATAAATGGTGTCTTTACTAAAAGCGTTTTATTTCCTGCAAGAGCTTGAACTTTTCCAGGTTCAAAGCACTCAGATCCTGTGGCAAGAAACTAGTTCTTGCACCATATCAAAGCTTCTTGCACTTAGCATTTTGTGCTTAAAATGAGTGCTCAGTTACTGCAAGTGTTATTATATTGTGAAATCAAATTGCACACATAAAAATGAATGTTTATGATATTAAAAAAATGCAGAAGTAAAGAAACAATCATTGATCTTGTCATAAGAATTTAAAGAAATAAAGAAAGAAAATCGCGGAAAGTAGATTAAGAAAACTTGCTGCATCACACCAACGTGCACTGGTGCAGGTTCATTTCTCCTGCTTGTACCAGGCAGTGGAAAACCAAATAAACAAAACTGCAGGAAAAAGAAACATCACACCAACGTGCACTGGTGTAGGTTCATTTCTCCTGCTTGTACCAGGCGGTGGAAAACCAAATAAAAAAAACTGCAGGAAAAAGAAATATCACACCAACGTGCATTGGTGCAGGTTTGCTTCTCCTGCTTAGACCAGGCGGGGAAATCCAATCTGAAATTAAATGCAGGAAAGTAAATTGCAGGGAAAGAAAATGTAACTACTTCACTCGATGAATCTGTTTTCACGCAGACATGAATACATGTGCTGAAAGTTAAATCACACTTTAATAATATAAACACACATTACAGGAATATATGCGTTGAAAGTTAAATCACGTTTTAAAAACACACATTACAGAAAACAGGAAAGAGGGTAAACGTGTTGGGTTGGCTGGGCCCTAGCCAACCAGCGCATTTCCGTTTTTAAATTAAACCACTGCTCAGTAAACTAATTAATTCATCAGCTTTCAAACACAGAAATACGATTTATGAAACATGAGGCGGAGCTCACTTTCTTATTAATTCACAAAGGCAAAATACATCATGAAATACAGAGTCCAGCCTAGATTTCGGTGATACCAGCAAAACAAAGTTACAGCAACATTGCTGTAGTGTCGCTCCTCCACCTCCCTTTCTACGTGCATCTTCCTCCTTTTATAATCTTTCATAATGATTAAAGAAAGTTGTTCCTTTGCAAGGAATATGGGGATTGAATCCCAACCAAGTATAATAACAATACAACCGTTCCCCTATTAAAAGAATAAAGATTTAATATGAATTTTCCAATTTTAGGATTTTTCTAGAATTCTGGAAAATTTGGTAATTTTAACAAACTGCCTCCAGAGCGCCCTTTGTATCTCTTCAACCATTACGTATTTTGGAAAACGGCCAGCGTATTACTCAATTTCCTATACTGGGAAAAAAACCCATGTCGCAGAATTTCTTTATTTATCTTCATCTGCACAAAAATCGAGGCATAAGTTGGCAGTCTGGAAACTTGTTCACTGTGTTTTCTAGAATTCTGGAAAAAACAGGTTTTTTATAAAAGTGCTTCAAAGACCTGTTCATAACTTTTGTAATACTTTGAATCTTAGGATATGGTTTCGGTTATGGGTAATTGGTTATATTTTTGAAAACCCCATTTGCTCGGATTTCCATAATTCACCTCCATTTGCATAAAAACTGAGGTCAAACTTGGCCATTTAGAAATTATGCGGATTTTTAGCAGACTTATTAATTTGCAATGCTAGTGCAGGAATGTGTTCCGGTACTAGTCCAAGAATGTGTGGTGTAGGAACTTCGCCTCTATCAGAATAGGAATATAACCAAATTTATAAACCTGCAAACACACAAACTATTATTAAATATGCCTTTAATGTTTAAATCTCATTAAAACAAAGGAATAACAAATACTTACTTATTATCTCCAAGAATGCACAAAACTATGACAATGACTATTCAAGCTAAACAAAATCATGAGTGATTTCAAGTAAAAGTTGATATAAATGAAGGCAAAACAGAGGCCCAACAACAATGACACTCCCACAAGATATCCTCTCTTTCATGGTCCATGACACATCTCCACAAGACCTGTTCCAACCCCATCTTATACAGTTGTCCTGCTATCAGTTGATACTCAGCTGCTTTCACTACCAAATGTCTTTTCTGAGTCGTCGTGTATTTATTTGGGCACTGTTTTGTTGCCAGATATACTGCTATATGCTCCAGGTGATCTGGGATGGCTTCTACTTTGAAGAGATCAGCATCGGGTAACCGATCATCCAGGGATCCCTCATTCTCTCCATTTTACAACCTTGATAAATGGTCAGGACCCACGTTTAACCTTCCTAGTTTCACTATCACTACGAAGGTGAACTCCTGGAACAGTAGGAGCCATCTACATATCCTTCCTTCAAGCGCAAGCTTGTTAACCAGGTACTTCGATGCTGAGTGGTCAGTGAAGAATTTGAACGTACTTCCCAGTAGGAAATGACAGAACTTCTGAAGAGAATACACCATTGTAAGAGCTTCTCATTCTGTTGTCGTGTAGTCCCTTTCAGTAGTAGACAACAACCTGCTTGCAAAATAGACTGGACGATCAACATAAGTGTCTCCTAGCTGAGCTAACACCACTCCTAATGCAATGCTGGAGGCGTCAATATGGATGTGGAATTGTTTTTCCCAGTTAGGATGAACCAAGATGGGTGCACTTGCTAACTTTTCTTTCAATGTATTGAGGGCACTAGTGCATTTGTCACTCCACGTGAATTGCTCTGACTTCAGCAACAAATTTTCCAATGGTGTTGTTATATTTTCATAGTTGCGGATGAATCTTATGTAGTACCCGGTATGTCCGAGTAGTGATATTAACTATTTCACGGTCTTTGGTGCTTCTATGTTAACAATGACTGCTACTTTTGCTGGATCCACACAAACACCCTGTTTACAAACAACCTGCCCTAGCAGTGTCCCGAAAGGTACTGCAAAGATGCATTTCTTGAGGTTGAGGGAAATTTGGAGTTGTATGCATCTGTCAAACATTATTCTTAGTAAAGTTGCATGATTTTTCAGTAAACTGTAAATTGTGCAATCATCCATGTATACCTCAAGGAACTTATGGATATACTCTCAAAATGCTGCTATCACTATTCATGAAAACACTACTGGCACATTCTTCAGTCCAAAAGGCATGACATGGTATGCAAATGATACCCATTTTATTGTGAAAGTGGTATTCTTCTTGTCTTCCTCTACTATTCTCACTTAGTGATACCCTGAGAACCCATATGTAATTGAATAGGCTTAATTTCCTGCCACATTTTCGAGAACCTCATCTCTAAACGGAGTGGGAAATGGATCATGTATACATGCGTTGTTGAGGCTTCTGTAATCCACACATACTCTAATCTCGAATTTCTCCTTTTTGCTTTGTATCACAATGGGACTGATCCACTCTTCTTCCTCCACTGGAAAAATCAACCCTACTTTCAACATTTTATCTATTTCTTCTTTGAATTTCTCCTTTACCCTTGGATTTAGGCAGTAAGGTCTATGCTTCATTGGTCTTGCATTAGGCTTCAAGAATATGTGCATTTCCCCCATGTCCCCTTTTATCCCCTTTAGCTTTGCTACTGAGGATGGGAATAAGTCTTCATATTCCTGTAAAAGGTCGAAGATTTCCTTGGTCGTTTCTGTATCCCAGTAGTCTCCAATGGACGCTATTTTGGGTTTCTTCACGGTTCCAATGTTCAGCTTCTTAGTCTTTAACGGTAATAGATGCAATCCTTCTGTTGTGCGTTCTTCCTGTATATCCCACTCCCCTTCTCTCTCTTCAAAGTATAAGTGTCGAAGATTCTCTAAATCATCATCATCCATCTCACTATCTATTCATTTGCATGCTACTGATTGTTTGATAATCTTCTCCGAGAGCAGTTTCTCTTCATCTTCTTGAATCTCTGGAAAAAATAGTACTATTTTGATGGCTTATAATGCTTCTGTAACCAGTTTTGTTTCTCCTTTAAAAGAAAATCATTGCATAAAATTTTCTGCAACTACTTGCGAGGTTCCAGTTCCTCTCTTCTTTTCTTCGGTCAAGTACCAGGCCTGTGGAATTGTGTCCAGCGAATGTATAAAATTGTGCATCCACAGAGATTCTGGATACCCTGCTTTCTTCCAGTTGTACTCACAATTTTCTAAAAGCTTTGTGGGTTCAGAATCCCCTTGGTACTTCTCAATGAATTGTGGTCCTGAATCTTCCTTGAATCTAGCTCTTAGTGCTATTGCAACATCTTCCCACTTCGAAAGTGAGTTGCGATGGTTGACCCACCACCTTGCTGACGTGGATTGCGGTGCTACATCCATAAGAGGGAATCTATGTTCTATTGGTAACTTTTCTCCTACTTTTTCAATAAATGTATTTACAACATTCATATTTGATAGAGTCAGATATCCTCTTACCTCAGTTCCAATCCAGTTGACTCCTCGGATATTAGCACATATTCTAGTATTAGTCTCGTATCCTCCCTGTTTCCAATCATCCCAAGCTATTTCCGAGCCCAAGTCTGAACTCTGAACACTTCTCCAGCTTATGGTCCCTCCTGTTGTTGGATTGATATAGTATTCTCTCTTCCCTGCTGTCATCTGGTAGAGGTGATTGATAAGTTGAGTATCCTCTCTGTTGTCAACAGTTTCTATATATCGGGGTCCCTGATATGGGTCAAGTGGCTGAGTGACCCTGACTTCCCCGTCTTCAAATATCATCAACTCTTTTTTCAATTCGATCACTGCATAGTTCTCAAAAGCCCAATATATCCCCAACAAATCAAGATAGGGATACTTGTCCCCCATGATGTCTATCACCTCAAAATCTGTATATGTTTTCACTCCCACGACATCGACCTCAACCTCTCCTAGCCTTCCTATGGGCACAATACAATATTTATTTTCCATGCAGAGATGTATTGGCGAGTATGTCAAATTTGGCCTCCCCAGTTCTTCCCACATCCTTCTTGGTAGAATGTTGACATCTGATCCTAGGTCGAGCATGGTGTCTTTGATTTGAAATCCCATGACTTGAGTATTCACACAGAATTCATTTATTGTTCTTCTCTTATTTCTTTTTACCCTTCTTATATATTTTTTGGTTGAATCTCTTGACTCTCCCGTTTTTTCTTTTTCCTGCACCACCAATTCTAGATTTTTCTTTAGTTGCTCTAGCATTGGTGCATTGGTTACAATTATTAAAAATAATCAGAACCATTCCTCAATCATTGTACTTGTATAGGACTGCTTCTCTTTTTCTATGGTCGGTTGTGGAATCTCAATACCTTTACTCCCCCCTATTTGGGAAAATTTTTCCACTGCCTTCTTAAAATATTGATTCTATCTATCTACTCTGAAAGCAGTATTTAGAGATGTTGGCTTGATTAGCTTTATCGGGTCCATATTTTGTGCATCCTCCCCTGTTTTCTTTCCTCCCCGGATTACTATGGCTACACTTTGCATGGGCTGAGCTTCTACTATTCTCGGTTTTTCATTCACCATATTCGATCCTCTCTGTCTGGCTCTTTCCTCCCACCTCTTAATTAATTATGGACAGCCTTCAGTTGCGTGTGTATTGACCCTGCAATGAGAGCAACATGGTCTTCTGGGTAGTGGACAGTCCCTTGCTACATTCCCTTCTTGATCACAATTGTAGCACCTTATTGGTCCTCTTCCTCCAGTTCTACCTCCTCTCATTCTTCCTCCTCAGCCCCTTGGAGCTTCATTCACTCTATAAGATTGTATGTCCAATCGTTCTGTCAGTGCTTCGAGGGCTCTACACTGCTCTGTATTATGCATTGTAGAAGTGAAAAATTCACAATATGTTTTGTTTTTAACGTTGGAATATTTCTGAAAAATTGGGCATAGTCACAGAGGATGACCAATGCTTTTGCATATTTCACAGTATTCAGTTGAGGTCTGATTTTGTTGAGCAGGGAACCCTAGAAAGTGGGGTTGTGGTTGGTATAATCCCTGAGTATTTATATATGCAACTCCCCCAACTAGTGGATCCCCCTGTTTCCCTACTGCTAAAGCTCCTACATTTTTCCCCTGCAACCTCGGGCATTCTGTGGCCACGTGTCCCTCCATCAAACGATGGGTACACCACACATTGGGCCTTGCAGGTCGTATCGGTTGAATGTCCTTCAACTTCTCCGTTAAACTGGCTATCTGATGTTGTAGCCCCAATATGGAAGGGTCTTGAGCTGCTGATCCTCCTCTAAACTCTTGCGGATACCCGTCCATAGCTTCTATCTTCATGGCTTGCTCCAGGGAATCTTGTAAGGTATCAATATTTTGTTGTGTCAGTGGAGTTCTTGTCAATGGAAGAAGTTCTTTAATAAACCAATATCGTTGGTGATTTGGGTCGATTGGGTAACTCAGTTTCCCAATCGCATCCTTGAACCTTCTCATCAGGTCCCACATTGTTTCACCTTCTCGCTATTTAATCTCCCACAACTCAGATAATCCTTACTGATCTGTTTGAGGTAATTTAAATTCTTTGAAAAATTCTCTCTTTACATCGTCTATCGGTGGGTTTTGATGAGCTTCTGACCATTTAATGAACCAACAAAGAGCTCTCTCTCTTAAATTAGTTTGGAACTCGATCAACTTAACGGCCTTTGGTGTCTGCCGAGCCCTCTATATCACTTCGCAGAGATACTAGTGTTGCTCCACATCATCATTGCCCATCCCAAAGAATTCTGGGTATTGGGTAAACGATCCTGCCATATTTATTCGTATGGGTGGTACTAAAATATAACCTCTACTTCCTGGCTGTGAGATTGTATTTCTAGCACTGTAGCTAGTAGATATATGTACTATATACTTAACACTATTAAACTTGCTAAACTCGCGTAACTTAACAAAAATTTTATCTGGTGGCTGATAGAGTACCAGGGGAAGGTTGGGACTAGAGCTACTTGAACTTTGGGGAATAGGATTACCTTGAATTATGGGTGTCGACCTCTCTCGAAATAGTTTCTCCATCGCAACATGCAGCTCCACATCGGATATCTCCCTGGGGTGCACGTCCTCCACATTGGACTTTTCTCCCTTTTCTCTTCGGGTTGGGCTCCTATACACTTGCTTAACTTCTTTGGTGGTCCCTCCTATTCCTTGGGATCCCAAATGACCTTCCATTTCCTTTGTCATCTGCGGTGCCTTCTCCTTATCCTGTCGACTACTTTCCTGCTTCTCAAACTCCTTCATCACCTTTTCCCACCACTTCTCAACAATCTGCGCCCTCCGATGTGCTCGTCGCTCTCTCAGTCTACTGGAGGTTCCGACATCCATATCCCTATTCCCCCTTCTTACTTACTTGTAGCACCTTTCCCTTGGCTCCTTCCCCTAGTAATGGAGGTTTAAGTCTCCATCTCAAACTTTTGGAATGCCATCAAACCCTCGTCCACCATTAAAGCTTTGATCCACAACGGGATTTCCTTCAAAAGTTCTCCCCGCAATCCGGATGTGAATATGTCCTCAGATTTTGAAAAGGATTGGTAACACTCAGCTGCGAACTCCACAACGTATCCTTCCAAGGTAGATTGTACCCAGAAATCTACAGTTCGGGTCAAATCGATATCTAACCGATGGGGTGTTACTAGATCTGTGTGCGTCCAACTGCGACATACTCTACGCGACCCTCTTGGAAGTGACTTGACTTGTAGTCTCCGCAACCAATTATAAAGTTCTTCAGGAAACCTTCCCCAAAAAATTTCGTACAGGTCACTTGCATATTCAGAAAACAGGACCCGATCCTTGACAGTATTTTCCCTCTGCTGTCGCAGCTCTGCTTGTTACGATATGAACTGGTCTAAGTGGTTATCCCACCAACTTTTTAGTTCTCTCTCGTAGATCCACGATACCATGATCTAACTCCTAAATTAATTTCTGGGTCCTGGCAACAGAACCATTTGTTGGCGAAAAAGGAGATCTCTGAGCAAGACCCAGGTTCAAGATGGAGGCCACACAAGGTTTCCGCAGTAGTCTAGCAAAACGCTGGCATTTTCACCCTACTCCAAGGAGAAGAGCATCTCACCCGAGGCATGCCGTGACCTTAGTAATATTAGGAGACATATCATGTACCATACGATTACAACCATGAAGAACAACTAATGGAACTTGAAACAGCAAGCAGATCTCGCTACTATGTATAAGTTATTACTCATCAAGCATGTTTAGGATGCTGAATTAAAATTTAAAACGGGAATACATTCATAATAATAAATTAATTAGCACTCAACTCAGAACAATTAAACAAAACAATAACCATATTTCATTATCAGCATCAAACAACATACATCACTCCACAAAGTCTATGACAAGGTGATTTAGTACAACAGAGATCTCTCAGATCTCTCCTACGACTCTACCCTCTCTCGGCCCTCTGTCGCACTGACTAACTAACTCATCTACGCTGGTTGATTTCCTATTTGTTCTTCTGCCAACGTGATTGTCAGTATTTCCTCTTTTCCTACTCCATTGCTTGCCACTTCTTCTTGATTACTGGGAGTTCTACTGATTTTCCTTGTCTCCCATATTTTCCATCTGCGCTGTTCTCTGCAACTGCCGCGCCACCTATCTTCCGACTATCGGCAACCGTGACAACTCCCTGTCTACCTTGATTGCGCTCCGCCACCAGTTCTCCGCAACTCAAAACTGTTCCTTTTTCAAAACAAAGGCCCCCACATAGAGAATATCTAACTATTATGAATTTATTAAAAACAATTGTGTAACATCATCATCAATGGCATCTTATTTTATTCATAAATAAACTTCTTTCTTTTTTTTATTCTTGTTATATCTACTGGTGAATAATGTAAATAAGAATATTTATTAATTTAAAACTATTAATTTAATGATTATAATTATTAATTTATATAAAAATATTTATTAATTTAAAAATATGTATTTGATGACTTTAATGAATGTATGAATTTATTGACTTTTAAAAATTTAATTTATTTTTTTTAATATAATTTAATTAAAAAGATAATTAGGAAAAATATTATAATAAAAAATATAGTTAATAAAAATAATTAAATTGAATTGAAAGATTACGTCTATTCGTTTATGAGAACCCAACAAGATTAGAATGAGAACGGGAAGATGTGTTGGTTCGTGTTGGTTCTCTTATCATCACCCAATTTGTTGGAACCACAGAATTGTAATTTTTATATCTAACAAATAATAAAGTTAATAAGACCATAAACCATGACATAAATATAATGGAGAACCTTAAATCACAAACAATGATGTAGAGTGAAAGCAACCATGGCATTTAGTTAAGAAAAAGAGCTCATTTGTCAGTGAAAATTCGAAATGCGATGAACCGGGGTATCACAAACCCTTTTAAAATTTATAAGGTATCGCAAACCCTTTTAAAATTTATAAGGGAACCTTCCAAGTTAACACTTCAAATTGTCAATACTTAATTAAAAAAAATAGTGCTTCACAAATATAGCATTATATAACTTCAATCTCGTGAAAACCCTAGGAAATAACCCTAAGTCCTTAACTCCAAGATGTGCCTAAAAGAGCAGCCAAGCGTCACATTATTATAAACCTAACCGGAAAAGAGTCAGGCTAAACTTGGAAAACGAGGAAAATGTAAGGCCAGTAAGGAGAGAACCTATAAATTGAGGTTAAACATGAGTTTGTTTCTGATGATATCATTTAAACATGAGTACTGAATGTAAACCATAACATTTATGCAAATACACAAATTAAAATATAGTCAAATGATTGAAAATACAAAAATGAAAATAAAGTCAAATTATTAGTATAGGCATGATATGGAACAGTTGTAATAATAACTCAATAATAACTCTAGAATGTTTAGAAGCCAAGGTATGAAAAAATCTATACATCGCCTTTTCAGGAATCATCTGTCAAATAAAAGGGCTCTTTGAGTAACTGCAACAATTTTCTCCACATAATGTATTAGAAATCCTACTAAGAATCTACTCCATTTTCATTCAATAAACTTACTGTCGAGAGCTCTTTGAGTAAGTGTAGTAATTTTCTCCACAAAATGTATTAGAAATCCTACTAAGAATCTACTCCATTTGCATTCAATCAACTTACTGTCGGTGTAGCCAATAATTGGCTTGTTAACTACCAAATGCCTTGTGAGTCTTAGGAGTATAAAAAATCGTGAGTCTTAAGAGTATAAAAAATCCAAGAATGCTTTGCCTTGGAGAATGTCGATAAAACAAAGTTAAAATTGGCTACTCCATTACTTGCCCTTGCATTTAGTCATATTATTGTTGATCTAACCCCTGCTTTGCTTCTTGGCTCTTGAAAATGCCACCACTTAATATAAGAGCTCCACTGAAACTGCCTAGAAGTCTGCCCATAACACAAAATTAACAATGGTCCCCTGAATACTTGTCTTGTCCATGAATAAGCAGGTCAAATTAACCTCGTGCAATTTTCACTATATGTTTGAGGTAAGAATAAATAAAGAAAATAAATTTCCACAGAAGATAGATAGCATTCCAAATGTTAAAACATGTTTTATTATATGACTCTAACCTCAATATGAATCGCCTTAGCCTCCGATGTGAAAAGCAGTTTTCACTGAACAAAGATTTAACAATCTCGATCTTATGATTTTTATCATTATGATTTTTTTTATAAGTATCTTCCTTATTATATTATGATTTAAATTAGCTATTAAGTAAATTGAATAAATTTTATTTATTTATTTTTATATTTATTATTATTATTGTTTTTATTTAGTTATTTATTTATTTATTATTATTATTATTAATATCATTATTATTATTGTATTTATTTTTATTTTTATTTATTTTTAACATATAATTCAAAGTATTAAAATAATAAAAATATAAAATTTATTAAAAAACATTAATATTAAATTATATTTAAATTAAAATTAAAATTAAAATATAATAAAATTAAATTGAAATATAATATAATATGATGAAATTTAATTTAATTTATTATTCTAGTCAAACTAGCTGTTATTTTACAACGGCTAGTTGGAGCTTTCCTTGTCTATTTAATTAGGTTTCTTGATCATATTTCTCATCTTGTCCTTATGATGAACCACACTGGCTGGTTCGAAACGCGTCGACAAAAATTTTCTTACATGTGATTTTCACTGAAAAATTTCTTACACAATTTATGGATCACAAAAGCCAAATTCCTAATCTCAATCTTATTGTTGAAGCCTCAACTAGTTGAACAATATTAGAAAGTGTTGCTCACGCAAATAATATACAAAGCCGAGCTCTGCACGATTTGTATGAGCATTAGCCTGAATACATCACCAATAAACCTATATAAATTAACAATTTTAAGGAAACTTGACTACATGATACTTTCTTTCAAAAACGCATAATTATCTTCATGTAAACCTAACACATAAGTAAGAAATTATTTGTTATGCTAGTACCTTTCCATCGAGTAGCATTAATTCACCATCAATCCACTGTGGATTATGAAACCCAGGTTCTGTCATTCTTCCTTGACCTTTATACCTCCCAGGATCTGCCATTCTTCCTTGACCTTTATACCTCGCAACCTGTAGGTCCATGAATCAACCTTTCACATAACAGAAAACTGAAAAAATTGAATAGCTCAAATTGATTAATGAACATGGATTCTTCGCAAGCTCTTCAGGTTAAGATAATACTAATAACTAGCCATTCTGCAATGGCATTCTTTCCTACTCCTGGTTCACCCAAGAGAATTGGATTATTTTTGGTTTTGCAAGAAAGAATCTGAACAACCCTTTGTACTTCCTTATCACAACCAATAACATGATCTATTTTCCCTTCACTTGCGCTGGCAGTAATATCAACACAGAGATCAACCAGTGCACCTTTCTCTTTTTTCTTGCCTGCACGCCTCAATGTTGTGAGTGCACCTGAAGTTGACTTTGCTAGTAGTGAAAGAGATGTTGAAAAGGGTTCTCTACCCTCCTTGGCTAGCTCTTCCTGCAGTCCTGAGGCTACAACAAATGCTAACTCTTCTTTGTTCGCACCCAATCTTTGAAGAAGGGAGGTAACACCAACATCATCATTTACGTTGAAGAGAGAAATGCCGATGTGTTCGGGAGAAATGTAGTTGTGACCCATCTTCCTGGAAAGTTCTATGGCCGCTTAAAACACATGGTTACTTGTAAGAGAGAAGGGAACATCCATGGAATGCCTATCATACAACTCGTTGTCATTCCAAATGGCACTCGCTGCCTCCCGAGCTCTTTCGATGGTGGCACTTGAAGACAGAAACCCCTTAGGAGACCTCCTTTTGTCTTCTACAATCAACCCCAACAATAGATGGTTTGCCACCTCACCTTTTCCCAATGCCTTAACTTCCTTCTGCACAAACATCACGGACTTAATTTCCCTCTCTGTAAACGTCTCGAACACTGCAGCAACCACAAGACTCTAACACTACAAAAACCACAAGAGATCTTTCTTTTTAGGCATTTTATACCTTTCACTATCACCCCAAACTGCTCTCTGTGACGAAACCCTCCACATTAGGGGGCTCTCGGGTGCCCAATTCTACCGCCAATTGACGCTCCACTTTCTGCTACCGGCACAGGGCTTATCCATGGCGGATTCAACAAAACCCTGTGGACATGGACATGGTCACCTAAAGCAATGTGTTTTAATTATAGGAAGAAATGGTATAGCGTACAAATTGAAGTTAAATTCACCAACTTCCATATGTGCCCTCCAAATGCTTGACAACTGGTCCATAAACTATTTGGCAGCATTGCTCAAAAGAGTACACAAGGCGTGAAACTACCTCCTTGAAAAACAGATGTGAAACTTGCCGATAGATGTTGGAAATACTCCCAACCACCGCCATGAATAATACTGGAAGCAACTACACTTCAATTGAATTTTTTTGCAGGGAAGGACGAAGCCTCAGTTTTCAAATCTGCAGGCGTTTCATGCAAAATCCATAAAACAGAGTACCTGGCCTTACTCTACGTTTAATTCTCTTTCCCGTCGTTGACCTACCTCTTGCCTGCAATTCGCAGCTTGCAACTTTTAGCATTTACCTCTTAAGCCTTTCATCGAAAGTTATATTTCCGTCGATGCGATATCGGTGGGACCCACTATACCTCACCACATTTCCAATACCACCCATAAACATTTGTTATTTCATTTTCCTTACCTTTTCACATTTTGCATGTCCCGCCGCTTAATTTCCCGCATATCGCACTTCACAACTTTTAAGTTTTAGCTTTTTAAGCCTCGCACCAAAACCTTGCGATGTTGCAATGTGACATCGTCATCGCACATCGCAAAACTTAGATTTTTCATTTCGCATGTTTTACCACTTACCTTTTAGCACGCCCACACATTTTATGTTTTACCTTTTAAGCCGCCCGCAGTTTCGTACTTCACACTTTTTAGGACTTACCTTTAGTGCCCTGCAAGTTATTTTATTTGTGATGTGATGCACTCGTAAATCGCATACCACAAGCTTAGGAGGATAGAGCCCACAAACTAAAAGATTTAAGTTGTGATGCGATCGTGCATTGCACATCGCAATGGCAAGAACTTATTTTTTCCCTTATTGTGCCAGTTAAAATTTAAGGTCGCTGAAATGTGATTTGTGATGAGGGCGCGGATGCGATGTGGTTTCACAGCCGAAACCTATAATATTTCAAGTCCGGGTTTATGTGTTTTGTACGTTGTTTCGTGTAGAAAACAATAGAACATGCAGAAGGACGTTTTGGTTGTTCCCTTTCCATTTTTGCTTTGAATTGCCTTAAATTTTTAGGCTTCGGCCATTTGGTATTAAAGTATTGTAATTTTCATATGTTTTTTGAGATGAATGAAGAATTTTCCTCTCCTATTTTCGCTTTGTCTGTCTGTGTAATTGTTATTTCCGCATATATTGCTTCTATGTTTTTTGTGTATGTTCTCGATAGTGATCATAGCATACCATAATTTACAACATGGTATCAGAGCAGGTCTAGGCTCTCAGTGAAAGAACGAGAAGCTCTTTGTTGAAGAAGCTGAAAGGTAGTTTGAGAAGCGGATTCTCCAGCAATGAGAAGGTTTTGTTTAGACAGTCAAGATGGCAGCAACAGGCACAAGCCTGACTAATCCCCAACTACCATAGTTCAATTGGAATAATTATGATTATTGGGCCATTACAACGAAGGCCCTGTTTGCTTCACAAGATATTTGGGAGCTCGTGGAAAATGGTTTCTAAGAACCAACAAATGCACCAACATATAATTCTTTGACACAAGAAGAAAGAGATTTGTTGAGGGCTAATAAGAAGAATGACTCCAAAGCCGTCTTCTATATTTTACAAGCAGTACATGAGAGTATTTTCCCAAGGGTTGCAATAGTAACGAAGTCCAAGGAGGCACGAGATACCCTTCAGACAGCATAACAAGGCATGACAAAGGTGAAGACAACAAAACTTCAAATGCTAAGAAGTTATTTTGAAACCCTTTGTATGAAAGAGTATGATAATATACACTCATTATTTACACATGTGATTGGGTTGGTTACCCAAATCAGGTCTCATGGAGAGACACTTGAAGAAAGGAGAATATTTGAGAAAGTATTAATAAGTCTACCATCAAGGTTTGATGCCATAGTAGTGGCCATAGAAGAGACAAAGGATCTCTCACAATTTTCACTGGATGAGCTTCATGCATCACTGATATCTCATGAGCACAGACTGAACATAGCAACAAAATCCTCATTGGAGCATGCATTTGTTGGCGAGAAGTCAGGTCTCGCGGACAAGACCCAGGTTCAAGAGTTGTGGCCAACAAAGGGGTCCGATGTAGTCTAGGAACACGCCGGCATTTTCACCCTGCTCCGAAGAGCAGTGAGTCTCACCCGAGGCGTGCCGCAACCACATGCAGAAGGGGATGAGATCAATGGCAAGGAACAAATTCGCAACTCATGAATGACAGTGCATCGATTACATATACAGAGTTATATACGCAAGATCACTTAATAAGCATTCAGACACTCGCAAATAAAATTTTAAACCAGGATAAACACATTACAGGCATGTAAACATCTTATTGAGACAACAACCTTCCATTGTATTAATCTCTTGGCCAAACACATGATTACATGGCATTCTCAATGATAGCTTACAAATATGATCCAGATAGATTTCGAAACAGAAAGGTAGAATAGAGAAGATGAGGAACCCTAGGAAGGTCATGCATGATTCTTCCACAGTTGCTCTGTGCGTCTTCCCCTGTTATGAGCCTCGCAACCTCTTCCGCCTCTCTTCTTCCAGCCGGGTGACTGTTATTTATTCACCCGCTCTCGCGACTATCAGTTCCTCTGTGTCTTTTCTTCAGCTGCTCCCAGCTTCTCTCCTGTTATCTGCGTGTTCCGCTTTCTGTATTCTGCTGTGTGTTTTCTTCATCTGTACTTGTGCGTGTTCTATCTTCAGCTATCCCATGCTTCCGCGCCACCTTGGTAGCTCAGTGACTCCTGGTAGTTGCGACGCGGTTGCGATTTCCATGTGTCTTCATGCCGCAACTCAAAAAGGTCAAAATTCAAAATGTTCTAACCAAGCTTTCAAAACCAATCAAAAACAAGGGCCCCAACAGCATTTAAGACACAAATGCCTTTTGTTCAAGGTAGAGGTCGAGGAAGATCAAACTACCTAGGAAGAGGAATAAGCCCACATAGAGGTGGAAGAAGTAGCCCTGCAAGCACAAGTGGAAGGGGCATCAAACAGAATCCAAACCAAGGCTCAAGCTAGAATCAAGCACAAGGAAAAAGGTATGATAAATCTCATGTCCAATGTCATTATCGCAAAAATTATGGTCGTTATGCAAATGAATGTAGAAAGAAGCAAAATGACATGGGTAGTAAACCTAGTGTGAATTTCACAAAAGAAAATCAGAACCATGGTAGCGTGCTTTTAGCTTGTAATGTAGCACAAGAAAAATAAGAAGATATATGGTTCTTAGATTCAGGGTGTAGTAACCATATGACTAGAAACATAGAAATTTTTTCCTATATAGATTAGAGTGTGAAATCTGAAGTGACAACGAGGACTGATAGCAAGGTATCTGTCATGGGGAAAGGAAGAGTAAACATACTGACAAAGAAGGGAGAGAAGAAGTTCGTTCCAGATGTCTATTATGTCCCTGGCCTAAAATTTAACCTTCTAAGCATTGGAAAGCTCATGTAAAAGGGATACCATGTGTTTTTTAAAAATGATGTGTGCACAATCATGGATAAAACTCCAAGTAGACAGCTCATTACAAAAGTTCATATGACAAGCAATATAATGTTTTCTCTCAAGATCAGATTAGAATTGAAGGAAGGAGGTGTTGTAGCAGCTGTCACACAAGAAATCTTTCAAGAAGAAGTGAAAGATGAGAATTGGTTATGGAATTTGAGATTTGGACATCTCAATTTCGGAGGTTTGAATTTTTTACATAGAAAAAGCATGGTAAAGGGATTACCACTCATAGAGAAACCAAACAGCCTATGTGAAGGTGCATCTTGGGAAAACAACACAGAGAATCATTTCCAGCAAGAAAGAGTATAAGGGCAAAGACACCTTTGGATATTGTCCACTCAGAGTTATGTGGACCAATGAAAACGCCATCATTAGTCGGCAGTCATTATATTTTGACATTTATAGATGACTACACAAGGAATATATGGCTCTATTCTCTAAAATAGAAAAGTGAAGTGTTTGAACAGTTGTACCACTACAAATCTCTTGTTGAGAAGCAAAGTGGACACTACATAAAATTGTTGAGAACTGATAGAGGTGGAGAATATATCTCCAAAGACTTCCTACGTTTCTGTAGGGAGCATGGAATACACAAGCAATTTACCACAAGGTATACACCTCAACAAAATGGTGTAGCAGAAAGAAAGAATAGGACCATCATGGACATGGTAAGAAGTATGTTGAAGGAAAAGCTTTTTCCAAATGAGTATTGAGCAGAAGTTGTCTCTTGTGTAGCATATATCATAAATAAATGTCCAACCATAAGTGTTATGAACAGAGTTCCAAAAGAAGCATGGAGTGGAACAAAGAAATTTGTCACTCACATGAGAGTGTTTGGATGTGTGGCATATGCACATGTCTTGGATTAGTTAAGGAAGAATTTGGATAGAAAGGGGGATAAATGTATATTTCTTGGATACAGTGATGAATCCAAAGGCTTACAAACTCTATAATCCATCAACCAAGAAAGTAATAATCAACAAAGATGTTCAGTTCATAGAAGAAGAATCATGGGATGGAAGTTTAGAGAAGACAGTGAATGTGAAGACATGTATGTCTCATGAAGAGAAAGAGGAATGGACTGCAGCAAGCAACTCCTCAATGGTGGATTCTCCTCCACCTACACAAGCTCAACAAAGAACGCCACAAGAAAGCAATAGAACAACATTGAGAAACCAAGAAAGTGATTCTCCAAGTACACCATAGGGATCAGCAACTCCCTCGAGTTCAAGTGCAACTCCAAGCACATATTCAACAGATACAAGAAAACCAATATTCATAAATTTAAGTGAAATTTATGAGCAAGAAGAAGTTGATAATAGTGTTGTTCTAAATTCTTTATTTGCATTATTTTGTCATGTTTATGACTCAATCCATTTTGAAGATTTAGTCAAAGAAGAGAAGTTGATTGAAGAAATGAATGAAGAGATAGGAGCAATAGAAAAGAATGACACATGGGAGTTAGTGGATCTCCCATAAGGAAAATAAGTCATTGGAGTGAAATGGGTCTATAAGACCAAAAGCAACATTGAAGGCAAGATAGAAAGGCACAAAGAAAGGCTAGTTGTCAAAGGCTACAAGCAACAGCAAGGAAGAGACTATGAGGAAACCTTTGCACCAGTTGCAAGGATGGAGGCAGTGCAGACAATGTTGTCTATAACAGCACACAAAAAATGGAAAGTTTATCAAATGTATGTGAATTCAGCATTCTTGAATGGCGTGTTGAAAGAGGAGGTGTATGTTGAACAACCTCTTGTCTATGAGATAGAAGGCCAAGAACACAAGATGTGTAAGCTGTGGAAAGCTCTTTATGAGCTAAAGCAAGCACCACAAGCATGGTACAACAGGATTGATGCTTACCTGGTGGACAATGGGTTTGAAAAGTGTGATGGTGAACCCACACTCTACATCAAAGAAAATGACAGTAAAATTCTTATTGTTTTTTTGTATGTAGATGATTTGATTTTTACAGGCAGTGATGTTTCTCTCATTTTTTATTTCAAAGCAGTCATGAAAAGTGAGTTTGAAATTACTGACTTGGGATTGTTAAGATATTTTTTGGGCATAGAAGTAAAGAAAACAGAAAATGGAATTTTTATCTCCCAAGCAAAGTATGTTGCAGAATTTTTAAAAAGGTTCAACATGCAAAACAAAAAGCCATCATCAACTCCAACTGTCATGGGGTTGAAGTTGAGCAAGGAAGATTGCAACAAGAATGCCAATCCAACATTGTACAAAAGCATGGTTGGCAATCTAATGTATTTGACTGCAACTAGGCCTGATATAATGTATGCAGTAAGCTTGATATCTAGATTCATGGAGACACCCAAGGAGACACATTGGAAAGTAGCCAAGAGAATATTGAGGTACGTAAATGGAACAAAGGAGTATGGTGTTATATAATTCAAAATTGATGATTTTAAGCTGATTGGTTACACTGACAGTGATTGGGCTAGAATTTTTGATGACAGAAAGAGCACATCAGGGTATGATTTTCATTTGGGATCGGGAGCCATTTCATGGGCTTCCAAGAAGCAGCTAATAGTTTCATTATCAACAGAATAAGTTGAATATGTAGCAGCAACAACAACAACATGTCAAGCAATTTGGATGAGAAGGATACTGAGGGATTTATGTCATGAACAAGACAAAGGAACCACAATTTTCTGTGATAACAACTCAACAATTTCATTTTCAAAGAATTATGTTTTCCACAAGAGAACAAATCATATTGATGCCAAATACCATTTCATAAAGGAATTAGTTAACAATGGTGAAATTGTGTTAAAGCATTGTAGGTCAGAGGAACAGTTTTCTTATATCCTCACAAAGCCATTGGGACAGAAAAGTTTTGTTTATCTCAGAAAATGTCTGGGAATGATTGATGGCGACAGTTGTGATTAAGGGTGAGTGTTGGAAATACTCCCAACCACTGCCATGAATAAGACTGGCAACAACCATACTTCAATTGAATTTTTGTGTAGGGAAGGACGAAGCCTCAAGTTTCAAATATGTAGGCATTTCACGCAAAATCTAGAAAACAGAGCACCCGGCCTTACTCTGCGTTTAATTCTCTTTCCCGTCATTGACCTACCTCTTGACCGCAGTTCACAGCCCGCAACTTTTAGTGTTTACCTCTTAACCCTTTCGAAGAAAGTTATATTTCCGCCGATGCGATATCGATGGGACCCACTATACCTTACCGCATTTCCAAGGCCACCCACAAACCTTTGTTACTTCATTTTCCTTACCTTTTCACATTTTTAATGTCCCGCCGCTTAACTGCCTGCATATCGCACTTCGCAACTTTTAAGTTTTATCTTTTAAGCTCCGCACCGAAACCTTACGATGTTGCAATGTGACATCGTCATCGCAAAACTTAGATTTCACATTTCACATGTTTTACCACTTACCTTTTAGCATGCCCACACTTCACACATTTTATGTTTTACCTTTTAAGCCGTCCACAGTTTCACACTTCACACTTTTTAGGACTTACCTTTATCGCCCCGCAAGTTATTTTATTTATGATGCGATGCGCTCACAAATCGCATACCGCAAGCTCAAGAGGATAGCGCCCGAAAACTAAAATATTTAAGTTGTGGTGCAATCATGCCATCGCACATCGCAATCGCAAGAACTTATGTTTTCCTATATTACGCTAGTTAAATGTTAAGATCGTCGAAATTCTATTTGTGATGAGGGCACGAATGCGATGTGGTTTCGCAGCTGAAACTTATAATATTTAAAGTCTAGGTTTATGTGTTTTGTACGCTATTTCGTGTAGAAAACAATAGTACAGGCAGAAGGACATTTTGGTTGTTACCAGTCCATTTCTACATTGAATTACCTTAAATTTTTAGGCTTCAGCCATTTTGTATTAAAGGATTGTAATTTTTATATGTTTTTTGAGATGAATGAAGAAAAAATTTCCTCTCCTGTTTTCGCTCTGTTTGTCTGTGTAATAGTTATTTCCACATATATTGCTTCTCTGTTTTGTGTATATGTTCTCGACAGTGATCAAAGCATACCATAATTTCCAACATGGTATCAGAGCTTGCCATTGGAAATTCCAACAATAGAGAGGAGATCGAAATTGGAAGTCCACGAAAAAATGAAGATCACAAGTTCCCCTAATCAGACCATCATTGAATTCCCATATGTTTATCACGTAATAAAAAAGACTGCTTTCTGACACAGTAGTCTTTAGATACCTGGGCTTCTTCAGTTCGACATGAGACATGTACCACTCAACAAGGAACTTAAAGACTATTTCAAGTTATGCATCAATCGCTTCATCATTCTTACTTCGTAAAATGACTGATCTTTGACACCAAGGAACAAAATCCTCATACAAGCCAACAACTGCTACAACTGCAAACAATTGTCCGGGGAGTACCCTATAACACGCTTCTCTTCATAATTTTTTGCAAGTCTGGAATCCTCGTCACCATCTCCACATCCCAGAAAGCCCCTCCTTTGTTGAGCACTGATTCTTACCCTAAACACATCCCATTTCAAAATCCCCTTATCCACAATATTCTTCTCATTAACTACACGTCTTGCACCGATTCCCGCAATACTATCGAATCGCCTGAGCACATCTAAACCCCCATTGTTGCCAATAATCTATTCTCGGCCTAAAATCAATCCATGCCGAATACATGGCAACTGTCGAGTAGAAATATTCGGGGTTATTCGTTTTCAGGATCAATAGTGTACGAATGGAGAGAGAGAAAACTTTTTATCCTTCTGATGAATATATAATGAAGAAGCTATTTTAGCACATCAATCTTCTGAACCTCAATTCGAATCTACTTTTGAGATACCCTTTGCAACATTTGGATCTACGTGAAACAATTATTTTTATAGTTTTTGACATATTAATAATTATGAGTTTAGTTTTACCACTAGATGCATTTGTCCCAAACTTATTTCATTGGTTCCTGTTTTCCCTTCGGTCGCTCTTCCCGACCATTTCCGAGCACCCTATATGATCAAAAGGTATACGATGAATTGGGGAAAATTTTTCCAGATCAAGAAGTATTTCAATCCACGGGGGTAAATATTTTCTCACTAGACGAGAGGATCCTTGTGCTCTAGAGATTCAATATTCTAGAAATAAAATATCCAATGAGGTAGGCATTCTTTTTCCCACACTATTCGGAAGAGAGGAAAGGATAGAGTCACACATTGATATTTGCAGCGTTAATTCTTTTTGTTGGTTGGTTTCATTATCACAAAGTTTCCCTAATCGAAATCAATGGGATTCGTCCAGAATATTACCAAAAATGAGATTTTATCGACATCTTTACCTCTTTTATCGGGGTTTTGGAACATTTAAAGAGAGAGAAATAGCTACTATGGCCTTCAATTTGTTATGGGCCCAAACAATAGATTCAATGAGTTCTTGCCAATACCCACAGCTTCTGAATCCATATCCCTTCTCGAAGAACAAGATCATACCTTGTTCTAATCCTATTATGTAATATCCATCAAAAGATTCAGATATTCTCAATTTGACAAAAGATTCAGATATTCTCAAAATTGATCAACGACAAATGAAACCAAGAGTGGCCTTCAACATTCTTTTCTGCAATGATCGTGACTACAAAAACATGCAACAGGGAAAACATGTGTTAAAAGCAAGGACATACCCGTGTTGAAAAGCAATGACTGATGGAAAATTTTCATTGGCTAGAAGGGCGAAATTCAAGCTCTCTTATTGGCTAGGGTGAACAGTGTTTGCCCACCCCAAGCAAGCAAAGAAAATTCCTTCAGCGTAATAACATGTAATATCTCTACAAAGACAGGGAATTAAATTACATATTCTCTAAAATTTCGGTCTGAGATTCAGCCTAGAGTAGTAATGCAGATCTAGTTAAAAGGTCAAATTTTGAAGTTTCTTTTGGGATTTAACCTTAAATTTTGAGTTACAATTTCATTGGGTTTCTCTGAGTATTTCTCGAGCTATTAAGCCATATTCATATGAGATAGATGTAAGTATGCCTCTTTGAGGCAAGTCGACCTTCCTAACTATGGATTTCAGCCCCCAAGGGCATGGTTCTAGGGTCCAAGTCAAAGAACTTAGCTCTATACCTTTTATAGACTTTTGAGATCACTAAGTCTCTGAGATCAGTGAGAAATATTGGAGAGTTTGTTGGCATATTTGATTGAGATTATTGGTACGGACTAGGGAAATCTGTGGGAATTTTTGTGGAAGCATCACTGATTATTTTTGGCATTCTTTTGAGGTTAAAATCATTGAGGAAATCAATTTGAACTTTTGTGGAATGATCATTGTGTGTAAATAGAGATATGGAAGAAAAATTGCATGAGTTTTATGGGATGCAACTGCCAAAATTTGAGACTCGTGTGTGTATGACACTTTTGTGGTGGTTTGTCTGAAGTGAACAGAGCCTAAATAATTTTCCAAAGTCAAGGTTTGATTTATAATTTTTTTATTGAATACATGTGGATTTGGTTCGTCAAAATACCTACCATATTTTTGTTTGAATCAACGAAGACCGATGCCATTCCCAATTGAGTAAACACGTTGTGGATGCTACAATATACACCGGTATAGTTTACCATTTCAAATCTGCACTTATGTGAAGTGTGAGGTGAATTGTTGACGCATGTAAATTGAGAGTGCAATTTGCCAAATGGTTAGGAGTATGAATGTAATTGCATGGCCCATGCATAATAAAACAGAATAGTGTGATGGTAGAAGTTTGAATCCTAATCTAATTAAGTATGTAGATGTTGTTCTATGTTTGGCCATAATATGTAACAAGATGAATTTGCGTTAAATTAAATATACACATGTGCAAAGGTAGACTAAAAACGCTAGTGCGACTTGTGCAAGAAAAGAAACATTGTACTGAATGAAAGATCACTTGAGGTGTGCGAGTGATATTTCCATAGCTGAGAGTGTGAGTTTGAATGAGTTTGGAAAAAGAGCCTATGTATATTGAGGAGATAGAGCATTGACGTTATGGAATAGTGCATTGATCGTGTAGAAGGTTTATGTGTATAAATTCCTTGTAGATTCAAACTGATAATTGTAATATGCTAAAACATTATACTTGAATCTACTCTACCAATTACGGAAACCAATTTAGATCTTGAAATAACAAAACATGAAAGAGATAATTTCAATCGCGCAACACAAAGATTTTCCTGGGGAAAGCCTTAGCTAAAAACTATTCTATCTGTATATTGTATAATTCAAAGAATATGAGCTCCAAGCTGAGAAACCTTTGCACTATCTCTATCTGTCTCACTGATTCCTAGACAAGCTTGGTTCAATACTTAACCAATTTTCTACCCTCTAGGATCCCTATCTCCTTGTGTTGTTTCCTTGGGTAATTAGGCCCTATTAATGATGGAAATTCCCAATCCATACTGTGCAATCCATTTGGGACCTTCCTATGACTGCATGCACCACCTGTACAATTCATATAATTATACAATTGATAGTACACTTCCCTTGAACTCTCAACTTGGTCTTTCTCCGAACTTGCATGCATGAGTTATTTATGAGTGAATTATCAGTTAATTGGTTGAACACATGAAGCAACACCCCACTGTTTAACCTCATACTAGTTCCTCCATCAATTAGAACTAGTTTAACTAACTTTAACTTCGATAAATTGAGTTAATTAATTACAACTCAAAATAAACTCAGCCAGGGCTCCTATAATGTAGGATACACTCTACATGCCTCTAATTTGACCCTCAACTCGAATTAACTGTACCAAATAAGGCATCCTAACTTATTTAAATCGTATAATCTGTCGTGTGATGTGGAATTACAATTTTATTCTAACTTAATCGAGGGGAAATTAAATTAAAATCCTTCTTGATGCCATTTTCAAGATTTCTTGTTGCCATTTTCAACACTCCCTCTCAACAAGAAAGGAATTCAACTCTATCTTGATCCGGCATCTTTGGAATGTTTTTCATGCAACACTTATCTCTATTGTTGTTGCGACTGCAACATCTGCAATTGAAAAGCATCCAAAAACTTGAATCAACTGTTATCAGTATGATGCATTTGTCACCCGAGTCTCTTACTGCTACTAGTTACTGCATTGCCTACCCAAAAAATTCGCATTGCTGCCAACTCTGCACTGCGCTCCCTAGTATCTAACTATTTCTATTATTTACATATGTCACTCTGACATATGACTCATCAAACCCCATTGATCCATCCTTCTATTGTATATTTTGGGCCCCCTAAAGCAAGGTAATGACCCATGAGGTGGACTCCTCAGTGGACCCTGCCCAAATTTTTGCACTCTTGGGACTATGACTTCACATCGCCCCACCTCTCTCCTGGAGGTATTGTTGCATGTGCTCCCTCTTCCCACTTGGCTCGAAATTTCCCCTTACTGGAAGTCTCTGCTTAAGTGGAAGTCTCCACTCAACTTCCCCTCTTCTTCTCCAATTATGGCTACTCCACAACTTGTTGAGGCTTCTTCTCAGGCTGCATGTTGAGAGGTAATTCATGCTCCCTCTCAACCACCAAGTCTCTAATCTTTTCCTTTGTCCTCAAATATTTTCATGCATATTAGACCCCAAGAGCATACAAGTTCTTGAATCGCACACCAATTTTTTTCACCCGTCTCGTGGCGATGTGTCTAAGGAAAACCTTTCCTTTGCTAAATATCACATCGTAGCCCTAGTCTTCCAATACCGTAATGGAAACAAGATTATTCTTTAGTCCTGTAACCAACAACACATCTGTGAGTCTAAGAGGGGAACCTGACTCCCTCTGAAAGGTAACATTGCCGATATCGGCCATGCTATATCTCCCATCATCTCGAAACTATATGCTCTGCTTCAGGTCTTTCTCCTCGAAGTCACTCCAGGAGAGATCTCTATTACCCGTCATATGGAACGAGGCACCACTGTTGAGATACCACATGCTTCCCATCACACTTCTTCCCATGCATGAGATGAGAGTGAAATCAAGTTTGAATTGTGAAGATAGAGCTTCACTTGTTTCTTCTAGTGCAATCTCCTTCTTGCTTGCCTTCTTCTCTAGAAATTTTGTGGCATAGTGCCCAAACTGTGACATTGAAAACACTTGATGTTGTACAAGTATTTCTTGTTTCCCTCTTCGCCTTGGGACTTATTTCCCTTGGATTTATTTCCTTTACTGACTAATGTAATTACTCTTCTTTGGAAGAGGTCCCATATCTGGTGTTTCTCCTAATCTCTTCCTGCATCAAGTTGAACCACAATCGCTCCCACTCTGGTAGCTTCTCCCTCACATTTATCTAATTTTGGTAGTTGTGATAGCTCTTGGGAAGGCCTATAAGTGATAGGATCACTAGATCATCCTCGACAATGGTAACACCAACACTTCCAAGCTCATTCTGACATTGGGTGAACTTAGTAAAGTACTTTGGTATTGTGTCGCCCTCCTCCATCTTGATTTTTCTGAGCTTTTCCTTCAGCGCCAACTTCCTATGGTTGTTGCTGCTCTGAAAAAAATTGTTTAGTCCTTCCACATAGCATATGGAGTTTCCTTTCCATGCAGATTCGATAAAATATGATCTCGAACACCTTCCAATAAAATCCTTCTTGCCTTTTCTATGTTCTTCTTCCATGCCACCAGATCTTGAGAATTCGTTGTTGCAGGATTAGGAATATCACTATCTATGAACTCCTTCAGCTTGTTGTCTTCCAAGACTACTTCCATCCTGTATCTCCAAGCTATGTAATTCAAACTACCATCAAGGGCATATTTGAGTCTCAATCCATAGAAATACATCTCGATTCTGCTGCTAATCCTGAAGAGTAGATTTGCAAATTCGGTTCACCTACAGATAAAAAACTCATATTCTTCTCTTCTAAAGTGATTCCTTCTTTGATACCTGTATAAAATCCACGTAGATTCAAACTAATAATTGTAATATGCTAAAACATTATACTTGAATCTACTCTACCAATTGCAGAAATTTAAATCTTGAAATCACAAAACATGAAAGAGAAATAATTTCAATCACACAACACAAATACTTTCCTTGGGAAATCGTAGCTAAAAACCCCACTATATGTATATTACATAATTCAAATAATATGAGAATATTACAATTATTTCCTCCAAGCTGAGAAACCTTTGCACTATCTCTATCTGTCTCACCGATTCCTAGACAAGCCTGGTTCAATACTTAACCAATTTTCTGCCCTCCAGGATCCATATTTCCTTGTGTTGCTTCCTTGGGTAATTAGGCCCTATTAATTAGGGAAATTTCCAATCCATACTACATAATCATTAGGGACATTCCTCTGACTGCATGCACCACCTGTACAATTCACCTAATTATACAACTGATAGTACACTTCCAATCTCAACTAGGTATTTCTCATAACTGACATACATGAGTTATTTATGAGTGAATTATCAGTTAACAGGTTGAATACATGAAGTGAAACCCCATTGTCTCCTACTAGTTCCTCCATTAGTTAGAACTATTTTAAATGACTTTAACTCAGATAAATTGAGTTAATTATTTACAACTCAAAATAAACTCAACCATGGCTCCTATAATGTAGGAGACACTCTACATGCCTCTAGTTTGACCCTCAACTCGAATTAAATGAACCAACAAAGTCATCCTAACTTATTTAACGTGTACAAGATGTCATGTGATGTGGAATTACAATTTTTTTCTAATTTAATCAAGGTAAAATTAAATTAAAATCCTTCTTGATTTCATTTTCAAGATTTTTTGTTGCCATTTTCAACATTACGTTGTAAAGAGGACTTGACTAGTGATCAAAGATTGATTACTGAGGTATGATAGAAAAATTCCTCATTTATTATGACTAAGCCCTTGTTGAAATGAAAAATATATTTTGAGACAATTATCAAGGCAATATAAGAAGCATAGTTAAAATTTGTTGACATCATCAACCAAAGGTATAAGGCTAGCTATTAAAATACATCAATGGTATTCATCTACAGTGAAAATATTGTGTTGAAGATTTATAATTTAAGTGGAGGCTATAATTGTTACATCATCCATAGTTTTGGAGTCTAATTCTCATTACCTAAAGCACACACTAGCAGGAAGTTTTTTGAGCCCCCTACAGTTGACATCATTAAGAATATACATCAAGATTTGAGATATATGATGCCAGAAACACTGAATGATAACCAAAGTTGTTTGGAGTGATGGACACTAACATACATGCATATAGTCTTAACTAAGTAAAGGGGTGAGTTTTATAGTAACTTATTATGCTTGAACATTAGGGTTTGTAGTACTATTTACTAGATTGTTGAAAGTATTTTGAATGTTGCTTAGGGTTTGAATTGTTGAAGTAGATTTGGTAACCAGATTGTTGGATGTATGTCATTAGGGCATGATTGATATCAATGGATATTGCACTAGATTTTCTATATGAATATGCAAGGGTTTTATTTCCCAAGCATAATTGTTAAATATGTATGTTGTTGACCACTACTTGTGAAAATTGTCATGGCCTAAGGTTTGATATGCATGATGAGCAGAAGTCACTTGAGCAGAACTATTGTGGGAGAGTACTTGATAGATTTTATGATATTGTTAGGAATTTAAGGTTTGATGAGAAGATAACATCTTTGAAATCTTAATTTCATTGAAGAGCCGATTGAAGTCTAGTTTGTTGATGCCTACTGGGAAAAGAACGTTGGGAGCTATGACATGGTCTAACTAGGGCTAGATTTGTTGAGCAAAATCTTGTATTGTAGAATTATTTATGCAATATATGATGAGATAGTGTTTTCATATTAAGAAATGATATTTATTGATCTGAGATGATTGCATTGATTGGCCTATTCATGAGCAAAGATTTATTGTTGTTGATCTGGCTTGGTAACTGGATATCATTGGTATTGAAGCAAATTTAAATGTTGAGCAGAAGTCATGTTGCAATTTGTTTTTGTATTGATCATTAGAGAAATTTTGAGGTAAAAAATGGATCTCAAAACAAAAATGTACAACCAAAATAAACTTTATCAGAATCAATAGGATTCAAGATGTAATATTCCAAAATTTTCATCTGATGTTTGGAATATTAGAGTTCTTAATTTTCTTAATAAATTAATCAAATAAAAGGGTGGAGGACCCGAAAAATCCTCAATATGAATAAATGTCCACTTTTTGTGTGTGAATGTGGATTAAGTAAGCCTAGATCTAGATAAGGAGGTAGTTGAGCAACTACTAATGTGAATGGAATTGGATATCATGTCTCATTAATGAGATAGATCATGGAGGTTGACACAGTCAACTAAGATCTTGAAGGGATCAAACAGAAGATCATGGAGCATTCATGATGAGATGATGGAGGAAGTTGTGAAATTAATGCACACATGATGGAGAGGGTGTACATTGCACCTAGACATGATGGATGAATTGGAAAGACAACGCAGTCAAACATGGAGGATCTTGTCCACATGCACAATGCAATTTAGATGAGGGCCAAGGCATGGGAAGGCTCAAACACTATATAAAGAAGATGAAGGAAAGAGTGAAGGGATGCTTGAGATTATTGATGTTGAGGATCTGTTTAGATCTGGAATTTTCATGTGACATTCCATTACTTTCTTGGGTTGTTTAGCAAAGATTGAAAGTGCTATTTAGCACAGGGTGTTCCTAGTCAGGAATCCCACCTCTTTCATTGAGTAGCTCTTGAAAGAGTATTGTACTTAATTCTACATCAGGCATTGGTGCCACTTATATTTTCCTACTTTCTGTAGAACATTCATATTCATAAATTGCAGATTTCTAAAGATTAGTTTGGAAGGAGGAGGTTGTCTTCAGTATTTTAGCTAGAGAACTAGTGAAGGTTTATTCCTATCACCTTGGGTTTGAAGATCAGCATTCCCAGAGCGTCATTTCAGATCTGGCATCAGGCCAAAATTTATTGACCTCCTAGCAGCAGTAATCCCTTCAGGAATTACGCTGTCCATATTGCAAATCCAAAGGAGGAAGGAAGTTGCTAGCATTTCAGCTACTAATCCTGTGAGGAATCATCCCCTCACCTTGCCATCAGTGTTTCCATCAGCCTAGAGTTTATTGCAGAATATTTCAACATGCATACAACCTCTCTTTCGCTTACAACGCAGTTTTTATTAGCAGTTGTAATCATCATTGGAGGATTGAGAAGCTAGATCTAGAGCTTCTAGCTTGTAGATCTGAGGGACGGATTAGCCCTTCAAGCTTAGATCTTATCTTATGACATATTTCAGCCATCTATATGTCAGATCTAGCTTCAGATCTATAATCCCAGTAGATTAAGGATCAAGCCCTAGGAGAGTGATTTTCCAAAGTTGTAGATCTGGAAAATCCTTTCTGGGTTATCTTGGGAACCCATCACATTGGCCAGATCTTGAATCTTGGCATCATCAGAGCTCTTGAGCTCCCTAGATCTGCATTTTCCTTTGTAGCATTTATATGTATATCATCAACAACAGGGACAACGCAGTATTGCTTCTGTAAGCTCAGCAGTTACACAGTGCAAGTTGCAACACCATTGTAGGGTGATTTTAGGCCTTCTCTTGGGCTAGATCTACTCATTTTCTGAACATTGTGTCATTGATTCATCTCCATATAATAAAATGGTTTAGCTTCTCTATAAATTATGATGTTGTCTTGAGATTTATTGTTTACTTAGTTGCAGTTCTTATATTGTGTTTAAGTATTACTGCATTCTCCCTTTTGGGATATTACAGTGGCATCAAAGCATGATATTTGGCTCAGCTTGTGGACACTCCATCTTTTGCATCAAAAGAAGAAGCAGATAGATGAGATCTATCATGAAGGAGGATATTTTTTCCAATCCTCTCTTTAGATCCAAGAAATATCTCACCAAGGAGGTCTATCAAATGAAGGGAGAAAGGAAAAGGAAGGATCCAAGAAGAATATTTGAAGAGGAAGGTCCAAGCACTTCCTATCAGCAGAAAAGAAAACCGGAGGATCATAGATCTCCTCATAGATCTATTATGCCCACTTTCTTTGAAGAAGGTGAGAGGTATAGGAATGAAGAAAGAAGAGAACCTGAGACTCATGAGACTCGCAGTTTGTATCTTGAAGAGTACAAGGCACAGTCTAGATCTTTCCAAGAGAGTCTAACTCTCTAAGAATTCTTTGAACTCAAAGAAGAAAGAAGATCCTGTAGCAGCAATAGAAGGAAGAGGCACAATAGATTCTATTTGCCTACATTTGATGGATCTTCCTCAAGCACTCTTAAGGCTTGGAGGAAAGAGTTAGATATATTTTTCATGTTACATCCTGTGGCTAAAAAGGAGGCTGTCCAAATTGCAGCACTTCATCTTTTAGGCGAAGCCAATGATTGGTGGTTTAGTCACATGTAGCATGCAAAGGTGACAAAATATTCAGATTTCTTTCACAAGTTGAAGAAGAAGTTTGATGTGAAGAAGACATAGATGTGTCACAAAGAGACATTTCCTAAGGAAACAAAGGAGGATGTCATTCTTGTCACTCTGGACAAGAAGTCACTACATTCACCACCAGCTGTAGAAGTATTTGCATCTAGACAAGAGGCACTTGCAACCTTGCGAGATATTCTTGAGCTCTTGACACATAGAGTCCCATGCATGATTCAGGAGATGCATGAGGAAGAGGAGGAATATTCGAGCACTGGTACATTGGTAGAAGAGTAACCATCACTCTTACCAGCGATTGGAGACAGTATTGTCCCGGTTGGAGGAACTCTTGTGTTCCGTCAAGAGGTTCCCACACATCAGTTGATCCAAGGTATGCATACACATTCATCACCTATTGTTTCAATAGATATTATTGAAACTTATGGGGACATGCCATCAGGGGAAATGCATACCCAAGGGTTAGATCCAAATGCCGATTTGAAGCAGCAAACTATCATAGCGCATAGGACCCTTGATCTAATCAAGGAGGAGATGAAAAGCTATCCCAGTTTGTCATGGATGGACTACATTCAACCTTTTGAGTTGAAGTGTATAGTTTCAGAAGAAGGGATGAGCATGATCCTATGTACAATGACTGGTTATGAGATCAGTATTGTACCCTTCTCTGAGGCAGCATATGTATTACCTTGTAGATCTACAACACTATCACTTAGTAGCAGTGATAATGAAGAGGCCCCATTATTCTTGGATCATTCTGAAGGTAGCTTCGCTCATGAAGCAATGGACGATAAGATGACGAATGGTAGACATCTTGAGGTGAGAAATATTTTCTCCTTTCTTGATGACACTTTCTCAATGAGCATCTTACAGCTCAAAGAGAGACTTCTATTTGCAGCAGATCCAGAAACTCATTGGTTTTGGAAGGCCATGGATGAGAAGAAGGTCTCATTAAGAGATCTCATTGGAGGTGCACTTCAACATTTCATGGAGTGCAAAGTTCTTCATCAGTTTGAGGAGATTGGTGTCCTACAATGGGAGGATGCCAAGTATTTACAGAATGAGATCCATCATCCACATTGGGATGAATGGTTGATAGTATGGAGCAAGGGGTTGCCAAACCACTTGTAGATCTATGATACAGGGCAACAAGAAGCATGGCTATGCTCGTTGCTCTTGGGTGAGTATGGTTACCACTCAAGGATTCATATTTTGCTGATTCATGCCTTATACATCACTAGTAGAATGCAGAAGAAGAAGGCATGGTTATTATGGTTGTTGAGAAGAGAGTTTGGAGATCACATGTTATATCTTATGTCCTTGTATTTAATCTTGTTTGGGATATGTCTCATGTCTTTACATGTATTTTTGTTTGGGATGTATCTCATGTTCATGTATGCACTTGGGTTTGGGAGAAAGTATAACTCTCACATGATGTGGCATAAAGGAGCTTGTTTGTATTATGTTGATGGTACATCTCACATGTCTATTACTTTATTGTTGCTCCATGACTTGCATCATGACAATGCAAGAAGGCAGCAATAATCCTTGTTGCTATGGTTACTATTGGGAGAGTATGGGTTGAATTCTTCCCATAGATTGCATGATACTATTGGAGGATGGCAACAGGAGGCCTAGTAGCGTTGGCTTCTGTTAGGTGATTATGGTCATTGTACATGGTATGATGATGATGTGATGAGGCAGCAAGATGCCTTGTTAAGGTGGCTTATCTTGAGATAATATGACCACTACATTTGGTACAATGATGATGTGGTATGGCAGCAAGAGGCATTGTTGAGATGGCTACTTTTGAGAGAGTATGTCTCTCATATTCTCATTGATGATTTGGCATGGCAACAAGAAGCATTATCGCGGTGGATTATTTTGAAAGAGTATGGCTCTCTTACTTGTTTTCATGATGATCTAGCATGGCAGCAGAAGGCTTTGCTGCGTTGGTTGTTATTAGGAGAATATAGTTTGACACTTTGGTCTACCCATATGTCTCTCTTTCTTCTTTTGCATAATATTGAAATGATGCTTTGAACTAACAAGGCCAACAGGGCTAGAAATGAGGGCATGTCAATGCTCAATATACTTCATGAAACATAGGATGGAGAGATATATTGTGAGATGGAGCTTTTCCTTTGTGGAAAGATCTACTTTGTTTTATGTATCTCATGTACTGATGATGATTTTGGACATCATATGATTGACACTTGGTACTTCATGATGAAAGGAGGACATCTAACCATACAGTTGGAGGTCACCCTATACAATCTTGAGAGACAACTTTGGAACCAAACATGCAAGACACATTGCAGTAAATGGAGGAGGCCTTCCTTATGTGGATGCCATTTGGAGGGAAATGGATGTCTTATGCATCTAATTTTGCAGTTGCTTGAGGTCAAGCAAAATTTTGCTGGGGAGGACTATAATATTCCAAAATTTTCACCTGATGTTTGGAATATTAGAGTTATTAATTTTCTTAATGAATTAAGTAAATAAAAGGGTGGAGGGACCCATAATCCTCAATATGATTAAATATCCACTTTTTGTGTGTGAATGTGGATTAATTAAGCCTAGATCTACATAATGAGGTAGTTGAGCAACTACTAATGTGAATGGAATTGGAGATCATGTCTCATTAATGAGATAGATCATGGAGGTTGACACAATCAACTAAGATATTAAAGGGATCAAACAGAAGATCATGGAGCATTCATGATGAGATGATGGAGGAATTTGTGCAATTAATGCACACATGATGGAGAGGGTGTACATTGCACCTAGACATGATGGATGACTTGGAAAGACAACGCAATCAAACATGGAGGATCTTGTCGACATGCACAACGCAGTTTAGATGAGGGCCAATGCATGGGAAGGCTTAAACACTATATAAAGAATATGAAGTAAATAATGAAGGGATGATTTAGATTATTGATGTTGAGGATCTGTTTAGATCTGGAATTGTCATGTGATATTCCATTGCTTTCTTGGGTTGTTTAGCAAAGATTGCAAGTGTTGTTTAGCACAAGGTGTTCCTAGTTGGGAATCCCACCTCTTTCATTGAGTATCTCTTGAAAGAGTATTGTACTTCATTCTACATCAGGCATTGATGCCACTTATATTTTCCTACTTTCTGCAGAACATTCATATTCATAAATTGTAGATTTCTGAAGATCAATTTGGAAGGAGGAGGTTGACTGCAGTATTTCAGTTGGAGAACTAGTAAAGTTTTATTCCTATCACCTTGGGCCTGAAGATCAGCATTCCCAGAGCTTCATTTAAAATCTAGAATTAGGCCAAAATTTATTGACCTCCTAGCAGCAGTAATCCCTTCAGGAATTACACTGTCCATATTACAGATCCAAAGGAGGAAGGAAGTTGCTAGCATTTCAGCTAGTAATCCTGTGAGGGATCATCCCCTCACCTTGCCATCAGTGTTTCCATCAACCTGGAGTTTATTGCAGCATATTTCAGCAGGCATACAACCTCTCTTTCCCTTACAGTGCAGTTTTTATGAGCAATTGTGTTGCAACAACTGTAATCATCATTGAAGGATTGAGAAGCTAGATCTAGAGCTTCTAACTTGTAGATCTGAAGGAGGGATCAGCCCTTCAAGCTTAGATCTGATCTTGTGACATATTTCAGCCATCTATATGTCAGATCTAGCTTCAGATATGTAATCCCAACAGATTAAGGATCAAGCCCTAGGAGAGTGATTTTCCAAAGTTGTAGATCTGGAAAATCCTTTCTTGGTTATCTTGGGAACCCATCACATTGGCCAGATCTTGAATCTTGGCATCATCAAAGCTCTTGAGCTCCCTAGATTTTCATTTTCCTTTTAAGCATTTATATGTATATCAGAAACAGCAGGGACATCACATTATTGCTTCTGTAAGCTCAACAGGTACGCAGTACAAGTTGCAGCACCATTGTAGGGTGATTCTAGACCTTCTCTTGGGCTAGATCTACTCATTTTCTGAACATTGTGTAACTAATTCATCTCCATATAATAAAATGGCTCAAATTCTCTATAAATTCTAATGTTGTCTTGAGATTTATTGTTTACTTAGTTGCAGTTCTTATATTGTGTTTAAGTATTACTGCATTTTCCCTTTTGGGATATTACACAAGATGATGATGTCAACCATGGGGGATGATCCACTATTTTTGGAGCAAAAAAAAAATACATATTCAACTTATCTCCCTACAATTTTACTGAAATTTCGAGTGGAAGCACTCTTTGGATGCGGAATTTAATTTATCATCCAAGGAGTACCAATGTTGCATACTTTTGATGGACCCTACTACATGGAAAATGAGAAATACATGAAAAACATGATTGCAATCACTCTTTTTCATGTATTTCTCATTTTTTGTGTTGCAGGACTCATCAAAAGTATGCAACATGGGTACTCCTTGGATAAGAAATTTAATTATTCATCCAACGAGTGCTCGCGCTCAAAATGTGAGTAAATTCGTAGGGAGATAAGTTGAAAATATGAGTTGAAAAAATAGTTTTTTTCTTTTTTCCCTCTAAAATTTGATGATGTAATATAATATTATTTTATTATTTCCACTATTATTTTATAATATTCTTTAGGAGTCCCATTTTATACCTCAAAAATTCTCTAATGTTTGAGCAGGGGTGGATTCAATCTAAAAATTGTGAAACATGATTTTCTTGTTAAATAGGGTGGCAGGGTGGTGCTAGAGTAGGTTGGAGCCTGCACAGGGTATTGGAGTGTCCTTCCAATTGAGGATGATAAATCGAGAGTTGGAACTTCCTTTAGGTTGAAGCCTATAAAATAGGGCGCTGGAGTGTCCTTCCAATGGAGCTGGTAAGTAGGGTGTTGAGTATCCTTTCAGTTGGAGTTGATAAACTAGAGGGTTAGAGCCTCCTTCAGTTGATTAATATTGGAGCTTGGAGCTTCCTAATTGATGTAAATTTTGAAGACCTATATTAAAAAGCCTTCGGTAGTTTTTCTCTTGGAAAGGTTTCCACCTAAAAATCTTGTGTCATTGTCTTAGATATTGTGCATTATTTTCTCAATCTTTATTTTGAAAATTTTGAATTGAGTTTTAATGAAGATATACCTAAACAAATACCAATATGGATGCTAAATGGCTCATATCAAATCAACTTTGAAAGGGATTAGAGATTTTGGAAGTGAATAAATCTCATGTCTTAACATTCCACTATTAATTAGTAAACAAACAAAATCACAATGTTGCTATCAATAAACAAATAGGATCAATAGAACACTCTTTGAATTTAGATAAAATTAGGTGTCAAATAAAGTCCCACTGAACAATTGATAGCCTATTGAGGAGACCATTTTCTATGCTAGATTTCCTAAATTGCTATTGAATTTATAAAACTCTAAAACTTGAAGGCGATGAAAATTAGGTGGAAGGGATGTAGGCTTGAGAATTAGATTCTTCTCTTTTGAAATAGCTCTTTCATCAGAATAATTGGTGGTTTTTGTGGGCCATTAACTATTAATGATGATACCAGTATAATCCATTAATATAAGGCCACTTCCGGAGATGTAGAAATTACCATTTTTGAATCATGTTTCAATTCAAAATATATGTAGAATTGATCCCCAATAATGCCCAAAATCATCACCTGGAACAATTAGTTGAAATCCTTATGATTTTATGATCTCTTCATGCAAATTTGTATTTACCTTTGTCTGAACTTAATAGTAAGACTTATTCAACATCTTGGCTTTTAATTTCCATTTCAAGGAGTTATTCCAACCATAATGAATTTTTTTCTTTGTATCCTTATTCTTCTTTCAACATTTTTTTGAATGATGATTTATCTACCCACAATGAAGACAAATGGAGTTCAAATTCTCTGACGATGTTGGAAATTATTAAAGAATTTATCAAAAAATTTCTCAATGTTTTTATCATCAACTAGTATCATTAACATTCTCAACTTCTCTACTACCTTTTGGATCCTTCAATTTTTTATGAGGAAATAATGCACCCACAAATTTATCTCATTTGGAGTAATCTATAATATGAAAGATGTTTCCTTTGTCATATCCTAAGCCATCTATAGTCTCATTGAATTACATTTTTCCCAAAGGTTTAACAATCATCTTAGAAAGATCACTTTGTACTTCTTGATGTTCTTCACAAATGTTTTCTTTGATAACTTCAAAATTCACATTTATTGTTGCTAACATCAGTATGTGGTTCTCCTTGTGACTCATCTTTAACAAAACATTCCTCAATCAATTCATTGCTAATCAATAATTCTATAGCTGAGGAATCATCACCCATTTATTTATTGGATTTTTTTCAACCAATTCCATTATATCATTTGTGTCACAAGAAACATCAAGTATTTGCAATAAATCATCTATGTCACAACTTAAATCAATCATTCAAATGAGGTCATTTTTGTCGCAAGTTGCATCAACCATGTTCTCAATTTTTTGTTCCTTTACAATTAATTTTAATTGAAGTGCTTCAATAAAATTCTATCAATCAATTTGTTTGTGGAGATTAAGCATCAACATAAGTAGTGTTATAAATTTTTTTAAAATGGATTGGATAAATGTGTTTTCCCACATTCTTTGCAAATAAACTCCCGTGCATAAAAAATAAAACAGTTGAATGGGCAAAGCCTAAGCGTCTATAGGATGATAATGATCTAAAATTGATTGAAGGGGAACAAGCCAAGTTAGATGACCCTGGAGGAGGAGGATATTCCTCTATTGAGTCTAAAGACTGGGTCATTAAGTTGGAAGCGGGTAGACTTAGGATCCTTAAGGATAAATAAGAGACATGGAGGCTCAAAAGTAGAGCCACTTGGTTATAAGCCGGAGATGAGAACACCAAATTTTATCAACGATTTTCTAAAGGTCAAAAAGCGATAAACACCATTTGGCCTCTTGAAATTGAAGAGGGTCAATCTGTTACATCTTTCAATCAACTGGCTTCTTTGGGCACCTCCCATTTTGGTCGACTATTCAAAGCACCCCAGGAAGCCTCACTGGATGAAACTATTAAAATTGCTAGTCTCTTCCCTCGATTTGTTGATGAGGATGTAGTAGAGGACCTGAAAAAACTTGTATCAATGGGAGAATTATAATTTGTACTCAAATGGTTCAATAAAGACAAGAGCCCGACCCCAGAAGGTTGGTCAGTCAAATTCTATCTATCCTTCTTTGAATTAATTGATCATGATCTTCTTCGTGTGGTAGAAGAATCCATGACAAATGGACGAATTTATGATGCTTTTAACTCTACTTTCATCACCCTCATTCCTAAATATGATAGGCCCAAAACATTTAATGAATATTGACCCATCTCCCCCTGCAACTACATTTATAAGGTTATTTCCAAAATCATTGCCAATCGGATTAAAGCTATTCTCTCTCAGGATATCTCATTGGAATAGTTTACTTTTCTGGACAATCGTCAGATCCATGATGCAATTGGTATAACACAGGAAGGGCTTCATTCAATGTATATCAAGGAATTAAAGGGGATGAATGATTCTCAAAATTGACCTATCTAAGTCCTTTGATAAGACCAACTAGTTATATCTTTGGATGCTTCTAACACATCAGGGTTTCCCTATCTCCATCATCAACTGGATTATGTGTTGTATATCATTTTTTTCATATAGTGTTCTCATTAATGGTTCTGCATCTAAATTTTTACATGTTGAGCGTGGTACTAGGCAAGGATGCCCCTTATCATCACTACTTTTATTATTGCGCCGAGAGGCGCATTTTATAGGCCAGTATGACCCGGATGTGTAAGTATGTCGGAAGCCAAAATAAGAAAATTAAAGAGAATTTAAAAAATAAAATCTAAACTATGTAGGGTTAAACAATAACTTACTAAACCATATAAATAAACAAGAAAAAATTCATTAAAAATAAATTTATTAAAATATGAAGAGGTTTACGAACATTAAAAAAAGATATGGTAAATAAATAAAAATATAAATAACTAGAGGTATGGTAAATAAATAAAACCTCTTTTTTATATTGACTCCAGAGATATGGTAAATAAGTAAAAATATAAATAAACTAGAGGTATGGTAAATAAATAAAACCTCTTTTTATACTTACTCGGTATGGTAAATAAATATAAATATAAATAAATTAGAGCTATGGTAAATAAATAAAATCTTTTTTTATATTTACTCCATAAATTTTTATATTTACAAAAACTCAAAAAAGAGTTTTTATTTAGGTGAAGCATATGGGTCGAATACCATATTATGCTATTAATACCATGGGACAAATACATAATATAGTAAGTTATTGTTTAACCCTACATAGTTTAGATTTTATTTTTTAAATTTTCTTTAAATTTTTTTATTTTGGTTTCTAATATATTTACACATCCGGGTCATACTAGACTGTAGAATGAGCCTCTAAACGCAATAAAAATAAAATAAAATTGAAACTCAACTTAACAAATACATTGCAAAATAGTTGAAAACAGAGTAAAATCTTACTTTACATAAAAGGTCACAAGGTTTCACATTCACCATTAATCTCAAATAAGAAGTATAATTGAAAAATGCATGTACTATATTTTATGATACAAAGATCCTTTTGTTATCTATTTTCGAACTCGTATGACAATGGAAAAAGGGGTATTTTGTGATACAAAGATCCTTTTGTTATCTATTTTCGAACTCGTATGAAATTGGAAAAAGGGGGTCATTGGTACCCTAGGTATACATTTATGTAAGTGTGCATGACTTCTTGCATGTTTATGATAATTTTTGTCTAGTTCTTGACACATGTAATTTGGCAAACATTATACATGTGATGTAACAAGGGATAAAAACTTTTAAATTAAGCAAAATGTAATCTCAGGTAAGAGGAGACTAAAATGAGCTTGCTTCTCTAATTTTCATGGACATTGATTCATGAAAAACAATAGGTTAATTGCACAAATTTGAGCCATTGAATTTAGGGTAAAGTTGCAACACTCTTATGAAAATTTTCAAAAACACATCTATTTGAAATTTGAAAAAAAGAGCTTATTGTCAATTCAAGAGTAAAAATTCATGGTAAAATATCATTTTTCAATGCCTATTGGTAGTAACCAAAACCCTAAAAATGAAAAAGAAGAAGAAGAAGAAAAAGTTAAGTGTGATATAATTTAAAATAAAAAACGAGTAGAGGAAGAAAGCATTTGTGAAATGCAAATCAAGAACTTAAAAAAATAAAAATAAAAACATTTATGACTCCTTACCTAATTTTTGGATAATTTGGTTCTTATACCATGCTAAGAAATAAAACACATTAGCATATACATTGAGATATGATAGAGGAATTAGCAAAAATGACTTTGAGTCTTCCCACATTATATTCATATCATAATATAATATATGATATATGGGCTCATTTATAAAAATAAATAAAAACTTATTAAAAATAAATTTTCAAATTTTATAATTATCAAAAAATTCATAATCTAATAAACTCCATAAAGTAATCTCCTTCACCATTTTTATTATATTTACATCCTAAATCTGAATTTATGAAGGAACAAAATGAAATAGATATTCAAACTAAAACACATAGATAAAATGAAACAGAACTTGAATTAGCAAATAGCAATTGTTGAAAATTGTTTACATACATAAGAGAAACAAACTAGCTCAAGCTATAGTAGCTTATCTCCGAGAAGAGATGTGACTGCTACATGTCTTCAAAATTGTGCTACAATGAGCCTCATATGTCTTTTTATCATCAAGAAACAATGGAAAATCATAAACATCCAAAAACTTGACCCTAGGAGATGAAGCACCAAAAGTTTGTGGGCCCTGTTGGGGTTAGTTGGCACATCAATTTCTCAAGGTCATAATTTTTGCATACGATCTTTGTTTGGTGCGTACAATACCTCGTTAGAAAGATATATCCAAAAACAACAACTTTTGACTGCAAAATCCTATTGCAAGTGAGTTTTCCCATCGTTTCAGACCTCAAAACGATTTCGAAAGTTCAAAACCCAAAAAACTGCCAAAGTAGTAAATTATGCTAGAATTGGAAAGAAATAGTGTTGGATTCCAAGTGAAATAAGCTGATGACCACCAATACCACTTGGGATCATACTCTCATAACCCACTCCTATGATCTTATCTTCTTAACCTACCTTCCTTTAACCTACCTTCCTTTAATTAGTATGACAAATCTCCACACTAAAATTTATATCATCCTATTTTCAAAACAAATCATATATAAATATATTTTTATATAAAAATTTGTTTGCTTTCAAAACGAGACCTATGTAAATATAATGCATATAAGTATACTTTTGCATTAGGTCCCATCAAGGAGGTGCATATATATATAGGCATACATGTAAATATTGTGCACGTCCAAAAAAAATGTATGATATAAATCGAATTACGTAATATAATAATCACCATACGAACAGCTATGAATTGTGTTTTCAAAATAGATTTACTACTTCCTTGATTAATGGGTAAATTGCATCGCATTTTTTTTATTATCTAATTATTAATCCTATTATGCTATAATATTTTTGTTTTATATAGATTTTGATGGATGTGTATATATTAATATTTGAAATTAAAATTAATCCTAGTTGTATTTTTACTTTCAGGAAAAGTTATATATATGATTTTATTGTATAAATATTTTTAATTTTATTATTGATATTTACACAGAAGAATACAAATTTATAATATTTAAAAGAATTTATTTATAATATTTGTAAGAATTGTTAATTTGCAACTTATTTAAAAAGAGAGGTTATAATGCTATGTAAATATTTTGATTGTCAAGTAAAACTAAAATGAAATGAAATGAAATAAAAAATGAATAATTATTATTATTATTATTATTTATCTACAGGATTTTGGATAGACAGTGATTTTTAATCGATAAAAGTGATATATTGGACATGATGAAAATATAATCCCAGCAAATTTAAAAAAAAAAAAAATTATAATTATTTTTGGAATCTAAACTTCTGTGATCCATCATATAAATTAGTAGAAATTCTTTTGGTAATAATCACATGCATAGGAACGTGGTCGATGCGTTTCCAACCAACCAGTGTGGTTCATCATCAGGACTATGTGAGAGATCAGATCCAGACATTAAGTATAAATAGATGTAGAAATGGCTCAACTAGCATCCTAACGACTAGTTTGACTTTTAAAAAAAGTAAATATTCCATTATTTATTTAATTTAATTAATTTTTATTTATTTATTTATTTATTATTATAAATAAATAAAATAATAATAAATAAATAAATAAAAATTAATTAAATTAAATAAATAATGGAAATTTTTTTTTTTTTAAAGTCAAACTAGCCATTATTGTAACGGCTAGTTGAGCCATTTCTACATCTATTTATACTTAATGTCTGGATCTGATCTCTCACATAGTCGTGATGATGAACCACACTGGTTGAAACGCGTCGACCACGTTCCTGTGCATGTGATTATTACCGAAAAAATTTCTACTAAATTATAATTATTATTTATTTATGTACATTTGATACCTATTTAAAAGCATAAAGTATATATAAAAAAAATTAGCTTAAATTCATCTTAACTCTATATTTAGAATTGAAATTAAAATAAATCTAAAATAATTATAACAACAATTTTATTAAAATAAAAATAAAAAAACCACGAAACAATTAAAATTTTTATAAAATAAAATAAAAATCCCTGCGTAACTATGAAATACATATAAATACAAAATAATTATGTAATCACCAGATCACCATAGAAGTAACAATTTCATTTCATTTAAGATTTCTAAAAAGATTTTCACCTTCACACTTTGTGAGTCCATTTTGATCTTCACACTTTTTGTGGGTCGATTTAGTGTTAAGTTTTTAAGTAATCATGGCATACTCACATATATTAGTGTTAAGTCTTTAAGTAATCATGGCATACTCATATATAAGATTGGAATGGCAACGAATTCTTTAAAAACTTTCTTCTTCTTTTTTTTCAGACATTGATAAACTGAAATAATATAATATCACTAGTATTATCAAAATTTTTAATAAAATAATTAAATATTGAAAAAAAAATTATAATTAAATACTTTAAAAAATTGTAGATTTTTATTAAACAAAGAAAAGGTAATTGTTTATCTAAAAAATATAGTGAAATCTAATTTAACAAAGTAAAAAGATTAAAGAAAAAAAAATATTTCTATTTCAAGGTTCAATAAAGAAATGTCATCCATTCCAGTTGAATTAAGAATATTAGTAAAAGTCGAAATAAAAATTGTGAATAGGGAAACCATTGCAAAATCAATCAGAGTGGATAAACAAAAAATTTCCATGACATACTCATATATATAAGATTGGAATGGCAGAACTGTGAGAACAAATTAATAGCCAATTCCTTGAAAACATTGAATTAGGAGAAGTAAGTTCTTTATGGGAAAATTTGATAAATTGAAATAACACAATATCAACAATATTATGAAGAATTTCAATAAAACAATCAAATATTGAAATACATATATAATCAGATATTTTAAGCAAAGTTTTTAGAGACAAGGAAAAGGTAATTGTTTATCTAAAAATTATAGTGAAATTTCAGGAAATTAATTTGCATCAGCTGCATCAATATGCGAGGCTTGGAAGGTTGGAGAAGGAAATTAAGGCTATGCAACAGGTTCCAGTTGAATTACCAGGGGCTACAGCCAAAGATCCAGCGCCTGTTGAATCTGAGGAAGATTAAGGCTTTCTTGATTCAATGTTTTCCTCTCTTTCTAAATAGTTAGTCCTTTTTGTATATGTTGTTGTCTCTAGACTTGGATATTCAGTATCGACAGATATGGTATAAAGTGTTAAGACTTTTTATGTTTTAGTTGATATATTTTGAACTTCGATGGCCAAAATACCTGGTTTCTTGCGAGCAGGTTAAGGTCTAGTTTTGTATCTTTTGCCCGACTTTATTAATAGTGTTGTGTAACCAGCTTCAAAATTAGAAGAAAAGAGATATCAACGCCTTATAAATAAGCCACTTCAAGGGGGAAACCTCCAATACATTACATAAATGAACAATTCTTGGATGCTACAATTTACAAAACCTCCTTTCTATATATAGGAGTCCATGGGGCCATAATGTAATCCTAGTGGGCCACAATGTAATCCTAGCCGACCTAACAATAATAATTTAAGGGCATAATAATAAAAAAATGGGGGTTACAAGGGTACAATAATAACAATAAGGGGGTGACACTAACAACAATAAGGGATTATACTAGTGATATAGGGACCTAACATGCCCCTCTCCTTCAAAAAAGTGTTGTCCTCAACGCTTGAGTAGCTCCGAGTGATTCTGTATAAAATTCTCATCCTCCCATGTAGAATCTTTAGTGGGTAAGTTCTTCCACTTGATGAGATACTCTGAAATTGATCGATTTCGTAGCTGTCGAGTTCTTGTTTCCATGACCGCTTCAGGTTCCAATATGATTTTCCTTCCTCATCAAGTTCTGGCAATATTGTTTGAACTGGAATATTTTCACCTATAACCTTCTTTAAGCATGAAACATGGAAAACTGGATGCACTCGTGAAGAAGCAGGAAGCTCCAATTTGTATGCTATAGTACCAATCTTTTGCAACACCTTGTAAGGACCATAGTACTTTGGCGATAATTTATTATCCTTCTTAGCTTGCTTGAGGGACATTTTTTTATATGGTTGTAGCCGTAAAAATACCCGATCTCCTACATCAAAACTTCTCTCGCTGCGATGTTGATCTGCCTGTTGTTTCATTCGATTTTGTGCCAAATTCAGGTTATCCTTTAAGAGTTGGAGAACTTCTTGCTGATGCTCGATGTGATCTTCCACTGCTTGAACCTTCGAATTTTCCTTAAAGATGATGTGATGGATGGTGGATGATATCCATAAAGTGCCATAAATGGGGTCATTTTTGCTGCAGTATGGAAGGAAGTGTTATACCACCATTCAGCGAGAGGTAACCACTTAATCCATTGTGTTTGTTTATCAAATACAAAACAACGAAGATATCCTTCCAAACATTTATTTACTATCTTAGTTTAACCATCAGATTGAGGATGATAAGATGAGCTATGAGCTAATTGAGTACCCAAACAAGAAAATAACTCCGTCCAAAAATTTCCAGTAAAAATGGGATCTCTGTGGCTCACAATAACCCTTGGGCTTCCATGTAGCTTTTGAATTCTGTCCATAAATGTAGTAGCAACTGTACTTGCTTTAAATGGATGAGATAATGCACACAAGTGTGCATACTTGGTAAGTCTATCAACTACCACCATGATGACACTCTTTCCTTCGGACTTAGGTAAACCTGTGATAAAATCCATTGAAATCTCCTCCCAACGTTGACTTGGAATGGATAAACGTTGTAGAAGTCCCGGGGTCTTAATTGTTTCCACTTTATTCTGCTGGCAAACCAAACATTCCGCCACAAACTTTTGAATATCAGATTTAAGGCCATCCCAAAAAAATTCTTTCTTCACCCTGTGGTAAGTTTTTAAAAATCCTGAGTGTCCTCCTAAAGGAGAAGTGTGCAATTCCGGAAGAATCTTTTGTTTTAGTTGGGAATTCTTACAAAGATATAAGCGATCTTTGTACCATAAGGAATCATTTTTCCAACTAAATGTATGAGATGTACTAGGATCTTGCTGCAACTTTTGAATGAGTGTCCATACATCTTTGTCCTTCTTCCATTCATCTCTTGCTTCGGTTATCCAATCTGGTTGGATAATAGAAATGGCACAAAGAAATGCTTCCACCTCTTCATTCTTTCTTGAGAGTGCATCTGCAACAACATTAAACTTTCCTTTTTTGTAGATTATTTCAAAGTCATAACCCAACATCTTTGTGACCCATTTTTGCTGCTCTTCTGAAGATAGTCTTTGTTCCAAAAAAATTTTAAGACTATCATGATCATTTTTTACCTTGAAGTGTCTTCCCATTAGGTAAGTTCGCCATTTCTTTAGTGCATGTAGTATTGCTAACATTTCCTTCTCATAAATAGGTTTCTGTAAATACTTTCCTTTGATTGGACGACTTTCAAAAACAATGGGTCTTCCTTCCTGCATTAAAACAACACCAATTCCATTTCCTGAGGCATCACATTCCACAATAAAGGTTTTTGTGAAGTCTGGCGTAGCTAAGACCGGTGCTAGGCACATTTCCTCTTTAAGATGTTCAAAGGCCTTAGTTGCTTAAGGAGTCCATGAAAATGCATCTTTCTTCAATAATGTTGTTAGAGGTGCTGCTATTCTCCCATAATTCTTAACAAACTTGTGATAATACCCTGTTAACCCAAGAAATCCTCGCAACTGCTTTATGGTTTTGGGGACTTTCCATTCCTTAATGGCTTCAATTTTGTTAGGGTATACCTTAACACCCTCGTGAGATACAATATGACTGAGATATTCCACCTCTTGTACTCCAAAGAAACATTTGGATGTTTTTTCATATAATTGTTTCTCCTACAATAGTTTGAGCACCCTGTCAACATGTTCAACATGATCCTTCCAAGACCTGCTATAGATTAGTATATCATCAAAAAATACCAGTACAAATTTTCTAAGGAAGGGTTTGAAAATGGAATTCATCAACCCTTGAAATGTAGAAGGTGCATTGGTAAGGCCAAAAGGCATGACCAAAAATTCATAATGACCCTCATGAGTTCGAAATGTTGTTTTTGAATATCTTCAGTCTTCATTCTAATTTGATGATATCCTGAACGAAGATCCAACTTGGTAAAATAAATTGCTCCATGTAATTCATCCAATAATTCATCGATCACAGGAATGGGAAATTTATCTTTAATGGTGAGCTTATTGAGCTCCCTATAATCCGGACACATTCGCCATGATCCATCCTTCTTGTGTACCAATACTACGGGAGCAGAGAAAGAACTTTGACTAGGTTGAATTATACCCGCCTCTAACATTTCTGCAATCATACGTTCAATTTCACTCTTTTGGACGTAAGGATATATATAAGGCCTGATGTTTGGAGGAACACTTCCTGGAATCAAATGAATAGCATGATCATGATCACGAATAGGTGGGAGTCCTTTGGGAGTTTCAAACACCTTGGAATGATTGTCAAAGACTTGTTGGAGATCTGCAGAAATAGATGATTTTGATGTCGGAACTTCTAGTGAGCATAATTGTGCAATTACGCCTCGTTGTTCTTTCTTTAGAAGCTTTGTCATGACATTAGAGCTTATTATTCTTCCCGGCTTCCCTTCAATACCCCGTAATTCGACTTCCTTTCCTTCTGAAAAAAATTTCAAGAAAAGTTCTTGAAAATTAAAAGCTACCATCCCCAAAGATTGTCACCATTGTACTCCTAGTACAACATCAACACCTCCCATAGGAATGGAAAGCATTGGACTAGTCAACACATATTCCCCCATGGTTAGCTTGATATTATGGCATTTTCCAGAGCAATTTATAGTTCCTCCATTTACAACCATCACTTGACATTCTGGTGCTAGGTATAGGAAACAATTTAATTCCTTGGCTACCTTACAATGAATAAAATTATGGGTGCTACCTGAATCAATCAACACTATTACCTTTTTCTTCTTGATATGCCCTTCTATATTGAGAGTTTGAGAAGTGGTAATTCCTGCCAGTGCATTACATGATATGGTCGGATTCATTTCTTCCTCTTCTAGGGCTGCTTCCTAGTGTATATCCTCTTCTTGTTCATTTTCTTCTTCCTCTTCACAATCTATGTAAAATAATTTCTTCTCAGCACACTTATGACCTTTAGTGTATTTTCTATCACAACTATAGCAAAGCCCTTTTGTTCTTTTTTCTTCCAATTTTTGTGGTGTCAACCTTGCAGGTTGTGGAAATCTAGGTGTAGCAACACTTCCTTCTTTATAGAATTGAGTGGTAGGCTTCCTTGTCACCATTATTTTACATTCAACTTTTCTTGCCAACTTGAATGCCTTCTCCAATGAATCTGGTTCCAAAACACGAACTTCATGTTGGATGTTATCCTTTAAAGTGCCTATGAAGAGATCGATCATGTGTTCCTCTGGAATATCAGTTACCCTTATATTCAATTTTTGGAAGTCCTCAATGTGCTGCCCCACTAAACCCTTTTGTTTGAGATTTATCGATTGGCTAAAGAAGGTGTTTCTCTTTGTATCCTCATAATGTGCTATCATTTCCTCCGTAAAAATTGACCAAGTGACAATTTTTTTACGGGAGCAAAGCCATCGATACCATATAAATGTATTTTGTTCTAAATGTAAAGTTGCAATGCGTACCTTTTGTGTGTTTTGCACGTTATGGAGATCAAATATTGCTCCATCTGTAGTATCCATGTTACAGGATCCTTTCCATCAAACTTCCTCATATCCATCTTTGGAATATGGTGGTTCTTCCCATCAACATTAGAGTTTATGAAATCACAATTAACATTTATTTTGTTCTCATCATGAGGTTCTTCTACTATCTTTTCACCATTAGGAAACCTTTCTTGTATCAACTTTGTCAAACCTTCCATGTCTGCTTTTAGAAAATTCTTCATTTTTTCCATTTTCTCATCGATCTTAGCTTCCATGTCATCCATCTTAGATTCCATGCCAGCCTCCATGCCATCAATATTAGATTCCATGCCATCTATCTTAGATTCCACGCCTTTCTTCAAAACTTCCATGTCATTTTTTTTTGCTCTTTGCGAGAGCGAAATTTGTTGCACTTGCTCTTGTAATTTTGATATGTCATGTTGCCATTCTTCATCTTCATGAGTCATAGTAGAGCTTTCCAAAGGCTTAATGGGTGTTGAATTCTTTTTAGGGGCCATTTTAGAATCCAATACTGATATCTATTCTACAATATTCCCTTGCAATCAATTCAACTTGATTCTTGAAACAAAACTTATGCAATTCGGAAAAAAAAATACACACCTTTTACTTGCTTTTGAGGAGCTCGATATTGAAATTGAATTATCTATAGAATTCCAGAACCTAAATATATAAAATTCAGCCCTGTAGTAGCCCTCTGAATCTTCTTTCCAATGCCACAGGTCTGATATGATTTGGATTCTTCAAGACAAAGTTATGCCCAATCTCCCACAATGACCCAATTTTGGACTAGTTCAGTAGAGCGAACTTGTACGACTTTCCACGTGTCACTTTTTCATCCTTTGGCTCTGAAATTGATAGCTAAGAAACTAAATTCTATTTACTTATGGCCACTTTTTACGGAACTCCAATCCGATGCTCAGAGAGAGAGTTATGAAGATTTTCCCTCAATCACCTCTTTGAGATGAAATTCAGGAGCCTGAAAAAGCATTATTTTCCACAGATCATATCTCCAAAAATATTGTGAACCAAGCTCTAAAATGTTTTGACGATGTTCCTCAGGATTTTGACTTCACACCATAAAAATTTCAGCTTCTGAAACTACGTAGAAAAAAATTTATAATGAAAATTCCATGATGAACTATTTAGGAGCCTGAAAAAAGACCTAACTTCCACAGATAATATCTCCAAAAATATTGCGAACCAAGATCTGAAATTTTTTGAAGATTTTCCTCAGGATTTCGGCTTCGCACCCTAAAAATTTCAGCTTCTAAAACTTCGTAGAAAAAAATTTGTAGCGAAAATGCCACGATGGCCTGTTTGGAGCAGCGAAACCCTAGAATCCAAAGCTCTGATACCAAATGTTGTGTAACCAGCTTCAAAATTAGAAGAAAAGAGATATCAACGCCTTATAAATAAGCCACTTAGAGGGGGCAGCCTCCAATACATTACATGAATGAACAATTCTTGGATGCTACAATTTACAAAACCTCCTTTCTATATATAGGAGTCCATGGGGCCATAATGTAATCCTAGTGGGCCACAATGTAATCCTAGCCGACCTAACAATAATAATTTAAGGGCATAATAATAACAAAATGGGGGTTACAAGGGTACAATAATAACAATAAGGGGGTGACACTAACAAAAATAAGGGATTATACTAGTGATATAGGGACCTAACAAATAGAAAATAGAAGGTACCACCTAAGCTTACAAAAAAAAAGTAAAAAGATTAAAGAAAACATGTATTTCTATTCCAAGGTTCAACAAAAAAAAAATTCATTCACTCCAGTTGAATCAATAATATTACTAGAAGGATAAATAGAAACTATGAATAGGGAAGCCATTGCAAAATCATTGAGAGTGGAAAATCAAAATGTTTACATTGGGGAAAATTTATCCATTGTCAAAAAAAACTAATATTACATAATTGGATAATGCAATTTATATGAATTTGTTTAAGGAGGAAGATCCATATATCTCCACCAATGGAATTGTATAGTATCCCAAGGGTAGCAAAAAAAATTAGCAAACATACAACTTTTGTATATAACTTGAGAATATCATAAGAAGTTCAACTATTAGACCTTGTCATTGCCATTATATAAGTTATCACACGTAGCAATCCACTTTTACAAACATCATTCAAAATATAAATTGTTCTACATTCATAATTACCATGGCTCCAATTCAACTTATTTGTAAGGACATACCAAAAATCACAATCGAAGTAGTCATGATAAAATATTTCACCATAGAATTTCATAGAGAATCAATTTAGGGCATATTGTCCCTTGCAAAATGCCATAATATTGAAGATCTTACCATTTCATTTTTTCATCTAGTGTAACAAGAAAAGTAGTTCATCAAAACAAAAGAATTACAAGTTGGAACAAAGGTGTACCCTTCACTTACAATGATTTTTGGACAAAGGAGGACACGTAATATACATAAAACTACATTACATTGTAATAAAACATGGCATAAAAAATAATTAATAATTAATCTCGAAGGTTTTCCATGGCCATCTCAAAAAAAATTGGAACCTTTGGTTCTGGGTAAACCAAACTTGTCAAAGGGAGAAGCAAGTTGACTAAGGGAGTGAGCTGATGGAAATCAACCTAGTGAGCAAATCAATGGGGTTTGACCAAGTGGCGAGGAAAACAACCAGCCAATAAGGGGAACTCAAGTTGACAAGGTCCACACTCTGGGCATTGGATCCCAGTTATGTGTATTACTAGATTGGATTATGTTGACAATTATGGGAGATGGTCCCATACTTCATATCCACCACTATGAAATGAGCTACCATTGAAGCTATTGTGAAAAACTATTATTGGCACCCTTGTGAATGTAACTATCACTACCACAAAGTCAAAGAAACTTTGTTCACTCACAACGACATTTACGATTGCAAGTGGCAAGTGTTGTATACCCTTCGTGTATCCTCAAGAAAATCACTATTGTCACACTTTCATGTATGTCCATGTGAAGACATACTTAAGTTTTTTATTAAGGCACAAATGAACTATCAACTCCATCATATAATGACCCACCTAGGGCATCCTCTTCCTCATCCAAGTAAATTGATTAGCATTCAACAAGATAGTGGAGGCTTTACAAGTTCAAACCCTCAACTTATTGTAGATTCTAATGGTTTAAGTTATGATTAAGAAAAATGGAGTAATGACCAATTCATTTACCTTACATTTTCTCAAGGCACATTATTCGCATCCCACATAAAATTCTTGGTTTCAAATTTAGTAATATAGCATAGTGAAAGGGTAAAGTGGCTTTGGTCAAAATGTTTAGGGTATTATTTGGTTGTGAGTTGGTGAATGTAAAGTAGTCTTCTAGTGCCCTTTGAGTGAAACGTTTATTCTCATCCCTTGTCTTGATTATAAGCTTGTGACTGGAATCCTTATGCCCAAACTAATTATAATGTACTCTTGTATGACCACCTACAGGAATTCTTTGGAATAGCCATAGACCCTCATTTGACACTCGCTTATGAATTTCACTAAGAAAATTGCAAAGCTTCATTGGGCCAAATGCAGTCTGCTAACTCATCTAAACCTTTGTTAGTGGAAGTATGGTAACCCACTAAATTTTCTAATTTTACCATACTTGCACATCATTAAGGGATTAATCATGAATTGGCTACTTTCTGGCTACCCTAACTGGGTTCTCTTTCTTAAACAACTTTTTTTGTGGCAATTGTGGCTGCACTCTTAACCAGGCAGTCCATCATTCGAACTTAGAGGTAAACTCCCTCTGAATCTAAAACAAAGGCTCCTTGATTTCTCCCTCTATTATGGAAGCAAATATTTCTGCCACAATTGATCCCTTTGACACATGAGTCCTTCTTCTTCTATAAAAAACAAATAATATAATAATAATATGAGCCAAGGCTCATACAATATCCATCAATCCAAGAATACCAAGCCCAATGTGTATGCTTGTGATCGTACAAATATTTCTTCAATTATGAGACTTATTGTCATGTACCTCAGAGACCAAAGGTAACTCTATGTGTACTTCTTCTTCCTTTAATTAGGGGAATTTTGAGGTCTAAAATGGGCCTCCTAAGGAAATTATAAAATAATAGTGAAAATAATAAAATAAGATTAGATTACATCATAGAATTTTAAAACTTGAGATTCAAACAGAATTTCCAACCAAACCTCTACTTGGCCTTCATTGACAAATCTATTTAATGATGATCATTACAGTTTGAGAATGTCGCGAAGGAAAAATTTGAATGAAAATATGATGATGATACATACCTCACATTCCAAGGAGGCATCAAGCTTCATATTTAGCATCTGAACATCGCATCATTATAGTGAGTTTTTCATGAAAACCTTTTCAAGCTAGGAACCAAACAACATGACTCGTTGAAACACTTTGATCTTACAACTATGAGATTCCATTGCTAAACAAGCATTTAGAGAGGCTTCTTTATGAGATCAAAAATAGATAGTTCCTTCACAAATGAATTTTTGGTAGAATTTAAGCACAAGTGACATATTTCAGACTTCCTCTAGGATTTGGCCTTACAACAGAATTTCAGAAATCCATTTGAGGCCTTTCGACCTTCCACAGTGGGTCAAATTTGCATAGAATAAAACTCACTCTTCTAGTTAGAATTTTGGTGGTTCCTCCTCTTTATTTTGGCTTGGATGGAGAAAAAATTATTCATAGTAATTTTACCTCAGATTCTAATCATAGATCAAACCATTAACTATGCTTTTCTTGAGGCTTGGCTAATGTAAGTAAACAATGAATCTCAATCTAGAAAAAAATCCTTTTGGTCGATTCCTGAGACTCCTCGACCTTAGTACAATACAAGAAATTTTTCATGCTTCATGGCTTCTTTGTTGAATATGGTGTTATCACCAAATTGACCTTGATTGGCTGCTCATCAATCAAATCAATGTAACTCTTTCAAACCACTTCTAACTGAAGATCAGCCTCTTTAGTTTGAGAGGGCTCTCTCAAGAGAGTTTTATGATTTTGAATAATGATAGTACTAGATGGCTAACTCTATGGAATTGTAACTTGTTTTGTATGATTTCAGGTTGAAAAATGCAGGATTTCTACCATTGGGCTTATGGAGTCAACAATTAGTAGTTTCAGTGAAAATGGTTCTTCACATGGAAGTTGAGGCAGATAGAGGTTTTTAATAGAGATAACTCACACACACAACATAGGAAAACACAGTGATTTCACCACTAAAGGAAGTCAGAGCATATTATTATGAATTCTGAGTAATTAGAGATGAAATCCACTGCACGTGATAAAACATAAGATAAATATCAATAAGATATCAAAAACCTCATGAGAATCTCAGGTCTGAAAAGAAGAATGTCACTTTGTATTACTGATATTGGTAAAAAACATACAAGCAACAGTTTTTTGCAAATATTCTCCAACCCCATGCTTCTTCGATGTTTTTTCTATAAATACACATTCTTTACAATAAGCATGATCTTCCTAGTGGCTAGATCCTCAAATTCTCCTATGACACCTTTCATAACTGAAATTAATAACTTTACAACAGAAAACTGACAACTATCTTTTAAAGAAACCAACTCATAATAGGACTCTATCTCCTATTAATTACATTCCTCTATCTTATCTGTGAAATAGTTACATGATGGTCACATAATGAATAGTACATGTTCGAAGGACAAATGACCAATTTCACCACCACTTTTCAAATTTAAAGCACCCCTAGATTTGTGGAGCATAACCCTGCTTTTTAGGAATCGATGAACTTCATCTTCAACGTTGTTTTGACTGATGACCTGGCTGCATGGCACTCCCTTTGAGTCATAAATATCTGCTAATAAGGTCCTCTGACATTCTGCAGGTCTCTAGCTGGCAAAAACTGCTTTTATGTTGCTCAAAATCCTTCAACAATTGCTCGCTACGAAAACAGGATAGTTTCTTAGCGAGTTTTAGTAGGGTGGAAAAAGTGGCTTTTCCATCAATCTTCTTCACTTCTTTGTTGTTCCATCATGTTAATCATGTCATGACACCTTACCACCATGGATCCATCTCCTTAAAACATGCAAAAACTGACTTTAAATGCAAAAAGGCACCTACAGGTTTTTTCGTAGTGTATTTTTGGCTTCAACCCTGAGGTACGCTACGAAACTATGCAAAAAACCAGAAATTTCTCCTTTCAAAATTGTCTTCAAAAACTGACCTCCAGCTGCAAAACTTGGGCTCTCTACATTTTATAAACCTCATAAGACATATCCCATCTCAACTTACTTCTCCTGTGGTTTTTCCTCCTCATTTACAATCAGTTGATTTATAGGCTCTTCTATCACTGTCATCTTCAAACCTTTCTTTTCCATTTCTTCATGAATCAAGTCCAATTGCTCCTGAAGACCTTTCACTTTACCCTTTAATGCCCTATTCTTGGATTACAAGTGCAATTTGACGCTTTTGATGTGCATGACCTCTCCTCTTAGTGGCTGAGTCCACTTTATCAACTTTTCTGTATTGTCCAAGGTCTTTGAGACACTTGTGACTTGATCTCATAGATTTTCCTCATTTGTTCAAATTGAACCTTCTCAGATCTATGCTTCTTTGCCTCTTTCTTCAAAACTGATATCTCCTCACCTGCCTCCTTCAACTTCTCCTTTTAGGTTTCAATTTTTGACTTTTCACTAATTTTCTCTTTACCCTTCCTTTGTTTGATAACCAGCTCTTCTTTTGTAGGTTAAGATAAATCTATGATGCTTGGTGGATGGGCAGTTTCAATGATCTTTCCAGACTCTTTGCTAATTTCCATAACCTTCCTTGCATGTCTAGCTATTGGCTCTCTAGCTTGAAACACGAAACTAGCATTATCACCTGCAAACTCTAATTTTTTAGTTGTTTTTCCTTTCTTTAGCTTTCTTCCTCCATCTTCAACATCTTCAGCTTGGACAATGGGAGTTTCTTCAATGTTAATTGCATGCAATATGTCGTCTAAGTTTCCTTTAGCCACTGTTTGGCTTCTAGTAACTCTCTTGCTACTTTGTTTGCTAACTGTTGGCTTCTGTTTTGTAGGTGTTGTTTTAGGTGTGTGAATCTTCTGCAAAGGCTCTGTTTCCATGCTCACTGGTTCTAGTGGGGAAGATATATTCCCTTCTTCAACTTCCTCTGCCACTGTTGGTGATGAATTATTTCTAGGTTTGGAAACTCTTTTAAGAGTGACAACATCAACTTCAAAACCACTCATGAACAGAAAGGAAGTCCAATCTCTGTATAGTCTCTTCAACTCCTCTAACACCAACAACTTAATCAAACCATGGTGAAAGAGATAATTTTCATTGCCTTATGTTTTAACTTGAACCTTATCTGAAATTTTACCTAGACTTCTGTATAAATAAAAGGGAAAGTCAAGTGAGCTCTTAACCACAAAATGCAGAAGAAGCCTAAGGTGGTAGGAGTAGACCATGTGAAACCTTCATTCACAGGTAAAATACTTTTGAATGATCATCAACAACTTTGAATATTTATCCTTCATGAAACTCCTAGGTATGGCATTTGTAAGATCAATTTCACTATGCTCTGGATTGATGAACTCTTTGCGATCCTACATGGTGAACTTGATGCATTTAAACCACTGTTCCCCTCCTCTAGGGATTCCTGTTGCTACTAAAATGCTATCTAGTGTCACTGTAAGGTTCAACATTCCCACTTTTGAAGTTGTTCCTGTGAAACTGTTAGCAAAATCCTTGGAAACTTGTAGATGAAAACCCTGCAACCTTTGACAAAATTACAAGCAACCTATTCTTCTGAAAATCTCTATGGTCGTTGGGTCTTCATTGATAAAATTCATGTCCATGGGCTCGTACCTGTGGAAGTGACCACCTTTGTTTGTTTTCTTCCTTGCAGCCATGGTGGCTTTATATCTTCTCAGCCTCTCTTGCTCGATGACACCTGCAACCTTTGAATCTGCCAGCAACCTGCTTGGCTCGATGAGGCAGCTCTCCATAAATTCAATTACATGCAAAAATAAAGCGGAGTATGACAAAAATACTAATTGGGTAAGGTTTTATGGTTTAAATGACAGCTCATGCATTAATCATGACACATGCATGCTAAAAAGGGTAATGATGACCTCATACATGGATATGTACCTTTGAATTAATCGTAACAGACTTGAATTACCTCCACCCTAACTCCTCCAATCATGAACTGACACTTCACATCGAGTTTGACAAGATAGACAAGAAAACCATTTTTCGTAGCGTGATTAGTTTAACTTTTGATAGTTTCACTACGAAACTATTAGGCAGTTTCGTAGCGAAAACTGCTATTTCACTGTATAAAACGCTATGAAAAGTTGTAAAACTGGCTTAAGTGTCCTTTCTAAATTTAAATTCTTGTGAAATGAAAACTCACACCTTATGATGACTGATGGGACATGACATGACCTAAATGGAGGTGACCTTGAACCTTAGGATAGGTTAAACATGTAAAAAATAAAAGTTTCCTATACCAACATGAAAGGCTTAAGGAGACCTTTTATAAATGAATTGTATGACCTTATCAAGTAATGTTTCACATTTTATGAGTGATAACAGTGGCTCCACTTGGGATGGTTTTCCCCTGTGGTACATCAAAGAACCTATAGTTCCAGTGCCATCCATCTTTTTGGAAATAAAAACTCTGAAATTTTCCAAGCTTTCTTCAAACTCTGGCCTTCACCTTGGGCTCAAGTTTGATGATCATCTTGTCTTTATTAGCTAAAAATAATAATAAAATGGAATATATACAATGGAGTGAAAAATCATTAAAAATTAAGAGGAATAGTGCTTTAGAAACCTTCCATTGACAGGCCCTCCAACACAAGGTTGTCCATCCATCACCTGTAGCAGATAAGTGTTGTTGCCATGGAATGCAGCTACTATGAATGGACCTTTCTAGATATTCTCAAACTTAACATGTTTCCCCTTTTCTTCAATTATAGACTCCCACTTCAATACCACATCTTGAATCTGAAAATTTTCCTCTTTGAACTTCCTGTCAAATGTCTTCTTTATTCTTTTTTGAGACTGCTGATTGTTATTATATACTTCCTCCCTTTTTTCCTGCAAAGATATCAACTGGTTTATTCTCCTCTGAATATAATTTGGTTCCTCCTCTATTCCTTGTAGCAATTTCATAACAGACACTCCCAAGGATGTAGGAAAAATGGCTTCAGCTCCATACACCAACTCGTATGGTGAAGTACCAATTGACCTTTTTGTACATACTCTATCAGCCCACAGAGCATACTTCAGTTTCAAATGCCATGATCTTTTATTTTCCCGCAACACCTTATTAATAACTCTCACAATGCTTTTGTTAGAAGATTTATCAAGACCATTACCCTGTGGGTAATAAGTCGTAGAGTGCTAAAGTGTAATGTGATATTGATGACAAAAATTGATCAACCTCTTGGATTTGAAAGCCTATGCATTGTCAGTGATGATCTTCATAGGACAACCAAACTTGGACAATATGTTATTCTCTAAGAATTGAATGATGACTGAATCATTTGCTTGCCTTGTTGGGTTTGCTTCAATCCACTTGGTGAAATAATCAGTTGTTGTCAGGATCCAACAATGTTACCCTAAAGATGATGGATGTATTTCAACATTAAAATATAGCCCTCATTGTTGGAATGGCGCCTCAACATAAATTGGGATTAAGGGTAAAGGAACAAGTTTTTTCTTACCATAAAAAATCTGACATTCATGGCAGGCAACTATCTTCTTGTAAACATCTTTGAACATGGTAGGCCAATAGTACCCTGCTCTGAGAATTTTTCTTTCTGTGGCCTTCCAATAGTGATGACCTCCACAATCTCCTTTATGAAACTCCTCAATCACTTTTTCAGCTTCTTATTCTAGCAAACAATTCAAAATAATGCCACTAGTATTTTTCCAGTACAGATTTTTATCTATAATGCAGTACCTCAGAGACTTTAGCTTCACAAACCTTGCTTTATATTTAGTCAGTTCAACAGGAGATCTATGATGATGTAAGACAAAGACAATGTCTCTGTACCAGTCAGATAGAATGTATTTCTCTTCAATAGGAATCAACTCTTCATCTTCATCTGATAATTCTGAAATTTCTGTAATAAGATTCATATCAAGATAGTCAAAATTTGATTGTGCCATCAGCTTTGCTAACCCCTGACCTTTCACAAATTTTACAGGTCTGATTTCTATATCATACTCCAACAAATTAGCTATCCACTTCCCTCACTTACCATCAGGATCAGCTTGAGTCAAGATGTCCTTTACTACAACATTAGGCACAAATGCTATGACATGAGAATGCAGAATATAAATTTTGAAGTCTTTGATGGCTTTGAACAAAGCATATGCTTGTTTTTATAATATGTTGTACTTCATCTCTGAGTTAGCAAGGGTTTTGCTAAAGAATGAAATGGGCTTCTTTGTACCTTGTTGTCCTTTCTGCAGAAAAACTCCAGCAATTGTGTTTTCTGATGAAAATGTAAAAACCAGAAACTCCTTTGAAAAATTTGGGCTAATCAACATTGGGGCTTGAGTGAGTGCCTTCTTAATTTCTTCAAATGACTGCTTTGCTTCAACTGTCCATTTAGTGTCAGCTCCTTTCTTCAGCATCTTGGTTATATCTTTGACAATCTTAGCAAAGTTGGGAATAAACCTTCTAACAAAATTAACTCTTCCAAGGAAAGACTAAATTTCCTTCTTGATTTTAGGAAAATCTACTTTCTGAATGGCATTGACTCTGTTTGGATCAACATTTATCCCATATTTTGATATAATGTGCCCAAGCAACTTTCCATAAGTTAAAGAAAAAAATACTCTTAGTGGGATTAAGAGAAATACAAAATCTCCTACACTTCAGCAGAACCTTCTACAGATGCTTCAAATGGTCTTCCTCTCTTCTTGAGAATATTGTTATGTCTTCCAGATAGACAAACACCAACTTATCCTTCTCCTCAGCAAAGGCGATGTCCATTGCTCTTTGAAAGGTCGCTTCTGCATTCATCAGCCCAAAGGGCATCTTGGCATACATAAATGTCCCCCACGGTGTAGTAAAAGCAGTTTTCTCCTGGTCTTCGAGGTGCACTAATATCTGATTGTATCATGAAAAACCATCCAGCATAGACATCCTTTGGGAACCAACAATATTCTGCAAAATTTGATCCATCTTAGGGAGAGAGTAATTTTTCTTCAAAGAAGCTTTGTTAAAGTTTCTGAAGTCAATGCAGATTTTGATTTCTCCACTCTTTTTCCTGACTGGTACCAAGTTAGCAAGCCATTTTGAGAATCTGATAGGGACAATAATTTTTGCATCAAAGATCTTCTTAATTTCCTTCTCAATCAGAGGCATGAGCAGTGGATTAATCCTTCTCAGCTTCTGTTTGAAAGGTTTCTCATTTTCTTTAATAGGAATGGTATGTTGAATAATAGTAGGATCATATTTCTTCAAATCAACATAACTCCATGCAAAAACATCAACGAAATTTTTCATCATCTCAATATATTTATGTTTCATCTCTATAGAAATAAACTTAGAAAGTTTTATCATTTTAGGCATTGCTACTGTACCAAGGTTACAACTCTGTACCTCTTCATCATCAGCTTGCATCCTAGGAGATTTGAACACATCATTTTGGTCAAATAGCTTTTCAAGAGGGATAAGACCCTTGGGTATACAATTATTCTTCAACTGCAAAACTTCAGAATTACCCTTAGTTTCAGCAAGCATGTTTTGCTGGTCTACTTGTGCGCTTTCAAACTCTTCTTTCAATTCTATGAAGTTTTCGACTTGCTGGTCATCTTCAAAAACTTGCCAGTGGAGGATGTTGTCTGGGATAGCAGGCCTATGACGAACTTCAACCTCATATTTTTTAGTGGAATGTGCAGGGATAACAAACAGAGTTGCAAAAACAGCCAAGGAATCAACTACTAATTTTTTATCCCTAGTTTTCACAATAAATGAATATTCTTGAAATTTCTAACATCTCCATGATCAAATTTTTGTATTCTCTCATTCTCACATCCTTGGTTTGATATACACCTTCAACTTGTTTAATAACCAATTCAGACTCTCCATAAACTGAAATTTTTTGGGCACCCAATCTTTTCAAAATTTTGAAACCCAAAAATAGAGATTCATACTTAGCCATATTATTTGTGCAATCAAAGTTCAGTTTGAAAGAATAGAACTTACTTTCATCATCAGGAGTTGTGATCGAAATGCCTGCTCTTGCCCCCTCTCTTCTAGCTGATCCATCAAAGTGCAACAACCACTAGCCCTCTACCTTTTCTTCAATGATTTCCTGTTTTTCAGCTTGCTGACTTTCAACCTCCTGAATTTCTGCTTTCCTTTCATCTTCTGCTTCATCAGTTAGCTCATAGAAAAGAATTGTTGATCCTAATTCAGTTTCAAAAGCATAAATTGGGAAATTCTGAGGTTTATCCTTACTGCTTACCATATAAGTCATCCTTGTCTCTCTGTACAAACTTCTTTGCTCACCAAAAATAGGAATGGTAACATACGTTAGGTCCATTTGCATGGTACCTTTGATCTTTGCTACCCAAGACCTAGATAGAATCATGCCAAACTTGGGTGGAATGTCTGATACCACAATTTCCATTACCACTGTCTTGGCAGGGACTTGTGTAAGACCAACAACAACATATTTTATCAATCCAATGTATTGAAATCTTTTTGAATAAAAAGAAAAAAAATCCTTGTATGGCCTAGTGATTTCCAATCCCATCCTTTCAATAATCACTTTAGGCATGAGGTTATGAGAGGCCCCTGAATCCAACATGGCATTGTGTAATGTCATATCATGGCTACTAAGGCTAACATAGAAAGGAGGTACCTCTTCATTATGTTCATCTTCCAATATTGGTCTCAAGTAGATGGTTGGATGGTCTTCTTGTACATTAAGGATGTCTGCAACTCCTGGTTGGGAATTTAGCATTTTTACAATTTTACTTCTGTATTCATTCACCTTAAGAATTTATCCAAAAGGGACGGTGATCTTGATTTTGGAAATCTCATTCTCCAAACTGAAAGTAGAAGTAATCTTTTCAATTTCTTTGACAGGAGGAGGAGGTGGTGGATCTTTTCTAACCTCAGTTTTTTTAGGGGCATATTTCTTGGGATATGTTTTATTTGCAGTAATAAGGACATTTATGTTTCTAAGGTTGTATTGCTTCTGCATCTCAAATATTTCATGTTGATAACACTTAAGGTAATCATATGGTTCCTCACCCTTGTTTACATCATGATCAGACTCATCATGCTCTTCTTTAGTCAAAAACATTCCAGATATGTTTTCATCTAGGCAATGAACGAAGTATTCTGGGATCGTAGGCTAATCTTCTTCATCAACTAAATTTTGCTAAAAAGGAGGCCTTACTTGAGGGTCAGGATAATTTCTGATTTTCCTTGGTCTCTGCTGATTTTGACATCTTCTGAACTGTGGATTTCTAAATTTTGGTTCATATTGTGCAGGAGGTGCAAAAGCATTTCCAAGGGCAAGCCTATCCATTAGTTTTTCCATTGTCTTCATCATGGAGTCAAATTTTTCATCTGAGGTGGAAGGCTTATCTTCTTCTTTCAATTTTTTTTTTCCCATCTTGGATTTCTTAGCTGCTATCATATTCACTTCCACTTTTACAACATCATTTTGCATTTTAGTTAGTGAAGGGGATTCTCTTTCTCTAAGCAGGATAGAGAAGTCATAATCAAATGCCTTAGCATAGCACAATTGAGCTGCTCCTGGTGGAGGCTTAAGATGAGCGGGGATGGAATCATAGACTTTATTACATCTCTTGGAGAAATTTTGGACAGTTTCATCTACAGCTCTTTTCATACTATTATATTTAGTGAGGGCCTGCATAGGGTTTGTTCTATTTCCCCACTTTCTCAGGAAACTATCCTCAAACTCATTCCAATTATGCAAGCTTCCTGGAGCAAGGGCTTTAAACCACTTTCTGACCTCACCAGTGAAACTTTGAGAAAATAGGTGTCAGTTTGACATCTTCATGGTCAACCACCTCCCTGTCTATAAATTTATTGAATTGGTCTACATGTTCTTCAGCTGTAATCTCTTCATCACTTCCCCAAGTTTTGATTCTAGCAGAATATTTGCTTGGAAGGGAATTAAGGACAACTGGGAGAACTAGAGGGGCATATCTAGCAGGTGCAACAACAGGTGGAGGTGGAACATTTCCAGTCATGATGACAGGGATTGTGGTATTTTTAGGGACAACTATAGTAGAAGAAGAACTATTAGGAGGTGGTGTAATTGGTATTTGTAGTCCAGTTACAAATGAACTCCAGTCAGGTAAAGGAAAACTAGATTTTTTTCTTAGAAATATATCAAATGGGTCTAATTCCTTCAACTTATCCCAAGATTCCCTCTCTAACAATAACTCTGATGTGACTGCCCCCCATAATTCTTCTTTTTCTTTTTGGGTCACTAAGGCTAAGGTATCAATACCTCTTCTTTGCAGGTCTAAAACAATCTCAGTCAATTCATTTTCATTTTCAGACCTAAACAAGACTTCCTGAATTTTATCATCAATATTTTTATCTTCAGGACTTCTTAAACATTAGAGGACAAAGCGAATGTGATGGGGTACCTGATTTTGAAGAGTTGCCTTGAAATGCCTGGAACAGTTCAGATTATCCACACAGTAGTGGTTAGGATCCGTATTTATCTGCATTCTCTCAAGTTACCTTTAAGAATTTTTGTGCTGGAGCTACCAAGGTAGCTGGAAACAATGCCACCTCTGGTAGCCTCATACCTCCAAGAGTTCAGTTTACCTTTAAAATCTCTGGAAATATGTCTTTCATCTTGCAGATGTGGCATCAAATGTTGTCATCAAATTTATTCTGATTTGCCCAAGCCATCATTCAACTCACTATCCTTTCAACCACTTCTAACTCAAGATTAGCCTTTCCTACTTGAGAGGGTTCTATCAAGGGCTTAAGTGATTTGAATAATGATAGTACTAGATGGCTAACTCCATGGAATTGTAACTTGTTTTGTATGATTGCAGGTTGAAAAATGCAGGCTTGCTACCATTGGGCTTATGGAGTCAACAATCAGTAGTTTCAGTGACAATGGTTCTTCACATGGAAGCTGAGGTAGATATAGGTTTTTAACAGAGGTAACTCACACACACAACATAGGAAAACACAGTAATTTCACCACTAAAGGAAGTCAGAGCATAATATTATGAATTCTGAGTAATTAGAGATGAAATATACTGCAAGTGATAAAACATAAGATAAAGATCAATAAGATATCAAAAACCTCATGAGAATCTCAGGTCTAAAAAGAAGAATGTCACTTTGTATTACTGATATTGGTCAAAAACATACAAGCAACAATTTTTTGCAAATATTCTCCAACCCCGTGCTTCTTCGATGTTTTGTCTATAAATAGACATTCTTTACAATAAGGATGATCTGCCTAGTGGCTAGATCCTTGAATTCTCCTATGATACCTTTCATAACTGAAATTAATAACTTTACCACATAAAATTGACAACTATCTTTTAAAGAAACCAACTCCTAATAGAACTCTATCTCCTATTTATTACACTCCTCTATCTTATCTATGAAAAAATTACATGATGGTCACATAATGAATATTACATGTTCGACAGACACATGACCAAGTTCACCACCACTTTACAAATTTAAAGCACCTCTAGATTTGTGGAGCATAACCCTGCTTTTTAGGAATGGATGACCTTCATCTTCAACGTTGTTTTGACTGATGCCCTGGCTGCATGGCACTCCCTTTGAGTCATAAATATCTTCTAATAAGGTCCTCTGACATGCTAGAGGTCTCTAGATGGAAAAATCTTCTTTTAAGATGCTCAAAATCCTTCAACAATTGCTCGCTACGAAAACAAGACAGTTTCGTAGCGAGTTTCAGCAACATGGGAAAAGTGGCTTTTCCATCCATCTTCTTCACTTCTTTGATGTTCCATCATGTTAATCATGTCATGACACCTTACCACCATGGATCCCTCTCCTTAAAACATGAAAAAAATGACTTTAAATGAAAAAAGGCACCTACAGGTTTTTTCACAGTGTATTTCTGGATTCAAGCCTGAGGTACGCTACGAAACTATGCAAAAAACTAGAAATTGATCCTTTCAAAATTGTCTTCAAAAACTGACCTCCAGCTGCAAAACTTGGGTTCTCTGCATGTTATGAACCTCATAAGACATATTCCATCTCAACTTACTACTCATGTGGTGTTTCCTCCTCATTTACAATCAATTGACTTGTAGGCTCTTCTATCACTATCATCTTCAAACCTTTCTTTTCCAATTCTTCATGAATCAAGTCCATTTGCTCCTGAAGATCTTGCAATTTACCCTTTAATGCCTTATTCTTGGATTGTAAGTGCAAGTTGACCCTTTTGATGTGCTTGACCTCTCCTCTTAGTGGCCGAGTCCACTTTATCAAATTTTCTGTATTGTCCAAGGTCTTTGAGACACTTGTGACTTGATCTTCCCAGATTTTCCTCATTTGTCCAAACTGAACCTTCTTAGCTCTATGCTTCTTTGCCTTTTTCTTCAAAACTGATATCTCCTCACCTGCCTCCTTCAACTACTCCTTAAGGGTTTCAATTTCTGACTTTTCACTAATTTTCTCTTTACCCTTCCTTTGTTTGATAACCAAATCTTCTTTTGCAGGTGCAGAGAGATCTATGATGCTTGGTGGCTGGGCAGTTTCAATGATATTTCCAATCTCTTTGCTAATTTCTATAAGCTTCCTTGCATGTCTGGTTATTGGATTTCTAGGTTGAAACATGAAACCAACATCATCACTTGCAAACTATAATTTTTTAGCTGTTTTTCCTTTCTTTAAATTTCTTCCTCCATCTTCAACATCTTCAGCTTGGACAATGGGAGTTTCTTCAATGTCAATTGCATGCAAGATGTCTTCTAAGTTTCATTTAGCCACTGTTTGGCTTCTAGTAACTCTCTTGCTACTTTGTTTGCTAACTGTTGGCTTCTGTTTTGTAGGTGTTGTTTTAGGTGTGTGAATCTTCTGCAAAGGCTCTGTTTCCATGCTCACTGGTTCTAGTGGGGAAGATATATTCCCTTCTTCAACTTCCTCTGCCACTGTTGGTGATGAAGTATTTCTAGGTTTGGAAACTCTTTTAAGAGTGACAACATCAACTTCAAAACCACTCATGAACAGAAAGGAAGTCCAATCTCTGTATAGTCTCTTCAACTCCTCTAACACCAACAACTTAATCAAACCATGGTGAAAGAGAGAAGTTTCATTGCCTTATTTTTTAATTTGAACCTTATCTGACATTTTACCTAGACTTCTGTATAAATAAAAGGGCAATTCAAGTGACCTCTTACCCACAAAATGCAGAAGAAGCCTAAGGTGGTAGGAGTAGACCATGTGAAACCTTCGTTCACAGGTAAAATACTTCTGAATGATCATCAACAACTTTGAATAGTTGTCCTTAATGAAACTCCTAGGTATGACATTTGTAAGATCAATTTCACTATGCTCTGGTTTGATGAACTCTTTGCAATCCTGCATGGTGAACTTGATGCCTTTAAACCACTGTTCCCCTCCTCTAGGGATTCTTGTTGCTGCTGAAATGCTATCTGGTGTCACTGTAAGGTTCAAAATTCCCACTTTTGAAGCTGTTCCTGTGAAACTATTAGCAAAATCCTTGGAAACCTGTAGATGACAACCCTGCAACCTTTGAAAAAATTGCATGCAACCCGTTCTTCTGAAAGTCTCCATGGTCGTTGGGTCTTCATTGAGAAAATTCATGTCCATGGGCTCACACCTGTGGCAGTGACAACCTTTGTTTTTTTTCTTCCTTGCAGCCATGGTGGCTTCATATCTTCTCAGCCTCGCTTGCTTGATGACAGCTGCAACCTTTGAATCTGCTAACAACCTGCTTGGCTTGATGAAGCAGCTATGCAGAAATCCAATTACATGCAAAGATAAAGTAGAGTATGACAAAAAGACTAATTGGGTAAGGTTTTATGGTTTAAATGACAACTCATGCATTAATCATGACACATGCATGCTAAAAAGGGTAATGATGACCTCATACATGACTTTGTACCTTTGAATTAACCCTAACAGACTCGAATGACCTCCACCCTAACTCCTCCAATCATGAACTGACACTTCACATCGAGTTTGACAACATAGACAAGAAAACCATTTTTCGTAGTGTGATTAGTTTAACTTTTGACAGTTTCTCTATGAAACTATTAGGCAGTTTCGTAGCGAAAACTGCTATTTCACTGTATAAAATGCTACGAAAAGTTGTAAAATTGGCTTAAGTATCCTTTTTAAATTTAAATGCTTGTGAAATTAAAACTGACACCTTATGATGACTGATGGGATATGACATGACCTAAATGGAGGTGGCCTTGAACATTAGGATAGGTTAAACATGTAAAAAATAAAATTTTCCTATACCAACTTGAAAGGCTTAAGGAGACCTTTGATAAATGAAATGTATGACCTTATCAAGTAATGTTTCACATTTTATGAGAGATAACATATGGTATGTTCCAATGGTCCATGTCAGGGTCGTAACTAAGACAAATTATGGGTTGGATTTTCCATTAGTTGAGACAAATCTTGGTCACAGTTTGAGGTTCCTCGGATCTCCTAAGGTTTCTCATCCCCTGTAATAGGCCCTAAGGCTCAAATTGAGGTTTAGTCCAAGGTCTAGAATTTAGGGCTTTAACCCTCTTCAAAACTTTTATACCAACATATTTAAGATTCAACAGAATTTTGATCTTTCTTAAAACCATTGATGACTTTTCTTGTTGATCTAGGGTCACAATTCTAGAAGAAGGCTTCTCTTAAACCATGCCTCTGATAACATGTTGATTTTTCATAGTCTTCTTAACTAATAATTACTTCTAATGATATTCATTCATTTGTATTTACATTTATCACTAAGCAATTACACAAAATATCTTCAACAGTAGAATAGTTGAATCATAAAGAGACATCCAAACAAGGACACAAGATTTTTACTCCGAGAAAACCCACTTGGGGAAAAACCCAACAACCTTTTTCCTTAGAGAAACTATTCAAGTCATCAGAGATACATCTAAGTCAAACATAAAGTCAAATTGACAACCCTGGTCACACATGGTCAAACTTCCTACTAGACAAGACAACCTGTTTCCCAACAAATTTGGCCTTCATCTTCTCTCAGGAAAAATCGGTTCTGTTGCCCATATAAGACCATAAAATTTGCCACATATTCATTCTATTTCTCTACCTCATATTCATCCTTTCTTTTTGACTTAGATTCATCCTTTCTCTTGCCTCAGATTCGTCCTTTCTCTTTCCTCAGATTCGTCCTTTTGAGTTCCAAAGATGACATGAATTACTTGCTTGGAAGGATGTAGAAATGGTGTATATATAGTGTCTTGGGAGGCTGAATGGGTGCCTCTAGAAGCTAGGCCACTTGTCTTGTAGGAGGGCCGACTAGGTCATCTTGGGGCCAGAAATTCAAATTTATAATTCACGACTTTTCTCTTTTAAAACCGACATGAAGAACATATCATATATATTCTCTTTTGACAATAGCTTGAAGAACATGTTTTATGTTTATCAATACAAACACATCAAAGGCTAAAATAATAATTATGAAGACTGGCCATAGCTACAAAATTTAACACTCATGGGATCTTGGGCATATGACAAATAATAAAGTAGAGATATATGGTCTCTACCAAGGACTTTTGTTAGCCAAAGAACATCAAGTGGACACACTTATGATTATAGAAGATTCTCTCCTAACCCTGCATCATCTGGTAAAAGGTTTCCTCCCAAAGGAGAAATCTATGGAAAATATCATGAAAGAATTCGGAAAATTGCAGAAGATATCTCATCCAAAGTATATTCTATGTCCTAAGACACTTCAATGGAGAAGGAAACATGTATGCTAACAAGGGATGTAAATTGAAGATGGGTGAATTAAATATTAATGACCAAATCAAGCCTATTATAATTCTCTAATGGTGGATGACGTCTAGCACCCATAAAATTATTAATTGCATGGACTTAAATGAACCTCCCCAAGACAACAACAGGTTCATAGTTATGAAATTTTTTAGTATTGCTCTCAAGAAAATCATGTACTCCTATTGGAAAGAAGAAAACAATTAAAAATAATTGATGAATTAGATTTTTAATACCTAATGTATTTGTTATTAATCAAACAAATATTATATAATACAAATACTCTTTCTAATAACAAAAAAAATATCTAATTTATTTTTATAAAAACTAATATATTTTTACTCCAAAATTTGATATTATAAATCATTTTATTTCAGAGAAAATAAAATAAAATATATATATAAACACAAAACAAATCAGCAATGCTCTATAATATTCAATAACACCATAAACACATCCAACATTCTAATATGTAAAGTATATCCATTGTCCATAAAACCATTGTACAAACTCTCAGCTCAAACCAAAAGTGGTAACGCACAAGGAATAGATAAATTGTCAAAGGAGTCACATCTTGGTGTTTCAGAGTTTAAAGCGACGCCCAACAATGATTTGCATTTCCATACTTTTAAAAAAAAATCCAGTCCAAGTACAAACATCCTAACACGTTCACTTATGCATTATGTGTTATGTTTATCTGCTTTCTACTTTGGATATTGCAAAGACACTTCAATATACAGGAAAATATATAGCCTATATGTTGGCATGTTCTATGGCAATTTCACAAACGCTTCTACTTCATGATAGTCATCTATCTTCTCGAAAACTTGTTTCCCGACCCCATAGTTCCCTGCCTTCAACAAAATGAAAATTAGTGTACCAGAGGTAGGAAACTGAGCTGTATCACATAGCTTACCATTTTCATGCTAGCACTGGATGAATGGTTTGTACGAATGGTTTGTACAGTGCAGAACTATGTTTTTGGAATCTAGACTGATCTTCGCTGTTTTGTTTTGTTTGTGATTGTTTGCAAGTTTTGTGGCCAACGACCCAAATGTTAAGTTTTTTTTGGTTCCATTTTTATTTGTACATTTAGCAGTTATTAGAATTAATATTCCTAGTAGTCTTTAGTGCGATTTTTTTGAAGGCTTTTACGGTGGATTTTTCGGTCTAATTTCTCTAAAGTCTGGTAGGAATTCATTGAAAACAGAAGTTTGATGGGTAACTTTGCACAATCGAAGTGACTTGGGGGTTTTTTAGGGTGTTGAATCCATATATACAATAAAAAAAACCAATTTAAATAACATAAATCAAGATTTACCTTAAATTTATTCACCCGACTCCGGCACCTGAAACTCCAAAAAGTCACACTTAAGACAACTCCTATATATTCTCCATGATGAATTTGGTTTGGATTTGTTTTATAGTTTTTATGAGTATAATCCTCAAGGAGCGATGAGGAAATATTGTCTCCTCAAATAATTTAAGGAAATGTTTGCATCTAGAGAGATTTAATGTTGGTATTAATAAATTAGTTGATTCTCAATAAATTCTATCCTTAAAATACCAAAAAAAAAACATAAAATATTGTACTTTTTTTGCCCATTCCATTGAATATTTGATGAAAAAAAAAAATCCTCATTTACAATCGGATAAAAACAAATTCAATTGAAATAGAAAGACATCATATGGATAGCAATGCTTATTGCATATAACCAATGTATGTACTATGCACCCTATGTTGAAAACTTTATGAATTCATTGTAATGCATTCACCTACAACCAAAGTTCACCTTACAACACAATATTGGGTTTCCAATGGTGTTGAACATAGTTTTATAGAATTGTATGCAAAATTAAGTTACATATGCCCTAAGAAGAGTCTTTTCTAGATATAAATATAGAGCTTGGTAAGAATGGATTTTTCATTAGTGGCAAATGCTTCAATGAACTGATGTAGTTGCGCAGTCTTCAATGACTAAGTTTTACCCTAGCCATCACCGCTCTGAAATGTTTTAAAGCTGCTTGCATTCGAGTCTACCAATTTGGGATTTTTTTTACAAAACCTATATTGGAGTTGTTCGTGCTAGTGTTAGCCCACTACCTAGAAGGAACTCATTGGTTCGAAGAAATCTTTCCTCTCTAAGAGCCGTGTAGAGCTACTAGTACTGAGAAGGAACATGACCACCATTTACAAAATGAACCATAAGAGACACCTATACAGACATTGAGGCTTTCATCTCTCTAGTTTGGTCCATGACTCCATGGAAATAAAAATAACCTCCACCACAATGTGTTGTCATACAATTGAAAGGTATCCCTCAATAGACCTCCCATCTCTAAATTCAAGGAAGAAAGGATATTCTATCTAAGAGGGCTTTGGTTGGAAAGTTTACAAACCTTTGGCGTAGTCCAAAAGAAGTTGATACATGTGCAGTAGAACAATGATCCCCTAAACTTAATGGATAGGTAACTGCATTTTCCTCTAGCTATGTGTTTTATGCTATGTGTTGAAAATGGCAACAAGAAACAGTGAAGGAGGCCTCCTGAAACATCTTTCTTGATCCTAGTTGGAAAGTGATCACCTAAACTAGGTGGGGGACCACACAGGTGATTTTTGTCGAAAAGTCTATTTTTAGACTATGTTTATTTTTAGACATATGGAGCATGGTCTAGGAGTTGCGGGATGCTATTCTTGGATGGTTGGTAAAGTTGGTAAAAAATAGATGGACAACTATTTTTAGACATACAGGTCGAAGTCTATTTTTAGACTGCCTGTCTAAAAATAGGTCAGTCAAATATTATTAGCTCTTAATAATATTTGGACTATAAACATTATCTTATTCTCTTGCAACACTTCAGTTTGAGCTACGGATGTGGCACATGTAGCTGACAGAAGGAATTATGCTATTCCTAGGGTTTAGTTGAGCTTTTGCATGGTTGACTTCAGTTAGAACTCATGTGGCAGAGTTTGGTGGAGTTGATGGATCAGTTGATGGAGTTGTGTTCGGTTTAACTTAGTTGAACTAGTTGTATTTAGTCTAACTGATAAATACACTAGTGATGAGTGGTGTGAATTAATTATTAATTAATTCACTAATTATTAACTCATAAATCAGCTAAATAATACATCAGTTAACAATGATGCATGGACGATTCAGTGAGAACTGAGCTGGAAGATAGGTGAAAGACCGGTTTACTCTAAGGTTGTAACTACTAAATTTGTGTGAGATTTTACAATCATTGATTGGGATTGCCAATGAAGGATTGCGCGGTTAAAGAGGGAGGGATTAAACTTGGACCTTAAGGATTCTCATCTTAGTTATGATGAGACGAGGCAAACCGTGAAGGGTTTGAACCGTGACTTGTTTCAAAAGCTGACTCAACTTGTGTGTAACTAATGGAGATAGTATTGGTAACGAGAGATGTGTACTATGATTGTTACATGTTCTTGGTAATTTATAATATACAGATAGTAGGGGGTTTTCAGCTGTAGGCTTTCCCCGGTATACATACTGTGTTTATATGTGTTGAATTTATGTTTCTATGTGCGCATGCGAATGTTTTCAATACCGCTTGTTGTTTTTAATTCCGCATGTTGATGATCAATGGTAGAAGAGGTTATGTGTTATGCATGAAGCTCAAATAGTGTGTGACCAGGATAATCTTGGTGAATAATTCAGCAAATTATTCAAATTTGTACATGGTATCAGAGCGAAATTGATCATCGGATCTATTACAGTGATTACAATTATTTCGGTAGACAGAGTCTGTAACGGGCCAGGTAACCTCTGGATCCATCCTTTCTCTGAAAGGTGATATATCCAGTAAATTTCCCTACATTCGATCTCTGTGCTAGAAATACGTTGTTCTCACAGATCGGAAGCGGTTGAGTTTTAAGCTGTTGGAATTCGAATTGCAGAATTGTTTTCTTGGTGTCACAGGCGAAGATGTCTTTCGTCGGATTGCGATTGGAGTATGCCTTGGAAGGCAGCTCGAATTATATTGCATGGAAAGACAGGATGGAGGCAGTGCTCGGTAATCAACTGGGTTGGTGAGTTCCACTTAGAAAGAGATTCAGCTTACCCTTCTACCGAGGATCTTTGTTGTGATTGAAGCTTGGCAAAAGAAGGCAATGGTGTGAAGAAGATATCACATTGGAGAACGCGAAAAGGGGATCACATAATATCCGGCCTTCATGATAAACCTCATTCCTCATGTGGAAGCTTTGGCAGGTGCATTCTAGAGCAAGTGACCAAAGTTAGGCGCTCAGGATAAAATCAGGAAAATAAAGATGGAGAAGAATGACACTATTCCGGTATACTTGCAAAAGTTTTTCCACTGCAGGGATGAGCTTGGGAGTGTAGGAGTTAGTGTGGATGATGAGGAGTTGGTGAGCTTGGCTCTCCTCGGGCTTCCGAAAAGTTGGCATGCATATCAGGACAGTGTCAATGGTCGGGAAAATTTGCCAGGATGGGAAAGACTGTGGTCTGATCTTGTGCAAGAGGAGATCCGGCGGAGTACCAGAGATGGATCTTCATCAAAGATATCTGATGAAGAAAACTGCACTTTGGCTACCAAAGCAAGGAAGGGGAAGGGCAAGGAGAAGGCTTCTCAATCCGGTGCAGATGGTAAAAAGCGTGACATGTCCAAAGTGAAGTGTTTTCACTGTCACGATCATGGACATTACGCCATGAATTGTCCACAAAAGAAGAAGAACAAGCAGGCTGCTGGAGCTGCAGCTGGTGAGGCTCTTGCCTCGCAATTTGAGCTGGACTTCTCATTGATCGCATGCATGGTGTTTAGTGCATTGGGATCGGGGTGGTATTTTGATAGTGGCGCTTCCTTTCACATGACGGGAGATGTGAATCTTTTCAGTGACTTGGTGGAGAAAAATCTCCAGATGCATGTTGAGTTGGGCAACAATGGATGATACAATGCGACCGGCATTGGTACCATAACCTTTCAGAGGGAGTCAGGTAAACTCATTCTTTTACAAGATGTATTGCATGTACCAGGTTTAACAAAGAATTTGATCTCAGTCACAATGTTAGAGGATAAAGGGTATGAAGTTGTCTTTAGAGAAGGGAAAGTTTTCCTTCGGCACAAGGCAACGGGACAAGTCAAGAAGGTTGGGATTCGGGCAAAGAATCTCTACAGACTTGAAGTAGATGGGATGTCTACGGAGCTTCCTACTGTTGGGAAGCTGGAGAAAGACATGCAACTGATGCTTGAGAGGGAGCAAGTTTTGCATGCAGGTGAAAGTGAACCTTGGGGTGTGGAGCAGCCACAAGAGGATCATGGAGTGGGAGAAACCACTCATGCAGAGAAATTTCGTGCCAGATGGGCAAAGGGAGTGCATGCAGCTATACCACCAGGTGAGAGGTGGGGCGACATGCATGAGTAATCCCAGGTGGAGATTTCTGGGCAGGATTCATGGAGATGGTGTGGATCTCATGAATTGAACCTGGCTACGAGGTGCCCACAACGTAACAGTAGCAGATCAGTTGGATTGATGCAGGCAGATCAAAGTGACAGTGTCGGATACTGGAGCGTGAATTAGAGTTGACAGCAAGTGCAAGAGTGCATGGGTGCAAGAGTTCAACAGCGCAGTGGTTCCTGATGACATGTGCAGTAGCTAAGCAGAGGTCGAAGACTTTGATGATAGATGCATCAGACTGATTGAGTTATTTGGAGCCTATTCAGTTTCAGAGGAGTTGCAGAGCAAATGCATGGAGTTGCATGGCGCTTGTGAAGGTTGCAGGGCAAATGCATAGAGTTGCATGTCGCATGCAAAGACAATCCTTTCTTGTTGAGAGGGAGTGTTGAAAATGGCAACAAGAAACAGTGAAGGAGGCCTCCTGAAACATCTTTCCTGATCCTAGTTGGAAAGTGATCACCTAAACTAGGTGGGGGACCACACAGGTGATTTTTGTCGAAAAGTCTATTTTTAGACATATGGAGCATGGTCTAGGAGTTGCAGGATGCTATTCTTGGATGATTGGTCAAGTTGGTAAAAAATAGATGGACAACCATTTTTAGACATACAGGTCGAAGACTATTTTTAGACTACCTGTCTAAAAATAGGTCAGTCAAATATTATTAGCTCTTAATAATATTTGGACTATAAACATTATCTTATTCTCTTGCAGCACTTCAGTTTGAGCTACGGATGTGGCACATGCAGCTGACAGAAGGATTTACGCTATTCCTAGGGTTTAGTTGAGCTTTTGCATGGTTGACTTCAGTTAGAACTCATGTGGCAGAGTTTGGTGGAGTTGATGGATCACTTGATGGAGTTGTGTTCGGTTTAACTTAGTTGAACTAGTTGTATTTAGTCTAACTGATAAATACACTAGTGATGAGTGGTGTGAATTAAATATTATTTAATTCACTAATTATTAACTCATAAATCAACTAAAGAACACATCAGTTAACAGTAGTGCATGGACAGTTCAGTGAAGACTAGTGGAAGAGATAGGTGAAAGAGCTGGTTTACTATCAGTTGTGACTATAGCTGTGCATGAGATTTGCACAATCATTGATTGAGATTGCCAATGAGGATTGCGCAGTTAAAGAGGGAGGGATTCGAACTTGGACCTTAAGGATTCTCATCTTGGATTGCGCAGTAGAGGCAGGCAAACAGTGGAGGAGTTTTGAACCCGTGACTTGTTCAAAACTGAGCTAGTTTGTGTGTAACTATTGGAGATAGTACTGAGTACTTGTGAGGAGTATTGTACTATGATTGTTACATGTTCTTGATCATTATAATATACAGATAGTAGGGGGTTTTCAGCTGTAGGCTTTCCCCGGTATACATACTGTGTTTATATGTGTTGAATTTATGTTTCTATGTGCGCATGCGAATGTTTTCAATACCGCTTGTTGTTTTTAATTCCGCATGTTGATGATCAATGGTAGAAGAGGTTATGTGTTATGCATGAAGCTCAAATAGTGTGTGACCAGGATAATCTCGGTGAATAATTCAGCAAATTATTCAAATTTCTACACTATGTTGCATGAGGACTTGTATCCCCCACTTTCCAAAAAAAAGCCCTGCATACCTTGTGTTTCCATGTTGCAGGGACTTGGAGACCCTTACGAAATGTCCCCAAATAGTTGGGGACTTCATTCGAGATTCAGGAACTCACTAGCCATCCCCAAGACATTCTAGGTAGATTTCAATTATGTTTTGAACAAATTTCAAGGATTTTTTCGGCAAATTTTAGGGATATTCTGGGCATGTATCTTTAGTTTTGAAAATCATTGATGTTGATGTTTGGAAAATATAAATCATTTTTCTCATCCATTATTTTTGTATGGCACTAAATCTAAATATGTTGTACAAAGCCAACTCAAAACATGCGTTTTGTATGAGGGGTTTCAATTTGGGTTTCTAGTGATCTAAATATTGTATTTTTAGCAACAACATTACAATAAGTGAAGATTCCATGTCAAGATAATAAAAAATGCAACATTTCAAATGGTTGATCCTTGTCATTATTGCTCTTATTGTGCTAGAGGCACATTCTACAACCTGATATGAGAGGGATGTGGACTCAAAACAAAAATGAAAATAACCATACAAATAAAAAAATATAATACAATTCAACACAAAGAATAAAAAATCTGCTCCAAACACTTTTAATATTTCTTTTAATTGAATATTTGTAAAATGAATCTTTCAAAGGAAAAACCATATCCTATGGATATATTAAAAGCTTTTAAAACATAAATATTTCCCCATCAAAGTTATAATATTTGAAAATATTAATTTGATATAGTTCTATTATAAATTTTGTTATCATGCCATGTAAAAAACATCATTATTAAGAGATTTGATTCCTCTTGGAATTTGGTAGATCCAGATTTAAGATGGATTTATGTTGATTTAATTTTCCCCTTTAAATAAGCTACATTCAACATGAATACCATGGGTTCTCAATACCATGGGCCATTTTTATTTTTATTTTTACATTTATTTTTTTATTTAGATAAAATTAAAATTTTTACATTACATTGCATTGATCTTTTTATTTAATTTAATTTTAATTTTTAGTTTTATGTAATTTGACTTAGTCAAAATGTTAAACATTACATTACAGCATCTCTACCATATTGAGCGGGAGAGGTCTCTGGCGTCAATTAATATTAAAAGACTATTATTATTATTATTATTATTAAATCTAATATTAATATTAGTATTTATATATTATAATATCAATATTACTAGATTTCATAACTTTGGATTAATAATTTAAGGAAATGCTTGCATTTCTAGAGATTTGATTTCTCTCGGCACATGATATTGAGAGTTAGATGAATTTAGGCTAGTTAACATTTTTATGGTCATCTCAACCTTTACATATAATATATAGGTTTCCAGAAATCATTCAAGTCCAATGCTTCCACCATTCCAACTTTAAGAATTGTTAAAACAAATAGTATTGACTTGAATTTTGTACAAAATATTTGAATGCATTCCTATTCAATCACCTTTTTAATTTGAAATACGAATCCGATCTTTTTCCATAACCAAAGTGTTTTAAAGTAATTTTTAACATAACCATAAAACTCTACCAAACCCATTGGGAAGGGAATGTCCTTTATAGTTTAATATAATAAATCATTAAAAAAAAATAGGAAGAAGAAAAGCTGTTATAAAGATAGTTCTGTCTTATAAGCTTTTCATAGACTGTATTGTAAATTGAAAATTGTTACACTTAAGTTTCCTAAAATAAATTGGATTTTGCTCATGTCTATCAGTCAATAATGGAATGTTACTCAAGCTTTTTTCAAATTTCTAAGCATTTTTAAAATTAACCAATGTAAAAATCATAAAAAATATAATAAAACTTATTATACTTACAACTTTGAAATAACCACAAATATTTATAATAAATTTTAATATTTTAATATTTTTTTAATATTTAATATTATTATTATATGCATTCCCAACATGCCATACCCTCAACATTACGGGTGCACTCTAGCTGTCCTGACTCCTGAGGACGCATCACCCATCGACATCGTTCCACTATCTTGAAAATAATGCAACATAGGCTTTATGTTTTTTTAAATAAGAAAGAGAGGGATCTGATATTTATAGTTGGGCCATTTTTCATAAGTTTTTGGAAAATATATCTTTATGGATCATTGACTTCAATCGAGAATATGAAATTTTGGATCAAATTATCTCATACTCCATTAATTTTTTGGAATAACAACTTTCAGAGAAATTTAAGAACAAATAAATTTGTAGGTGAATCCAAATATTCTATATTGTACAACATTTACATAAACTCATGTAAATACTATATAGTTAAATGAAATCTGTATAACATTTACATAAACTCATGTAAATAGTTAAATGAAATCTATTTCAAATTTCAAGAAACATATGAACATTAAATTTCAAGATACATATAAACATTAGCAATGAACATCAAATAGCTTTAATGCCTCAATTGCAAAAATATATGATTCATTTTTTCTGTTTTAATACCCAACAATGAAGATCTAATGAGAATTTCTACATGAATTAGCACAAAAAAATCCCAAATCCCAATACTGAAAAGGCATGTGAATATATGCAGGTAAAGTGAACATCCTTAGCAGTCAATAAATCGAAATTAATTTCGTTAAGAGCCCAGAAGAAACTTCTTCAACTGATTGTTAAACGCAGAAGACTTCTCAAGGTGCACAGCATGCCCTGCATCCTTAAACAAGACAAGCTCTGCTCCATCACCCAGATGCCTGCCAGACTCAAACAGCGTTAAGAAGATGAAACAAATGCAAATAACTAACATTTTGAAGACATGTAACAGTCAAAGCGTGCAAACCTCTTCAGCCTATTTCCCAACTCAAGTGGAAAGATCTGATCATGCTCCCCCCATATTATCAGTGTTTTCTGCATGGAAAGCAGGGGAAAACTTTCTTGCATGTCAAAGGGAAATATAAAGAAATTAAGGATTCAGCTCTTCATAACAACACATCATGTTTTCAGGATGCACAGTTTAAGATAAAAGGTGAAATGAATATCTTCCCATGCACCATTGCCAATGTTGTTTTTGTTTCTAAAGCAAGTGAATTAACTTTCTTCAGTCCGACAACTGAAAGTTGCAATACTTGCATAGCCAACTATTGGAACACAAGGGATGGTAAGCATAAACTTATTAATAATTATTGATGTATGAATGGAATCAAAGAATTTCTTCAGGACACATAATCTTCCCCTAGGAGAAGTGTCTTGTGCTGAGGTCAAGTTTCTTTCATCAAAGAAATATGTAATTTATCAACTAGCTGGTCCCACATTTGAAAATTATCAGGGGTACTTCATATCTTATCTTGTCTGTTACCTGATGTATAACAGGAAGATCAGAAACTTTTCTGCCTGCAATTAAATGGTTGACCAACTCTACTCTCTCATCTCTTTTATCTGCAAACATATTCTGTGACAATGAAAACTAATTAGGTATTGAAACATATCAAAATGTTAGAAAATGATTGAATATAATTTATAAATCATTAGGCAGTAGACAGTATCTTCATTTTCAGCAAGCCGTAGATATTCAAGCCTCAAGGAAAGAAGAAATTACTAAACTTACAATTATGAAATCTTGAAGTAGACAAGAGGGGACCATTTTAGGAGCCTTAACAAAGGAAAGTTTCAATAGTGTCTTCAGATTAGCAGTAGTCTGCGGCAGTAAAATGCTTCTGGCTGTTGCCAAGTCAGATACCTTGAGAAGCCCTTCCTCCAGATCCTTCTCTTCCAAACAAACTCCGGCAGCAACAAGGGTCAACTTCTGAACTGCATCTGGGTATAGCTGCGCTAAGCGATAAGCTACAAAACCACCATAACTTACTCCCACAACATGGAACTTAGTCACTCCCAAGTTTTCCATGAGTTTCATCACACACTGAGCTTGAAATAACTCTGTTCTCTCAGGCCTTGTTGTATATGATTTTCCAAAGAAGATGAGATCTGGTACGTACAGATTAAAGTGGCCACGAAAAGCCCGAATCTGGGAGCTCCATTGCCACTTTGCACTAGCTCCTAAGCCATGAATAAGAATCAAAACAGGTTTGTTTTTGGTTTTCTTCGGGACCCAACAATGCATTCTTGTGCCATCTTCCAATTCCACTAGCTTCGATTTCATTCCAGCAATCCTAAAGTAAACATGATAATATCGATTTCCTGAAGCTGTTAAACTAAAGCAGCTTGCCATGGTTAGGCACCTAATGGCTACCTTCTCTTCAAAGCATCCAGAGACAAATTAATGAGCTTTTATTGTTTGTCCCCACTTTCTGTATCAGGGGCAGGTGATTTTGAGGGTGCCCCAAGTCACAGTTATAGTGTGAATGCCTAATAAGCACAGAGTTACATTTAAACCCTGATCTTTGCCAGTTAAATAAATCAGTCAATAAATAAAATCATGGTTTAGGTACAGAAATTCACAGTGGCTTGTTGTTAATCAGAAAGGATTGAAACCAAATCAACACCGAACAAAGAATTAACCTATTCAGATACCAGGCTTGGTTGAAATAAAGGGTACTGATGCAGTGACAACAAATTGCAAAGAGGCTTCTAAATAGGCCAAGCCATCGACTGATCCTAATCAACAGGCACACAAATTTGGCCCTGCCAATAACTTGCAAATAATGGCTGCAAATTTGGGCAATTATGATTTGTCTAATTCGAATATAATTTTTGCAAGCTATTGGGCTAACACATGCATCAAATCCAGACATAAAACAAACCAAGAACAGAATTGTGCGCGATGATCTGACCTGGAAGACTGACCGAATTGCGTATAGCCGAGTCACTTGTTGTGATGAAAACGGTTTCTGATTAATAGGTTTACTCTGCACTGTGCAGCTATGACCTGATGGGCATCCACCATCATTCAAAGTCTGATCATAAATTCAGTGGGCTTCCAAGTTCCCCTCATAAATTTATTGGGTTATCCATTCTCGTAACGTACCTGTTATTGGTATTTTTTTCCGCGATTTATATCTCTTCTACTGTGTTTTCTGCGTATTAGAGCCTAACCTTCCTTTCTTCTGAGTTTGTGACAGCTGCTTATAGCCTGCTGCGAATTAAAAGTTGGAGGAGACTGAACTCTTAAGATGCTTTTCTCTGCTGATTTGATCTCGAGTTGTTTGTTATGGAATCCCCGCTTTGTATTCTCCAATGGTCAAAGTCGAAATTCATGGACATGTACAGTAAAAACAAGAGGATCCAGTTTTCTTAATTAGGCTGACCCAGAATCCCGATTCCTCGTAGAAGTTTACTGTTACTTGTCCTTATCCAGACATGATCGCGACAGACAGAAATAACAACAGATCCAGATAGTGACGGACAGAAATAACAACAGAACCATTTTCCCAATGGTAAGAGAGATCCAGATAGGGACAGACAGAAATAACAACAGATCCATTTTCCCGATGGTAAGAGTTCAATTTTGGACAGCTTAGTCAAGTTTGTATTAATTTACAATGGAGTTTTCTTTAGTGTGATTTTTTCAGAGAATTTTCTTGTAGATTTTTTTTTAAATTTATTAGGGATTTATTGAAGTCACAAGTTTGATGTGTAACTCTGCATAATAGAAGTAAGTTATGGGTTTACGTTAAAGTCTAAGGAGACATACATACTCTACCCTCCTCTGGTTTTGAACTTGTAACCTCTAAGGAGAAACACATGCTCTTAACCATTAGGCCCACTCATAGTACTTACAATATAACTAGATTTTTAACCGTGGATATTCACAACCACTTTACCATGGATATTATTAACCATACCATACCATGGGCCAATACAATGGCTCACCAATACCACATGCCCAAAAACCATGCCTCATTTCACAATCAAAATAATTCTTAAAATTAACACGACTTTTAACTATGGATACTCACCCTACTTTACCATGGATATTATTAACCATACTCTAACCACAGATCGCTTTGACCTAGTAGCTAGTTCTACTAGGCTGAGAGGGTTCTCTCAATAAGATTACAACCAAATTGGCTGGATCATGGAGATTTTAGGCTAGATATAGTAGGCTCTAGGGTTTGTTTGATTTGGATTTTGTGCTGGATGGTGAATTAGGTCTAGGAAAAACTAGGTGAGGGCTCTAAAAATCAGATTTGCAGAGATGTAATAGGGCAAGGTAGGCACACACTTTAGCACTTTAAAGGTATCTTGGGGAATGTGGTAGATTGACAGGGTTTCAAAATGAGCATGAGCATCATGAATTCGTTTATATCAGAAGAAAGTGGACATAAATGTGAAAGCTTCTCCAAAACAGAGCATTGAATCAATGAATTCTGCTTATCAAACTTAGAAATCAATCACATAAGATATGGAAATGAAGATGGAAGGTACAATACATTTCAAATATATGATAACAGAGGAAGAAACATTGCTAAAACATATACCACATGAATTCCACCACAATAGCTACAAATTATGCCTATTAGTTCCTGCCAAAATCACAAAATGCACTAGTGTTCCAAGCTAAATTCCACAACATCCAACCCCTGAAAATGATTACAAAAGGCCTCATATATTTGATCACTGCTACACACTAGGGAGGTTACTCAACCGTTTCCTACTTTTTCTAAACCACTTGAGCTAATTTCTCAAAGCATGAAATGGATGATAAGACACCTATTCAACTCAATTATTACCATTTACATTTACATTTTGACTTTCTCATTCATCTACTTTCACCTTTTGACTTTTACAAAAGTCAAACTAGAAATTGGAGAAAATTACACAGTGAAAATTTAATTAAAATCTCATAAAATTGCAGAAGTGTAGCGCTATCTTGGAGGCCATTTTTAGGCACCTTCCTAAAGTCAAAATAGAAATTTGAAAGAACGGTAAACTAGCCTTGTCTATCCAGTTTCCAAAACATCTTGAATTTTTGAAAATGACCCATGGGAAGGCCTTCAAAAACTCATTCTCCCAAGGTGTATTGAGAAGCGCCGCGCCTGCTCCAAAACAGTGGCAAAAGCATATAAATGAGGTGGTTTTTTGCATTTTTCTTAAAAACCTAATCTTGTCATGGAAAACCAACTCCATATATGGCATGTACTCATCAATAGGCACCCATCCATATAAGAAAAACTTCATTCAGATGCCCAGGGAAAAGGGCTGTGCCTCTGTGCGACTCTTCTATGTGCCAATTTCAACAAATTTCTGGGTTTTCTGGAAAAATAGGTCTCAATCATGGAGTCATATCACTTTAACCATGAAATTTTTTGTAAAACTATGAGATTTTTTTTTCTTTGGCATTTTAGGAAAAAAACCTCCTCCAATTTCCTAATATGCTTCTATGATTGTCCACAATCTTCTCTGCAAAAAAGGTGACTAAACCAGGAAATTGCACAGTTAGAAAAATAGGCTGTGAAGATGTGAATGGATCTTTCATTCTATAATACCTGTGTAAAAACTGAGAGAGTTTTTTTTTCTTTGGAATGTTAGGAACAAAAACCTCCTCTCGTTTCCCAAAATTCGGCTCCAATTATTCACAGTGTTCTCTGAAAAAAATGTCTAAAACATGATTTTTCTGGAAAATTTTACAAAAGGGTTGCGCGTGGGTAGATGGGTCGCAGAAGGGTCGCACTGCTCCCAAAATGCAAAAAAACCCTCATTTTTTCACAATTTTTCTCTTTCTGAGTTTGCACAATGGTGGTAAGGAGCTCTTAAGATATGTAAGAGTGTAAATGAATTAAAAAATAACCCATCTTACCCTTTTATAGCTTGTGATGGTCATTTCTTTTCATGAAGGTGGGATGGGCCACTACAAGTCTTTCTCTTTATTCTGCAAACTTGTAACTTTGAAAGCTTGATTATGCAGATTTAGTTACATTTAGAACTTATTACATGTAGAAACATAAAATTACATTTTGAAACAAACTTTATTGATCATAAACCCTATTACCACTCCTCCAATTGCTGGAATTTATGCATGAAATGACAGTTTTCGTGACCTTGAAACCCTAATGACCTAATGGAGACAATGAACACAAAAAAATCATGGTAATGATGACTCAAATGATGATGACAATATCTGAATGATGATACACTCAGCCGAGTGATGACATGGACCAAAAATTTAGAAATTTTGGAAGGAGTGGAAAATAGTCCTAGACCTAATTCCCAACGACCAAATTTTTGCTTGAAGACCTAATGAAATGACAAAAAAATGACTATGAGACCCTAACAGGACATGATAAGAGCCCATTTCTCGATGGTGACAGGATGTAAAGATTGACACTAACGTTGGCTCTGGTTGGGGATGACAACTCCTTAGAGGTGTCAAGAACACTGTAGACCAAGCAACCTTACAATTGGGCATGGAGTAAAACAAAAGCGACCAAAATCAATACTGAAAAACTGACATGACCAACTGAACTGAATCTAACTAAAATAAAAACTTACAAAACTTATTGATGGCAGCATATCATCGAGACCTTAGGGCCTTCACTTCAGGATTCAAATCCTTATGATAACTGCTCACCTGCCAAATACATATGTACAATCATGTGAAATGATCCTTCCAGTGTAACCAATCCAACAAATGGCGACTTACTGAAATTCTTCTCTCACTTCCCTCAAGCAGGTAGAAAAAACAGAAGATAGGCAACTCTGAGCATTCACTGAAAATGTCCTCATGATCCATAAATTCAAGAAAAGATATCACCCCTATTGACTGCAGTAAATCAGTAAAAGGATCTTAAAAAATCTAAAATGTTACCTTGTCTTGTGATTCAACAAAAACACAAGCACACCCTTCATTTTGATATGTAAGTACACTTGGTTGTTGATCGATAGGAAGGCATAGGTAAGTACGACCTTCTGATATCTGAGTGTTAGTTGTAAACTCCTGAACCATGGGAAACTCTGACTCTATCTTTTGCATAATGTCTATATTAGGCTCATACTCCTCAAATTCATAGTCTATATCATCCTCGAACATAAAAAATTCTTCAAGATTGTTAAACATGACAACCTTATCCTCTTCATGAAATACAACAGTCTCCGTTAGCTGATCTCCTTGCAAGAAATCATCATCACTAATTGGCTTACTCACAACAACTTCCTGTATATTTTCATCAGTCTCATGAATGTCATCATTTAAACTTAGATTTTAATTTTCAATAATGGAAGAAGTTTCACTAACACATTCTTGACTATGTGAACACTTCAACCCTGTATTAGTTTAGGCTGTAACATGACTTTTCAGGAGCTAATCTATCTCATCTTCAGACAGAGGATAAAACTGAGTTTTATAGCAGTAATTATTGGCTTGATGATTTTCATTTTCAGGATCAGGAATATGCATTTCTATTTTTTGGTCCCAATTTGTTTCATATAAGGAAGAAGATACCTATTTTTCTTGGTGGTGGAAAAGGTTCTCATACAAAGCCTCAAAGATCTCTTCATCCATGAAATCTTCATCACCCCAAGTATTCTCTAGATTTTGAATGAAAACCTCAAAATGTTCACAACAATCCTTAACCAATGACAAAGAAGGATGATATTCTCTATATTTTTCAAAAAATGTTGAATGAAAATCTTTAAGAGAATAAATACTAGCAGATGGAAGACCTTCATACCAAGATCACACTTTTCCTTCTAAGGTTTCCATGAACATCTTCATCATACAATATTTGGGAAATTGAACATCAACTTGCATGCATGCATGTAAAATTTAATGAGATGTAGAGCAGCATCATCACCTTTCTCGTCTTTGAACTTTGGGAGATAAGTCTGTCAATATACACAAAGCATGTGGTTCAGAAAACCTGGAATGTGAGCTCGATTCATAGGAGCATACCTTCGAGCGGTTGAATCCATTTTGACAACAATAAAGTCACCAAGAAGTTCTTCAGACTATTGGTTCATGAAAAGTGGAGTCACCATGAAAATTCTAAACCTTTTGATTCTTTGACGCTGGAGTCCTCAGGTGAAAAATGCATAGCCTTCTTGTACCTAATCACTATTCACCATCAACAATCATATTTGATCTTTTTCTTTCTTTCCCGGGGAATATCTGTCACCTCGATCCCTGGTAATGATGCCAAGATGTTAGCACTCCACTGGATCTCTGAAGGCTGAGGAGGAGACCATCAAAGGTAACCACAAACCTCTTTGACCTAGTAGCTAGCCCTACTAGGCTAAGAGGGCTCTCTCAATAATATCACAACCAAATTGGCTAGATCATGGAGATTTTAGGCTAGATACAGTAGGCTCTAGGGTTTTTTTAATTTGGATTTTGTGTTGGATGGTGAATTAGGTTTAGGAAAAACTAGGTCAGGGCTCTGAAAATCAGATTTGCAGAGATGTAATGGGGCAAGGTAGGCACACACTTTAGCACTTTAAAGGTATCTTGGGGAATGTGGTAGATTTATAGGGTTTCAAAATGAGCATGAACATCATGAATTCGTTTATATCATAAGAAAGTGAACATAAATGTGAAAGCTTCTCCAAAACACAACATTGAATCAATGAGTTCTGCTTATCAAACTTATAAATCAATCACATAAGACATGGAAATGGAGATGGAAGGTACAATAAATTTCAAACATATGATAAAATAAGAATAAACATTGCTAAAACACATACCACATGAATCCCACCACAATAGCTGCAAATTTTGTCTATTAGTTCCTGCCAAAATAACAAAACACACTAGTGTTCCAAGCTAAATTCCACAGCATCCAACCCTTGAAAATGATTAAAAAAGGCCTCATATAGCTTCTGAGGTCAAAATCTTCCCTTGGAGGTTGAATATTCCAGCAAGAAATTCAAATACATGCACCTATTTGATCACTGCTACACATAATGGAGGTTACTCAACCATTTCCTCCCTTTTCTAAACCCCTTGAGCTAGTTTCTCAAAGAAATAAATGAAGGATAAGACTCCTATTCAACTCCATTTTTACCATTTACATTTACATTTTGACTTTCACATTCATCTACTTTCACCTTTTTACTTTTACAAAAGTCAAACTAGAAATTGGAGAAAATTACATAGTGAAAATTTAATTAAAATCTCAGAAAATTGCAAAAGCATAGCACTATCTTGGAGGTCATTTTTCGGCACCCTACTGAACTCAAAATTGAAATATGAAAGAATGGTAAACTAACCTTGTATGTCTAGTTTCCATAACATCTCGAATTTTTGAAAATTACCCATGGGAAGACCCTAAAAAACTTATTGTCCCAAGGTGTCTCGAGAAGCGCCGCGCCTGCTCCAAAATAGTGGCAAAAGCATAAAAGTGAGGTGGTTTTTTGAATTTTTCTTCAAAACCTGATATTGTCATGGAAAACCAACTGCAGATATGGCATGTAATAATAAATAGGCACCCATCCATGTAATAAAAACTTCATTTGGATGCCCAGGGAAAAAGGGTCGTGCCTCTATGCAACGCTTTTGTGTGCCAATTTTTGCAAAATTTCTAGGTTTTCTGGAAAAATAGGTCTCAAATATGGATTCATAGCACTTTAACCATGAAAATTTTTACAAAACTAAGAGATTTTTTTGTTCTTTGGCATGTTAGGGACAATACCCACCTTTATTTTCCTAATATACTTCTCTGATTGTCCACATCTTCTCTGCAAAAAAGGTGACTAAACCAGGAAATTGCACAATTAGAAAAATAAGATGTGAAGATGTGAATGGATCACTCATTATCTAATACCTGTGTAAAAAATGAGAGAGGTTTTTTTTCTTTGGCATGTTAGGAACAAAAACCTCTTCCAGTTTCCCAAAAATTGGCTCCAGTTGTTCACAATGTTCTTTGAAACAAATGTCTAAAACAAGATTTTTCTGGAAATTTCACAAAAGGGTCACTCCTGGGCAGATGGGTCTCAGAAGGGTCACAGAAGGGTCACATTGCTCCCAAAATGCAACAAAACCCTCATTTATTCACAAATTTTTCTCTTTCTAAGTTTGCACGATGGTGGCAAGGAGCTCTTAAGATATGTAAGAGTGCAAATGAATTAAAAAATAACCCATATTACCCTTTTATAGCTTGTGATGGTCATTTATTTTCATGATAGTGGGATGACCCACTACATGTCTTTCACTTTATTCTACAAAATTGTAACTTTGAAGCTTTATTATGCAGCTTTAGGAACATTTAGTACTTATTACATGTAGAAACATTAAATTACATTTTGAAACAAACTTTATTGATCATAAACCCTATTACCACTCTAATTCCTAGAATTTATGCATGAAATGACAGTTTTAGTGACCTTGAAACCATAATGACCTAATGGAGACACTGAACTGAATGAAATCATGGTAATGATGACTGAAATGATGATGACAATCTCTGAATGATGATACACTCAACTGAGTGATGACATGGACCAACAATTTAGAAATTTTGGAAGGAGTGGAAAAAAGTCCTAGACCTAATGCCCAGTGACCAAATTTTTGCTTGAAGACCTAATGAAATGACAAAAAATTGACTACAAGACCCTAACAGGACATGATAAGAGCCCATTGATCACTGGTGATAGGATGCAAAGACTGACACTAACACATACCATACCATGGGCCATTGTATTATTAACCATACCATGGACCAATACCATGGATCACCAAAACCACATGCTCAAAAACCATCCTTCATTTCACATTCAAAATAATACTTACAATTAAAAAGACTTTTAACCATAGATAATCACCCCACTTTACCATGGATATTATTAACCATACCATACCATGGACTAATACCATGGCTAGTCAATACCACATGTCCAAAATCCATTCTCATTTCACAATCAAAATATTTTATAAACGGTTTAGTTTAGTTTAATTTTATTACATTTTTGGGCCAAGAAACACTCTCCATCCCAGTATTCACACACACACACACACACACATATTAATTAATTAAAACATTTTGACTCAGTGTAGAAATAAAAATTAAACTAAAAAAATAAAATTAATAATTAAATCAACTTAGATCCATCTTAACTCTGTATCTATCAAGTTTTGAGAGAGATCAAATTTCTGGAGGTGCAAACCTTTCTTCAAATTTCTCACTCAAGCTCTAAGAGGGATCAGATTTCTCGAGGTGCAAACCTTTCTTCAAATTTTGCACTTAGAAATGAGATTTGCACCTTGAGAGATTTGATCCCTCTGGGTGTTTGATAGATCCAAAATTAAGATGGATCTAGGTTGGTATATATCCACCCAATTTCATGTGGAGAGCCATTGGATAAATTTTAGAATTATCTACCTCTAATTGGGTGTTGTGGTTAGTGCCAACTTGTTTATAGGTAATTGTGTGTATTGATTTATCTTAGTACAAATGTATTGTTTTAAAGTATAATTTATTGCGAGGTTTTATATATTAGTTTAATAAAAATAATTTATCTTATTACCAATCTAGATTCATTTTAACTTGGGATCTACCAAGTTGAGAGAGATCAAATCTCTTTTCACTTTAAAAGAAGTTTTTATGAGAGATTTGATCCCTCTTTGGGCTGGGTAGATCTGGAGTTAATATGGATCTAAACCAATTTTAAAAATAATATAATTTATAGTTTTTATTTCATGTCTTAAATATAGTTAAGTATTAATTTTTTGTTTGCTAAATAATACGTTTATAAATCAATATAAATTATAATATATTAATAGTAATTTAGGTTGAAAAAATTGGAAAAAAAAAATATAATAAATATTTATTTATTATTGTTTTAAATTATTAATTTGTAATCATTAATAAAAAATAGTTATTATCTTATACTTAATTCTGCCTATAATCTTTTGGTTGGAATCTAGAAATACAATATCTAGCATGTTTGCGACTTCTTGTTGTTTAAAATGAACTTTTGAATGCATAAATAGATTCTGCAAACTGAAAACCCATGAGGCACTTGAAATTTGCATACTAAACACATGATTTTGAAAATTTTGTATTGGATTTTGAATAAAATTGGAAAAAAGAAGAAGTTTCTATTAAAAAATTTCATCTATTTTTTTTTCTAAGAGTAAGATCTATTAATAAAACATATGGTACATGGAGGCTCTGGCCTCAGCAATTATAGCCTGTATCAGAGGCATTTTTTCTTAAAACAACAAAAAATAGAGCTGCCCACATGGGGAAACCAGCCTAGAAGGAGTTTGAAGCGCTACCTCGAAGGAGGAAACCAGCGTTGTACAAAATTGAGTAAATGTGCCAAGCATGATAGTAAACAGAAGACAAAACTAAAAAAATGGTATCCTTAAACAGAAAAGGACCTAAAAAGCTATGTGTCATGGGATGTTGGAGGCGGTTCTTCGACGATGAGGCATCTGTATTCATCATCTTCAGCATGCGGGTAGCCTGGAGCCACCGGTTGCGGCGCTACTACAACATCACCTTTATCTCCGTCTTGCTTGCTCAACTTTTTGTAATAGTTCGAGCTGTTGCTGCTGTTCGAGTCAGGATTGTGCCCAACCAGAACCTGATATGATTTCACCGAAACAGAGGGGCCATGGTTGCTGCAAGGGTGCAGGGGTTGGATGGGCGGATTGAGATAGGGGTCATCGCTGGTAACCTCACGAAAAGAGACCAAGATGGTGGCGACGACGAGAGGACAGTCAGAGGAACATTGGAATTGAAATTGGGCAGTGGAGAGGGATTGCGTAGAGGCAGAGGGGGTCGAACGAGGCGAGGGGTGCGTCAAAGGCTCCGAGGAGGGAGTCTGAGTAGAGGAGTCGAACAGTCAGCCGTGACCACTATGCGTATCGAGGTATCTGCCCCCAGAATGCTCGAGAGAAGAGGACGAAGAGCTGGAAAGAGAAGAAGGAGGCGGATGAGAGACGCGGCCCCGACTGCTGCCGCGCCTGCATCTCATACGGTGCCTAAGGCGGGGCATGTTAGCACAGTGGGGGTGGAAAATTCGCAGAGCAAGGGAGGAAATAGGGTTGGCAGGAGGAAGCCGAGAAGCAGGGGCAGAATTGAAGCCGAAGTTAGCCGAGAAGCGTAATTGAAAAAGAGAACTCTGAGAGTAGTGGTGCCCTGGAAGGAATTTAATGCAACCTCTGAGATTGCAACGCCTACCCATCGCTGTGTGGGAGCTTGGATTTGCCGCCTCAGGAGAGAAACAACTACGCAAGGGAAGAGAATGGTGCTGCATAGAATTAGCATGCAGAGAATGGAGATTCTCAGAGGGGAAAGATGTCGAACCAGAGGGCGAAGAAGCAATGCCAGAGGGCCGAAGGAAATAACCAGTCGAACGAGCAGGGGGCTTCATTTTCATGCGGCGGAGGCAACCTCGATGAGTGCAGCGGAGTAAATGCCGCTTGGGGTGGCGGCCAAGCTGCATTAATGCTGGTAAATGCTGAGGGAGAAACTTGTGGGTGGCCATGTGGCCTTGCCACGCACCAACCCACAAGCCCTTCACCGTACCAATTCATTTAAACACCCGCATCCAGGGAAAAAAATTCATCTATTACTTAGACTACCTGGAATTAATTCATAATCTTGAAAAAAAATGTCATAATCTTTAATTATTAATCCATTTAGAAATTATAGTGTTTAATTCTCGATTTATTTATTTACAGTTTTTTAATTCACTTATACGTTATGCTCACTATTACATACGCTTAGTCAAGGTCACAATGGTTCTAAGTGAAACATGGAAAGTGCATGTCTCTCGAGTTACTATGTTATCACTTCGTAATTCCTCTAGGTTGAGGAAAAGAACCCAAAGGTAACCACAAACCAATCTCTAGGGATGAAAGCTAGCCCTTCCAAACCCGAAGAGGTCTCTCTCTTATGAAATTTTCTGGGTTTTAGGTTAGGTCTTGTTGTGCTATGCAACAACTCCCCCCCCATTTTTACTTTCAAAATAATCTAGACCTTTGATAAATAGAAATATGGACCCTTCTTAAAAATGAATTTTTTATTTTAGATAAAAAATCAAACTCCAAAAACATTATTGCTTTTATTAAATAGAAAAGATAAAAAACAAAAAGAAATTAATAAAACATCTTTGAAAATACTCTATCGCAAATCGCATCCCGCATAATCTTTTCTCATTAAAAGATAAGTAACAAAACAACGAAATCCCGATTTTGCGATTAGCGATCGAAGTTTCACAAACGACATCATAAATCTCACATCGCAAATATATGTTTGAAAACTTTAAGCAAACTTTACCAAAGTTCCAACATTGCGATAACTCTGATATTGCGATAACTCCGATTTTGTGATATTCCGATACTACGATGTTGCGATTTCGCGATTTCACGAAATCGCATATCACATAAACAAAATGTAATGCGATTCATAAAGACAGATTCAAAGGGAGCGATGAGATGGATTTGATAGGTTTTAATAAGGGTTTTTTACGTGAAAATAAATCATGTCAGAAATAATTAAGTGTGTTTTATCATCCCAATGCAAATAGTTATTGTTTGGTTATGGATAATTAATGGAACAACTGCTTCCCCGATATTTTCTTTTCGAACTGGTCATTTCAAATATATCTCCCATCATTCGATCATTACTTTGTTTTAATAGGGATTTTCCTTCAAGATATGTCCATTCGCAAAGTAATGCAAAAGCACAACAAACAGACTGTTGCAGAAGTGGAATACACAGAAATGTTGCCAATAGTCTCAGATACAGTTTTCACTGCCGATGGAGGTGCTACAAAGTGGCAAGCTATCTATACCATTCTCGAAGATGAAGAACTTGAAGTAGTGGAGATCAAGGCAATTGCTGATGATGAAACACCTTCAAATTTACAGTTTAAAGATATTGCATGCTCCTTCCTTCATAGGATAACAACAAGGACTACTCTTTTACCATATACCGACATGATTAGGTGGGTGCTTGACAATTCAACAATCAAAGACAGACAATTAAGAACCGCTAAGAATGAGACCTTAGATTCTTTCAGAGCTAAAGATTTGAAAGTCTAGTACAAGCTGCCTGACCCACAAGACATCTATGATAATAGATTTGTTGAGAAATTTTCAAAGAAAAATGAGGACCCTTTCAAGACAATTCAAGGTTGGAGGAAACTGGATAACAAGTTCAAACATGAGAAATTAGGTATGTATCCTATTGCCTCACTGGAAAATCCCTAGAATTTTGCATCCACAATGCTATGAAAATTATATGGTCTCCCTGATAATACTAAATTATCCATAAATTCGCTTCCCCTGATTGATTCCTGTGTTAATTCCCACATCATGAATTGGGTAACTATTCTTTCTGAAAATCTAGCTAAAGTGATTAATGAATATCGCCAGACAAGAGCTTCTTCCTCCAAACTCATCCCCCAATTTTTCATGAGTGCATATATTTTTGATGCTATCTTTTTTTCTACCAGTTTTCCAGTTATGTGTTGGAAATGGACTCCCGAGGATCCCACCCCTATTCATTTGAGTCATAAAGAGATATGGGAGCATAATTATGTACCACATTTTCATAGGTTATGTTATGGAGTTGTATTACCATTACATCAATTAATGTTTGACAGAGTGAGCCCTAGGTTCACTAAGGAAGCCATTTTAGACCTTCAAATGATAGGGAGATGTTTTATTGAAGAATAATTTTCATATATCAGAGTATTTGGAAGCTCTGCTCCCCCACATATTATTCCTTTGTATGTTTCTGGTAAATTAATGGCAAGAGAAGTCGCTTACCAAACTGTTGGTAATGGACTCACCAAATATTTTAAGGATAGTAAAAAATCCTTATGGCCAAGTTTTCCAATTGAATGTGGTACATTCACCCTCAGCAATTTCAATCATGCATTGAAAGAATGTCAGAAGATTGAGCTATTGAAGCTCCCTGTTTTACCCTCAAGGCAGTTTGACCCAGAGAAGATTGTTAACAAGTTTACTCAGTCAGTTAAAGTCAAACCTATCATACACACAGATGATAGATTTGAAGACATTTTGCAATCTGTTAAAACTTTTGAATAAGTTCAAGATTTTGTCAAATTGAATCTAAATCCAAAAGAATTACAGAGATCCAATGAATACAGAAAACAAGTACTCAGATGTATCCCTCAAAATTTCTTGGTTACTAGTTATATAACTGAAGCAAGCAAAGAAATCAGAACAGAACAAACAGATTCACAAAATCAAAGTGAACTAGATAAATTCTAGATTTCAGCTAGCAACACATTGATAAATACCCCAGAGGTATCATCTTCACAGAAAGATACAGAATTTCAGTTTCCACAGGGACAAATAGTTTCAGCAAAAGAAATCATTGAAAGTCCTGGGATAACCTCCCAAGATACAGAAGTCATTCCTGTGTTTCCTACCGATGATATTTTTCTGTACGTAACTGATATCCCTCTACTAGATGTATTCTACAACCCTCTTCATAAAGTTGTAGTAAGGAAACAAAGAAAAAGAAGAAGGATTGAAACACCTCCGGGAAATGAAGTAATGGAAGTTGTATGGAAAGACACTCCTTCAAATCCAATTGAAAATTTGACTCGGCTATCACAATTTGCTGGAGCATACACTACTGCAACAATGGATAAGGTAGCCAAAGTATCCATTTTGGTTCAAGAAAAAGATGATAAGATCATGCAGCTACAGTAGCAACTAGATGAAGAAATGAGTAGTCTGAATCAGAAGGTAGAGCAACAACTCCTCAAATTTCAGCAAGATATGGAAGTGCTTAAGATAAGTCATGAAAATGACTTATCTAGCAAAAACACACTGATTAAAGAATTGAGAGAAGATATTACAAAATATGAAGGTTTTCCTACTACAAAGGAATTCATAAAAGAAGCATTGGCATTGAATGCCTTACTCTCAAAACAACAAAACTTGTTTATCTTACAAATGTCAGACATAATCCCAGACTTGGAAATCAATGAACAGTTGACCAATACAGTCATTTACCAGATAATTGAGTTCAATGAACTCAATACCAACATTTCTGATTATATTGAATGGCAGGATTCAAAGGAAGGGAGAAAGTCAAGTCTCCCAAATATCAAAGAAACTTTTAAAGATATCCTTTTTACTGACTGGGATGCACAGGTAAAACAGACAGAGTTGGCCATAGCCAGAGCAACAGGTATATCAAAGAGTATGGTCAAAATGATTAACCACATGTTGCATACCTCTGGTTTGATTAAAGAAGGAAATCAAAAATTGATTGCTGATATCATAAATTTAGAACAAAGTTGGAAAAACACAGGTCAACTCTGAGAAGACATGCTTGCACAACTGAAGAAGACTGATTGGGAATCATACTGGCAGTTACTGGTTAAACCGCATAGTCAAGTAATGACATTGGATTGCTCTCTAGATTCCATATAGAAAATGTAGCCACTTTTGCATGATGCTATATTTACTGGGAAAATGAAGATGCAGTTCGGGAAGCCTCCACAAGTTTAGCCGATGTCTGATATTTGTGAGTAGAAAAGCAGAGCTGGCAGTAATCTACCATCGGGCATGATTATAAGTTAGTTTGTTTTTAATAATTTAAATTTTAGCAAATAGGCACTAGGAATGAGGAAGGTTGTTTGAAACCACCTCATAGGATATTTTGTATAATCTATTTTTGTAAGTATTTGATTGTCCAGAATTTTATCGAGAACATTTACAAAGAATGCTTTATTGTAAGTTTGTGGATGCCTTGATAAAATAATGGAACAGGACCTTTTCAGTTATACATTATTTTGTTGATCACTGTTGATGCACTTTTGTATTCTCTGAACGAATTATTGATAGAAGGATTGATTGTGGCCTATTATTGCTGATCAAATGAACAGGACAATATACATCTGGTACTATTATCATGTATGCTAAACTCTGTTTTAAACATTAGTGATAAGTCCAGCTTTCATGAATTATCTATGAAATTAATTGTTTCTGTTTGAAATATCAGTTGCACTATTGTACGATATAAAGATAGAAATTGATTTGTTTTATATATGATTGTTACACAACATTTTGTCACTGTGTTTGTAATCCCCAACTTGCACATTGGAGGGTCATTTATGTGACTAATAAGAAGTGTCATGCCTTGAAAATACCATCATTGCATCCCTTTACATGAGAGAAATATTCCTCCTGTTGACATTTCCTTGAGCAGGACTGTAAAAACCCCTGTTTTTTCCTTGGCACGAGTAGCCAGTTATACTCTCGCGCCAAGCTAGAAAATTAACACTAAGCCCATGCCAGTTGGTGCTCTGTCCCAGTTAAGCGCCCACACCAAGCTGTTTATGGATTTTTTTTTAAAAATAGAGGCGGAGGTTCCATTCCAACCACCTCGAGGATGAGTCATTGGGAGTGGTTGAATTGAAACAACCACGGACTCCCTCCTTTAGTTAGTGGTTTCCACCTCCCTTGGAACTCTCCTAAAGGATAAGACTCCCTCCCACCTTTGTAGGGATCCCAGCCTCCTCCTTTTCCTCTATAAAAGAAACTATCTCTCTTAGTACAAGCGAGCTGAACTTGGAGAATTAGATATACTATAGATGAATTACTAGAGAAGATAGAATAAGAAGGAATTACGTCGAGGAAGATTTTAGTCCATGCCTTAATCCCATCCAAATTCCCCGACGAACATCTAAGACGCGCTTCGCCTGAACCCCGCTGGAGGAGACTGCGACGTCAAATCATTGGTTGTAACTCTTCCTTCTATTCATTTATATACATGACAACTGTTTGGTTCCACTATTGTGTTATAATGTTTGTGTAATGCGATATGTTTAACCCTCTTTGACTGGTTAATAGTTATGAGTGAAACTATGATGTCGTATGTTGTTCTTTTTTCTTGTTCTATGTGCAGGTATCCAGGCGTAACAGCGAACGGATTGTGATTTTCCAAGGTAGGAGCGAGAGGCTACTACTCTTTCCACAATGACAACAACATTGGATTCCAGGTAGGTCAATCTACTATGTCTCTTGTTCATTCATTAACTAGGAAGCAACACTTTAGCATGTCCCTTTGTTTCTAGATCCACCCTAGAGCTAGAGGGATCGTCTCTGTCCACAGAGAGGATTTACCTATGTAACAAATTGGAAACTCCACTGGGGATCAGTGCGAGTTTGTTGTTTCATCCTATTGGGTCAGTTTTGATTATCGATTTCATTCTCTGTCTTTTTTTGGTTTGTTTTCTTAATTTCTATCCTCTGTTCAACTCCAGGTGTCAAGATTGGCCTCTGCTCATTAATTTTTGGTTTTTCCTCTTTTTCCCATAGGTATCTAGTTTGGCGCGGTTTTTGTCTGAACAGTTGCACCGATTGGCGCAGGTTGCTCTTTTTGCACTCGCGCCAACCCCTATATGGCGCGGATTACATCCTTACAATCGCGCCAACCCCGATAGGTTTTGGTTTGACCTCCTTAATGAGTCTTTTAGTCAATTGTGCTTGCTTCTAGGTTATTTTTTGGGTGTGATTTAGCCTTTGGAACTGTGTTGACTACTGTAGACTTCTTTCTTTTAGTTGTTTTTCCATTTTCTTATCAATGTCATTTAAGGCCTTAGGGTTTCTAAGTGTTCTTGTACACTGAGCCTTCTGTTTGAAACACAAGTCTCTTTGATTGTTGTCAGCCTCGTTTCATTTTGCGTCATTGCGCTGAGTTTTTCTTGATCCTTTTGAGTGTTTGTTTTGGTTGAATGGTATTTTTGTTTCATCGATTGATCCTTCCCCTTAGTGCTCCAGGCATCGATTACATTGCTTGTGTTGGGTCGATTTGGGAAATTCTTTCTATTTGATTGAAAGTTTGCTGCATTAGCTTGAATGTTTTTGTGTTTGTTTCACTTCGGTTGAGTCATTCAATTTTAAATCCCTACATTCGCAAAACTCAAACTAGTGCTTATTTTGTTTTCCATTTGAATTAGTACATTGTGTGCCTTTTTCCATTGAAAAATAAAAAAATATGTTTTGCATTCTTTCGTTGCATCAAATTTGAAACATTCCTTTGCATAACTAGCCTTTGTCATCTAGGAAGGAATTTCGTTTTCGATTAATTGCATTAGAGGCATTAGAAGTTTTCTTCCTATACTTTCTTTGTTTGTTATTGTTTGAAAAATTTCCATCCTTCTTATAACTAGCATTCATTGAACTGAAATGATGTTCATTCGCATATATTTTGCATTTAGGAAGTTGAGCTCCAAATTTGATAGAGCCTTGAAATTGAAACATAATCCAAGATTAACTTTAAAATTTACTCAATGAACCTAAGGCAGCATTGAAACCTAACACAACATTTCTAGTGGTCTATGCTAGAGACGTGTTCCGGTGTCTTAAAACCTAGTAACTGTCGCTCGCCTGTTGGCTTCAGACAACGCTAGTACGAACTTGTGCTCCCCGTACCGTCGAGTATATAAAGGGAGCCCCTCTAGGTTGCAATCCTTTATCCATAGGAAGCTGAGTCTACCATCTTGTAACTGTGATACACCAGACACAGTATTCGGGGAGACTACCTACACGTACGTTAAGTCCTTGGTCATTTCTCTTTCATTTGATCACCAAGGTGTATATGGAATTTCATGAAAACTTGGTACACCCTCTTGCTTAGATTACCCGAGTAGTCATTTTGGTCTTTTTGTGACTCTCTAAAACTGAAAATATCATCGAGCGCTTGTCCTTTCACGCTCGTTTCAACTTGAAAGTGATAGAGTCACCTTTTTCCTATTTCTCGACTCTTAAAATATGAAATGACAGAGTTTTGTTTAAGTGTCTTAAAATATTAACTACCCACGAAATATTGCTGGTTAAAGTCATCTTCCTTAGTGTTTTGTTTAGGGTTGTTTCTAATGGCAAATTTTTCGGAGTTTACTAACCAAGGAACCCCATTCGAAGGGACTCCTGGTCATTTTCCTACTTTTGGGAATGTTGGTGCTCCTTATATGGCAATATTATCCCTTCCTAGGTTAACTGTTGGTTTGCCTGTCTGGTTGTTCTCGACCTATGTGGTCTCAAGTATTCCGCCCTCTATACAACCATCTCCTCCACCAGAACAACATCGTGTTGTTTCTAAGGTGGACCTCTCCCATTCTTCACCTTTTTCTTCATCCTCCTCTTCTACTTCACCTGGTGAAAGTCTAGATTATAGTAACCAGGTGGCTAAGAAGAAGAAGAAGACGACGAAAATGAAGAAGTCAGATAAGCGAGAGGCTAATGCTGTAGCTATTTCTCCTAAGAAACCTTCCATCAATAAATCATCCAACCTTCCACGGAAATTCAAATTCCCTTGCATGTTGTGCAAAGGTGACCACCTTCTTTGAGACTGCCCTGACATTCCCAAGGTACTTGAAGAATGGTCCAACGACCGTTTGTCATTGCCTTTGGCTTCTAGAATTCATATTGGTGGCACATCTTCGACTAGACATGATAAGACTCATAAGAAACATGGTAAGATTACCAATCCATGTAAGTTGTGTGAAGGGCATCATCCCATTCACCTTTGTCTGTACATGGATGAAGCCACGAGAGTGGTGGAAAACTCTACTGTTTCTGCACCCTGCCTTCCGGTTGGTTACCAGAAGCTTTCTTTGAGTCCTCCACTAGCTGATTCAACGAGAGGTCAAGAGTCATCCTTGGTTGGTCTCATTCCCTTGAAAATTTAAATTCTTGAATCCATTCCTGACCAACCATTGGTCGTGGAATCAGTTGATCTGGTCCCACCCATGGTTCATCAGGTCTTTTCCGTCGAGAGCGGATCTCATCCCCCTCAAGTTATTCTTGTTTCTTCAGATTCCCCGGACTTGGGGAAAGATTATCCTGTCCCTATAGTTCACGAAGTTTCTCCTCCTACTCCCGTCATGGAGGTCGAGGAGGATGTTCCTCTTACTCCGGTAACACCAGGGGAAGACCATCTCAGTTCGATGGTACCCCCTCCAAGTAGTTTGGTCGCTTCCTTCGATTGGAGTCGATTTGCAGGATACCGCCTTCCTTCTTATGTGCCTTTTGAGATCACGGTACAGACCTTTGATGTGGTCATACCCAGCACCATTATAGATGAAGGCTCGTCTTTTAGTATTCTGTCTTCCACTACTTGGCAAGTATTTGGTTCTCCACCGCTTGTGCCTATTACACAGAATCTGTTGGCTTTTAACAGAGGAACCAATCAACCGTTAGGGATCCTTCCGAAGTTTCCTGCTACTTTGGGAGGACAAACTGTCTATATAGACATGATGGTTGTTCCAAGTCCCTTGGATTTTAATTTACTCCTTGGGCACGACTATACTTATGTCATGGGCGCAGTCGTCTCTTCCCTCTTTTGTGTGATCTATTTTCCACACAAAGGTCGGATCGTGACCATTGATCAGCTTTCATTCTTTGGTCCTGACATGAAATCTGGTCCAACATCACACCTTCCAGGTCTTTATCCACCAGTTGTATCTTCCCCGCCGCAGGTTAATTATGAGGCCACCTGTCCCATGCCTGCATTCAATGATAGTTCCATTGTGCATCGTATGTTGGGGGTATTGGGTCCTGATTTTAGAGATGTTGTTCTCCCATCCAGTGCGGAACTCTTGGAAGCCATGACTTCTTATTCATCATGATGAAAATTCCTCAGAGCATAGTTTGTTTTCTTGTGTCAAGCTCCTTAAAAAATGAAACAAGGTCCTCGGAGCATAGTTTGTTTTCTTGTGTCAAGCTCCTTAAAAAATGAAACAAGGTCCTCGAAGCAGAGTTCGTTTTCTTGTGTCAAGCTCCTTAAAAAATGAAACAAGGTGTCATGAGGATGGTTCGTCTTCTATGTCAACCTCGTTAAAAAATGAATTATGTCACAAGGACAGTTATTTTAATGTGTCAACCTCGTTAAAACAATGAAACATGTTCCCATTCAATTCGAGTCTTTGATAAAATCTCGTAAAATCCCAGTCGAGTCTTTCTCTTGGTCTTGTAATTTGAACCTTCACTCCATCTGCCTTTCATATGGACTGAGGCTTGGGGGGCATGTACCTCGAATTGAGTCACCATGCTAAGGGTATGCTTACTTTTTCAAGCATCGTTTGTTTTTGTTTCAAGCTTGTGTAAAAATGAAACTGGCTTCAAGCATAATTTATCTTTGTTTCAAGCTTGTGTAAAAATGAAACCAACTTCAAGCAGAGTTTCCTGATTTCAAGCTCGTGTAAAAATGAAACCATTCCCAATTTATCAGCCTATTTTTGCCAGATGAGCCTTGGTTTTCTCACTCCATTGTCACTATCTGCTTGGACGATTATATGCCTTCACTTGGTTGTTTCACCCATTCCTGAGGAATCGCTGCGATGAGTGGTCTTGTTAGCCAGCCTCTTGACCTTTACTTGTTCTGAGTAGTTCCACCATCATCGGAACCAGTTGCTACCTTTAATACCACTCGTTCCTCCAGGAGGAGTCAACTTTAAGCTCTTTTTTGACTTAAAAATTGAAAATATTGTTGAGACTCCTGTCATTTTGAACTTGTTAAATGGCTGCGAAATGATATCTACCCAGTATACATTTACCCCTTTTTATGGCTGGGATAGATTATTTACGAAAAAGGAATACCTTAGCCTATTATTACTAAGAGGTTCTTTCAGATATTGTTTTCTACCTTTTCGGATCTAAGAGACTATTTACGAAAAGGGCCATGATGGAGTTTTCTTTTCTTCTTTCTTTTCAAACTCTCTAAACATGAAAAGATGCCGAGTTCTCCCTTTTTTAGACTCGTTAAACCCTGATGACATCAGATTTTGTTGCCATGAAGTTACTCGAGTTCCTCCTTCCCAGGGCTCGTAAAATGTACTACGATGGATTTGTTCGAAGGACAAACTTACAACACAAGAATATGCTATCCCCTTCAAGCTTGTTTAAAAAAATAATTGGGGTACTCGCCAGAAATGGTGGGGCAAAATGGAACCCAGTTTTAGTTATGTTGGCAATATGTCTCTCTTGAAAATGGCACTTGTTTGCATTTGTGTTGGGTTAGGGACATCTCATTTCGTCATTTTTGCCTCCATGGGTTTGGGTAATCTCTTTTGACCTCTCATCTGATCTTTGCCACGTTGTCACGACCTCGGATCCTTTGATGTCGAATATTTCCAAATCTAGTGTCGTGCTGCTAATATGTTCAAGAGAAGTTTTCAACCTCCCTCTGATTCTCTGTTGGTCTTGATTCACTATTATCATGTTCCTCTGTCTCGTATCGATGATGTGGGAAACATTATGGCCCACCTTCGATCAGGTCACTTCCTGTCGACTTTAGCTCACTATCCGGGAATTTGATTTAGAGACTCTATTATGGTACCTTGGAGCTTGCATGCCTTAATGACAGGTTTTTTGCATTCGACGCAAGGTCCACATCATTGGCCTTCAATCGAGTGATTCTGCGGATGTTTGACGTCAGATCACTGTTCACATTTTGTGGATTGTATCGGTTGTACCTTGAGAGCCATTGTCATCATTGGTGTTTTCTCTCATGCCTATTAACATCTATCATTATTGGTCAGTAATCAGGTAATTTTCTTGCATGTTTGACTTCAACTCATATATTCGCGTGCTTGAATTTGTACTTTTTTCGGGTCGAGATAGAGCACAAGGCCTTGTATTTTGTCTGATAAAATCTAGGCTACGGATTTTGGTGGATTATTATGACTTATTACATGAATCTTTTGATTGGATGATTGCGCCCATACCTGAGTCTATTTGTTGATCCTTATTGCTAGATGGCTGCGTCCATACCTCAGATCTCAGTTTTTATATATACTCTATTATGGATGGTTGCGCCCATGCCACATGTTCATGTATTAAAGATATCAATTATATTTGTAATTTCAGGTTTTCCAACAACGGTGTTTGGTTCGAACGCGTTCTCATAAAGCATTTCGCCCCTCCTTGTCCCTCGGACCTCATGCTTTAGGGGGCATCTGTTACACAAAATTTTGTCACTGTCCCTAAAATCCCCAACTCACACATTGGAGGGTCATTTCTGTGACTAAGAAGAAGTGTCATGCCTTGCAAATACCATCATTTCATCCCTTTACATGAGAGCAATATTCCTCCTGTTGACATTTCCCTGAGCAGGACTGTAAAAACCCTTGTTTTTGCCTTGGCGCGAGTAGCTAGTTATACTCCCACGCCGAGCTAGAAAATTAACACTAAGCCTCCACCAGTTGGCGCTCTATCCCAGTTAAGCGCTCACGCCAAGCTGTTTATGGAATGTTTTTTAAAAATAGAAGTGGAGGTTCCATTCTAACCACCTCGAGGATGAGTCATTGGGAGTGGTTGAATTGAAACAACCATAGACTCCCTCCTTTATTTAGTGGTTTCCACCTCCCTTAGAACTCTCCTAAAGGATAGGACTCCCTCCCACCTTTGTATGGATCCCAACCTCCTCCTTTTCCTCTATCAAAGAAACTATCTCTCTTACTACAAGTGAGCTGAACTAGGAGAATTAGACATACTATAACTGAATTAATAAAGAAGATAGAATAAGAAGGAATTATGTTGAGGAAGCTTGAGTCCATGCCTTCATCCAGTGCAAATTCCCTAACGAACATATGAGACGCGCTTCGCCTGAACCCCACTGGAGGAGACTGCGACGTCAAAGCATCGGTTGTAACTCTTCCTTCTATTCATGTATATACATGACTACTGTTTGGTTCCACTATTGTGTTATGATGTTTGTGTAATGTGATATTTTTAACCCTCTTTTACTAGTTAATAGTTATGATTGAAACTATGATGTCGTATGTTGTTCTTGTTTCTTGTTCTATGTGCGGGTATCCAGGTGTAACAGTGAACAGATTGTGATTTTCCAAGGTAGGAGTGAGAGGCTACTACTCTTTCCACAACAACGACAACATTGGATTCCAGGTAGGTCAATATACCATGTATCTTGTTCATTCATTAACTAGGAAGCAATACTTTAGCATGTCCCTTTGTTTCTAGACCCACCCTAGGGCTAGAGGGATCGTCTCTGTCCACAGAGAGGATTTACCTACGTAACAATGATCATCAGAATATATGCGATATGTTTCAAATCTTCTTTTGATTAAATTTTTCTCAAAAGAATCATCTTACAAAGTATTAATTCTATTAAGTTTGTATTGATCTAAATCATCACAGACTAAATAGATATCGTTCTAGATCGCATAAAATTAGCATTATCCCAGGTTAGATTAGATTAGACTTAATTCAAAGTTTTGCATTTTTAAAATAAATTTGTTTTAGTTTGTAGTTATTCTTTTTGCAAATCATTTGAGAAAAACTCAATCATACAAAACCCAAATCTGGGAAACTGGTCCCATTACACCCAGTCGGAGCCACTATCCCAAATGGAAAAAGAACTGCTTTAAGGTCCGAATCGGGTGGTTATCCCCCTTGTTGTTGCCACAGATTTCCAAGGCCTCAACATTTTTGGCGCTAGAAGGAGGGCCTAACTATGAATGGCATATAAATCTAAACCTCAAACTAGAAGCCATCATAAGAGTTGATCTGCCCAAAAACAACCTACAACTTCCTGATCAAACTCTAAATCACCAACTTAGAAATATGAAATTGTAGAAACTTTCCCCTCATCTCCTGAAATATCTCGACAGTCATCTGCTTCAGAATTTACTCATGGGTCTCCTGAAGTTCAGTCTTTAATTCATAAATTAGAAGGAATATCTATTTCTGCAGAAAATCCTGTTAATCCAGAAGCTTCTGAAGAACGCGTTACTTCCTTATTTAAAGAAACTGGTATATTAACCCGATCCAAAAGTGAAAGACTTAGAATTCCTCCTTTTCAATTTCCAATAGAATCACATCAAATTTTTTTTTCTACATCCAGATCTAAGTCAGATACGAGTGAAGTCACATCAAATTTTCCTTCAGATACTTCTTCGCATCTTATTAATCATCTACATCTTCTTATTCTTTCGTTTCCTCTACTCAAACAATTAGTACTATCACAAGTAGTACTGTTCCAGTTGTAAGTTCTACATCCATCCCTCCTATTTCTGGATCTACTTCTGTATCTTCACAAAATTCAAATCCAATTATGGCTAATCGGCCTTGGACGAATCCCGGTGCTGTATTGATTGCAAATCTAAATCCTCTTCCAGATCATCCAGAAAAATGGCTACCCAAATATAATCCAGATGATGGTCTTCCTGCTGAAGAACATACCAATAATTTTATGTTAGCCATGAATCTTAATGGAGTTTCTCATGAAGAAATTGTAGTCAGATTGTTTCCTTATACTTTACAAGGATCTGCAGGATCCTGGTACTTTTCACTTCCAGCAGGATCTATTGCCGATTGGGAAACATTTGAACAAGTTTTTCTTGCAAAATTTGGAGATGATAGAACTGTTACATCTTTAATCAATGCCCTTTCCAATCTAAAAACAAATTCAGGTGAAAGGATCAAAGATTTCAACTCCATATTTAACAAGTTATTAAACAAAATCCCAATCGCTTCCAAGCCTACTGTTGATGTACAAATAGAACGGTATATTTCTTATTCACCTTCTAATATAGCTATTTTTGTAGATAGAGCTGTTAAAGATACCCTTTTAGAAAACATGAAAGAATCTCTTGCTGTAGAGAAAATAATCTTAGCATTAGAAAAACGATCAGAGATAGAAGACAAAAAATCAAAGAAAGTGACATTTAGTCAAGATCCAAAAAATAAAGTCTCGAAAGATCCATTCGATCTTGAACGTCTTCAAAAAGTGTTGAAGACTATGTCAAATGACATGATTGATATAAAGAAACAAGTCGCTGAATCATCAGTACCTAAAAAATCATATCGCCCATTTAAGAAAATTCCCTCTTCAACTTCTCAGCCACCAAATGTTATTTCAAATGCCGAATCTGATCAAGATACTGAAGTTCCCTCACCATCTGAACAAGAACCAGAATCTGAGGAAGAAGTTGAACTAAATGGGTTATGGGATTTCATTCTCCCTGCAGAAGAAGAAAGATAAGCTATGCCTATGTCTACAAGAAGAAAATCTTCTTCTGATTCAACTACATCAAATCAGAAACATAAATCTCTCCCCACAAAGGAGAAAACAATATTCAAAAGATCCAAAAATGTTAAGACAAATCCTATTTCATTTGATCCTATTACAACTTCCAAAACTTTGATAGTTTCAGATACATTGGAATAAAATATAGTTGAAGATATGAAAAATACCAAAGCAAATATTTCATTACATGAAATGACCAAACTCAAACAACAACAGAAAATTTTACTTAGAGAACTCAAGGCAATCCCTGTAGATCCTATACAACCACCAATTATAGCCCAAGCTTCTAAAGATATGGGAAAACCTCCGTCATCTCCAATCAAAGTAAATCCCAATGATTTGGTTTTAATTGGTGATAGATCTATTTCTCACACTCATACTTTACTTTTGACTTATGATATTTTCCACAAAAATGTTCATAACTATCTTATTGATTCAGGAGCTTCTTGAAACATCATGCCAAGAACAATGTGTACAAAAATGAATATCACTCCTAAAAAATATTCTGTACATATAGTTCAATTAGATAGAACTAAAGTAGAAGTCGTTGGAGAAATGCTATCAGTATCCATTAGATTATCATCCAATCCAAAGGCACTGCAAGTAATTGATATTTTAGTCGCAAACATCCCTGAATTTTATGGTCTTATTTTAAGCAAGGATTGGTCTGAAAATTTACATGGATATTTCACTACTGATTGGTCACACATGTGGTTACCATACAATGGTAAACCAAATCAAATTAGAGTTGATCGCGAAAAATTAATGAAACATACAGTCACAGAACTAGAATGAGCCTGTAGCTTTCACCAATAATATTATTGGAAATTATCCAGCTGAATCATTTCTTGGATCGTTCAATGCCCAGATTTCACCTTTTTCAACAAACACTGCTATTTCTCAAATTGAAAACTTTTCTCAAACATACACTTCTAGATGTGTTAATCTTAGCAATAAAATTTTGAAAAATTCTTTATTTTGGACTTTATACTTTGATGGTTCAAAATCAGAATATGGTGCAGGAGCAGGTTGCATTTTAATCAATCCACAAGGAGAGAAAACAATGCTAGCTTGCAGACTCGAATTTCAATGCACGAATAATACCCCTGAATATGAAGCATTGATGCAAAGTCTGTACAAAGCTATTAGTTTAGATGTTAAATATTTGCTGGTATATGGAGATTCTGAAATAATTGTTAGACAAGTCAGAAATACAATTCATTGTATTTCTGGACATTTGAAACACTATCAAACTTTAGCTCAGAGACTTACATCCCATTTCTTTTCATTTAATATCTCCACAGTTCCTAGATTACAAAATGCAAGTGCTGATTTACTTGCTAATGTAGCATCTAAGCTTATACCATCCGAAGAATTTAGCCCCGACAGATTTTCAATTGAGTTAATTTTTAGGCCTTCCATTCCTGACAATGTAACAAATTGGAGAGTATTTAAAAACGATGTAGATATAGTATACTTTCTTACATCAGATAGAGCTTATGAAGGTCAAATCGTAGATGAACATGAACATGACTTACAAATTGAAGATAAACAAAATTCTAATCCAATTCCCAAATCTATGGTCAAAATGGAAGATCTCTATGATTTGAAAGATAGGTTTAAAAATATTATCAATTCAAAAACCCAGAGTTCTACTCTAAAATTTGAATTGATTAATCTTGGTACACTAGAAAAACCTCAAAACATCAACTTAGGTCTTGGTTTAAAACCTGAAGAAAGGATGTCATTCATTAAGTTGCTGAAAATATATAACGATATATTTGCATGGGAATATTTAGATCTCAAGACATATGATATGTCCATAATTTAGCATACCATACCTATGATTTCAGATGATAAGCCCGTTGAAGAAAAACTTAGAAATATCCATCCAAATTTAGAAAGTCAAATTAAATATGAATTAAATAAAATTCTCAAAGCCAAAGTTATTTTTCCTGTTAGACATTCGAAATGGGTGTCAAACATGGTCCTAGTTAGAAAGAAGAATGGATACATTAGGATTTGCATAGATTTTAGAAATTTGAATAAAGCTTGCCAAAAGGATAATTTTCCTTGCCTACCATGGAACATATATTACAATCAGTTGCAGGATCTGAATTGATGTCTTTTCTCGACGGATTTTCAGGATATAATCAGATTATGGTACATCCAGATGATATATTGAAGACAACATTTAGGAAAAAGTGGGGAACATACGCATACCAAAAAATTCCATTTGGGCTGATTAATGCTGGTGCTACATTTCAACGTGCTATGGATATAGCTTTCAGAGGATTAATCAACATCTCAATTGTTATATACTTAGATGAAATTACTGTTTACCTTAAGCATAGAAACAATCATGTTAATCACCTAATTTTTTTTTTTGAAAGATGTAGAAAATTCGGTATTTCCTTGAATCTTAAAAAATGTTATTTTGCCTTATCAGATGGTAAATTATTAGGGTTCATTGTCTCTAAAAAAGGAATTCATATTGTCCCTGATAGGATTTAGGAAATTGAAAACATCCCTCTACCACACAATAAAAAAATGATGCAATCATTTTTAGGACAAATTAATTTTGTAAAAATATTTGTTCTTGATTTTTCCCAAATCATCTTACCTCTGCAATCAATGATCAAGAAAAATTCAATTTTTAAATGGGGAAAAGAAGAGAGAAATTCTTTTGAGTTAATTAAGAAAGCCATCGTTGAAGCTCCTTCTTTAACAACACCTGATTTCCTTAAGCCATTTTTATTATATACATTTTCTTCTGATACATCATACGCAGCAGTTTTGACACAGCTAAATGATCAAAACATTGAAGTACCGATTGCGTTTTTTAGTTCTAACCTTCAAGGTGCTGAGTTAAATTATTCAGCTATAGAAAAACAAACTTATGCTGTATTTAAAGCTTTGAAACATTTTAGACCTTTTCTCCTAAAAACACATATAATAGTACCTTACTCAACAGTAAGGAAATTATTAATCCAATGAGAAGTAGGAGAGAAGAGAGCAAATTGGGTCACTGCACTTCAAGAATATCATGTAGAGATACATACTGCTAAATTTGTTAAAGGTCAAGGTATTTGCAGGATGTTAACTGGAGCCTGTCATTTACCAACAGAAGAATATCAAGAAAAAGAAATACAACTGTCAGAGGTAAGCCTAAACGATTCTCAGTCACAATATGCTGATCATAATTTTTTCTTAAAAAATGGATATGCTCCATTATATCTCAATTATACAGCAAAGCATGCTCTGAGCCTTAAATAAAATCAATATAAACTCATAGATGATGTGCTATTTAGAAAGAATTATGATTATGTATTATTGAGATGTTTAGAGAACACTGAAGTTGAAAAAGTAATGCAGGAATTACATGATGGACCAGCTAGAGGTCATTTCGGAGGAAACACCACAGCTCATAAAATATTGCATGCTGGTTACTATTGGCCAACTCTATTTAAAGATGCACATGAATACGTGACAAAATGCAAAGTGTGTGAAACTGCAATAGGGAGAGAAAGGAAAGAAACATTTCCACTACAACCAGTAATATCCAACAACCATTCGAACAATAGGGGTTAGATATCATAGGTGAAATAGCTCCAAACTCTTCTAAAGAACATAAGTATATTCTAACTGCAACAAATTATTTCACAAAATGGGTAGAAGCTATCCCATTAAAAGTGGTTAATACATAAAGTATTATAGATTTTATTTATCAGTTCATAATCACCACGTTTGGCCTCCCATTAGATTTGATATTTGATAATGCATCTTACTTTTCTGGAAATGCTATGATAGAATTTTCTTTGAAAAGAGGTTTTAAATTAAAATACTTAGCTAACTATTATCCACAAGGTAATGGATTAGCTGAATCTACAAATAAAAACCTTATCAGAATCATCAGACAAACTATAGAACAAAATCATAAAAATTGGCACAAAGCACTATTATTTTCTCTTTGGGCAGATAGAATCACCCAGAAAGCCTCAATAGGTACTTCTCCATTTGTGTTAGTTTATGGGAAAGAAGAAGTTCTACCCACAAATATAACAATACCGTCATTTGCTTTAGTACAATTTATTGATGAATGTCCTTCGTCTTCCTTTCAACTTAGACAAGATCAAATTCTTAAAATGGAAGAACAGAGAGAAAAAGTCAAAGCTATACATGCTTATCATCAACAAATAGTGAAAGCCTCGTTTGACACAGCATCCACCAGCTCAAAAGATTTTGAGATTGGAGACCTTGTTTTGAAATGGGATAAGGCACATGAGGAAAAATGTAAGCATACCAAATTCCAAAGATTATGGCTTGGTCCATTTCAAATCTTTGAGAAAATAGGCTTATCCACCTTTTTGCTACAAGACTTATCAGGTAAGAAAGATTCCTTGCCCGTGAATGGTCAAATTCTTAAAAAATATTTCTCTTAGATCAAGCTTTAAATTTTATTTTTTCTTTAGGAAAATAAAAAGTTGAAAATAACATCATTTTTGGTTGATTCAAAATTTCAAAATTTCTGATAAATTATTTTTATCTTTTGCTTCTATAAATAAGTGAAGTAAAAATATGATTATAACTATGAGAATTGAATAAATTTTTTTTTTTGAAATAATTTGAAATTTACTAAAGGCATTTACTTTCCAAAAAGACTCTCGATATCATAAAATATAGTTGTTATGTATTAGTCAAAAAAGGAAACTTTTAACTTAGCAAGGATTCTCTATGAAAAGGTATCTACCAACTCTATAATTATCATTCATAACTCTTAAATGAGCTAATGATTCATCCCATCTAATAAAATTTCTTCTTCAAAGTATTATATATATATATATATATATATATATATATATATATATATATATACGATGTACAAATTCAAAAAGAAAATAAGTCTCATCACGAGCTTGTTTATCATGATCATAGAGAAATAATCTAGACTAATATTACCAATACTGCATACTACAACAGGGTAATAGCTAAATGATTTAAAAAAAAAAATAGACAAGGGGTCTCATTATGAGCCAGCTTGTTCAGTCTAAATTACTATCAGTGAATGACATTGTCACTATCAGACCACCAAACCTGGACAATAATTTTGAAAATGTGTCAAAGAAAAAGAAATTCAATTACATGTCAAATTATATTTTGAAATAAGAAATCAAATTCAGATGGGACCATGAATCATTATTGGTTAAAATATAACCCTGTCGAGGCTATAAACACCTGCTGGAAATAGTGGCTCTATCTGTGATAAATGAGTAAAAATCTATGAAACCAATTTTAGAGAATACCTACTTTATCTTTTTAAATTTGAGTACTAAATGATACAGATACCTATGTATTATCACTGAAGGGGTTAATTAAGAAGAAATGAGATAGGTAAATAGATTATATTCTGAAAAAACACTGTTTAATTCATGAATCATACTATTTTTATTCTTATATCTTTTTCTTGTTTTGAAAGTTTAGAAATATCAAAATAAACCAATCAGAGATATTTGGTTCTCCCAAGTGAATCGCCAATTGTTGTGCTATGCAACAACTCCCCCCCCCCCCCCAATTTTTATTTTCAAAATAATCTAGACCTTTGATAAATAGAAATAGGAACCCTTCTTATATATATATATATATATATATATATATATATATATATCTATATATATTTAGGTAAAAAATAAAACTCCAAAACATTATTTCTTTTATTAAATAAAAACATAAAAAACAAAAAGAAATTAATAAAACATCCTTGAAAATACCTTATCGCAAATCGCATCCCGCATAATCTTTTTTCATTAAAAGATAAGTAACAAAACAACGAGATCCCAATTTTGCGATCAAATATCGGAGTTTCGCAAGCGACAACATAAATCATACATCGCGAATACATGTTTGAAAACTTTAAGCAAACTTTACCAAAGTTCCGATATTGTGATAACTCCGATATTGTGATACTCCGATTTTGCGATATTCCGATACTACGATGTTGCGATTTCGCGACTTCGTGAAATCGCATATCACATAAACAAAATGTAATGTGCTTCATAAAGACGAATTCAAAGGGCACGATGTGATGGATTTGATAGGTTTTAATAAAGGTTTTTTACATGAAAATAAATCATGTTAGAAACAATTAAGCGTGTTTTATCATCCCAATGTAAATAGCTATTGTTTGGTTACGGATAATTAATGCAACAGCTGCTTCCCGGATCTTTTATTTTCGAATTGGTCATTTCAAATATATCTCCCATCATTTGATCGTTACTCTATTTTAATAGGGATTTTCCTTCAAGATATGTCCATCCACAAAGTAATGCAAAAGCACAACAAACAGACTGTTGCAGAAGTGGAATACACAGAAATGTCGTTGATAGCCTCAGATACAATCTGCACTGCCGATGGAGGTGCTACAAAGTGGCAAGCTAACTATACCATTCTCGAAGATGAAGAACTTGAAGTAATGGAGGTCAAGGCAACTATTGATGATGCAAAACCTTCAAATTTACAGTTTAAAGATATTTCATGCTCCTTCATTCATAGGATAGCAGTAATGGCTACTCTTTTGCCATATATCGACATGATTAGGTGGGTTCATGACAATTTAACAATCAAAGGTAGACAATTAAGAACCGCTAAGAATGAGATCTTAGGTTCTTTCAGAGTTGAATATTTGAAAGTCATGTACAAGCTACCCGACCCACAAGACATCTATAATAATAGATTTTTGAGAAATTTTCAAAGAACAATGAGTACCCTTTCAAGAAAATTCAAGGTTGGAGGAAACTGGATAACAAGTTCAAACATGAGAAATCAGGTATATATCCTATCGCCTCACTGGAAAATCCATACAATTTTGCAGCCGCGATGCTATGCAAATTATATGGTCTCCCTGCTAATACCAAATTCTCCATAAATTGGCTTCCCTTGATTGATTCCTGTGTTAATTCCCACATCATGAATTGGGCAACTATTCTTTCTAAAAATCTAGCTAAAGCGATTAATGAATATTTCCAAACAAGAGCTTCTTCCTCCAAACCCGTCCCCCAATTTTTCATGAGTGCATATATTTTTGATGCTATCTATTTTTCTACTAGTTTTCCAGTTATGTGTTGGAAATGGACTCCCGAGGATCCCACCCCTATTCATTTCAGTCATAAAGAGATGTGGGAGCATAATTATGCACCACATTTTCATAGGCTATGTTATGGAGTTGTGTTACCATTACATCAATTAATGTTTGATAGAGTGAGCCCTAGGTTCACTAAGGAAGCCCTTTTAGACCTTCAAATTATAGGGAGATTTTTTATTAAAGAATAATTTTCATATATCAGAGTATTTGGAAGCTCCGCTCCCCCACATATTCTTCCTTTGTATGTTTCTGATAAATTAATGGCAAGAGAAGTCGCTTACCAAACTGCTGGTAACAGACTCACCAAGAAGGATATTAAAAAATCCTTATGGCCAAGTTTTCCAATTGAATGTGGTACGTTCACCCTCAGCAATTTCATTCATGCATTGAAAGAATGTCAGAAGATTGAGCTGTTGAAGCTCCTCTTTTAACCTTCAAGGCAGTTTGACCCAGAGAAGATTGCTAACAAGTTTACTCAGTCAGTTAAAGTCAAACCTATCATACACACAGATGATAGATTTGAAGACATTTTGCAATCTATTAGAACTTTTGAAGAAGTTCAAGATTTTGTAAAATTGAATCTAAATCTAGAATAATTACAGAGATTTAATTAATATAGAGGACAAATACTTAGACGTATCCCTCAAAATGTCTTGGTTACTAGTTACATAACTGACAAGCAAAGAAATCATAACAGAACAGACATATTCACAAAATCAAAGTGAACTAGATAAATTATGGATTTCAGCTAGCAACACATTGATAAATACCCAAGAGGTATCATCTTCATAGAAAGATATATAATTTCAGACTCCACAGGGACAAATAGTTTCAACAAAAGAAATCATTGAAAATCCTAGGATAACCTCCCAAGATACATAAGTCATTCATGTGTTTCCTACTGATGAGATTGTTCTGAAGGTAACTGATATCCCTCCACTGGATGTATTATACATCCCTCTTCATAAAGCTGTAGTAAGGAAACAAATAAAAAGAAGAAGGATTGAAACACCTCCAGGAAATGAAGTAATTGAAGTTTTATGGAAAGACGCTCCTTCAATTCCAATTGAAAATCTGACTTGGCTATCACAATTTGCTGGAGCATACACTACTGCAACGATGGATAAGGCAGCCGAAGTATCCATTTTGGTTCAAGAAAAATATGATAAGATCATGCAGCTACAACAACGACTGGATGAAGAAAGGAGTAGTCTGAATCAGAAGGTAGAGCAGTAAATCCTCAAATTTCAGCAAGATATGTAAGTGCTTAAGGTAAGTTATGAAAATGACTTATCTAGCAAAAGCACACTGATTAAAGAATTGAGAGAAGATCTTACAAAATATGAAGTTATTCCTACTGCAGAGGAATTCATAGAAGAAGCATTGGCATTGAATGCATTACTCTCAAAAAAACAAAACTTGTTTATCTTACAAATTTCAGAAATAATCCCACACTTGGAAATCAGTGAACAGTTGACCAATACAATCATTGACCAGAGAATTGAGTTTAATGAACTCAATACAAAAATTTCTGATTATATTGAATGGCAGGATTCAGAGGAAGGGAGAAAGTCGAGTCTCTCGAATATCAAATAAACTTTTAAAGATATCCTTTTTACTGACTGGGATGCACAGGTAAAAAATGTAGAGTTGGCCATAGCTAGAGTAGTAGATATATCAAAGAGTATGGTAAAAATGATTAACCACATGTTTCATAGCTCTGGTTTGATTAAAGAAGGAAATCACAAATTGATTCTTGATATCAGAAATTTAGAGAAAAGTTGGAAAAACACAGGTCAACTTCGAGAAGAAACGCTTGCACAGTTGAAGAAGACTGATTGGGAATCATATTGGCAGTTACTGGTTAAATTTCATAGTCAAGTAATGACATTGAATTTCTCTCTGGATTCCATATAGAAAATGCAACCACTTTTGCATGATGCTATATTTACTGGGCAAATGAAGACGTAGTTCGGGAAGCCTCCACAAGCTCAGGCGATGTTAGATATTTGTGAGCAGAAAAGTAGTGCTGGTAGTAATATATCATCGGGCATGATTATAAGTTAGTTTTTTTTTAATAATTTCAATTTTAGCAAATATGCACTAGGAATGAGGAAGGTTGTTTGAAACCACCTCATAGGATATTTTGTATAATCTATTTTTGTAAGTAGTTATTGTAGTATTTAAACCCTTCTCATGCATTTAGAGAAGGGTCCAAAATTTTATTGAGAACATTTACAAAGAATGCTTTTATTGTAAGTTTGTGGATGCCTTGATAAAATAATGGAACGCGACATTTTCAGTTATACATCATTTTGTTGATCACTGTTGATGCACTTTTGTATACTCTGAAAGCCTTATTGATAGAAGGATTGATTGTGGCCTATTATTGTTGATCAAATGAATAGGACAGTATACATCTAGTACTATTATCATGTATGCTAAACTTTGTTTTAAACATTAGTGATAAGTCTAGCTTTCATGAATTATATATGAAATTAATTGTTTCTGCTTGAAATATCAGTTACAGTATCTTACGATATAAATATAGAAATTGATTTGTTTTATATTGATCATCAGAATATATGCGATATGATTCACATCTTCTTTTGATTAACTTTTTCTCAAAAGAATCATCTTACAAAGTATTAATTCTATTAAGTCTGTGATTGATCTAAATCATCACAGACTGAATATATATCATTCTAGATTGCATAAAATTAGCATTATCCCGGGATAGATTAGATTAGACTTAATTCAAAGTTTTGCATTTTTAGAATAAATTTGTTTTAGTTTGTAGTTATTATTTCTACAAATCATTTGAGAAAAAACCAATCATACAAAACCCAAATCTGGGAAACTGGTCCCATTACACCCATTTGGAGCCACTATCCCAAACAGAAAAGGAACTGCTTTAAGGTCCGGACCAGGTGGTTATCCCCCTTGTTGTTGCCACAGATTTATGAGGCGTCAACATGTCTATAGATCAAGATAGAATAATTTCAATAGTTTGATGGCAGGGGAGAGGGAAAATCCATTAGGCATGGAGTCAAATCAAGCTAATGATTTTCAGTGCTATGATGGGAAATTAAGAATCCTTAGATAATGGCAACGTAGGCAATCCTTTATGGTGTCTTTGTCAAAATTCGTTTTAGAGAGGTTAGTAGGGGAATAATGAAATTGATAATATCTAAAGCATCTAGCTGAGGATGAATTTTAGATATTATGGTGGAGGAAAAAAAACTGAAATATTTAGTTACTTGTAACAAAGCACCTAAAAGTGAATTATGAAATTAATTCGATTAACAAAACACTGAAGACATAACATTTAAGCATGGCCATAATAGAAGATAAAGAAACACAAATAGGAGATAAACATCACCATAAATTATTGAGACAGGAATCCCTGAACATGTAGACTTTGACCTTCATCATTCACTGATTTGTTTTAAATAAAATTGTACAATGCACAATGTCTCTTCTCTATCACACACTTACCAACCAACCCTTTTCTCCTGGAAATTTATAAAACATATAGGAAAAAATATTTCCCGAGCTAAGGAGGCCGAGTTCAACCATTTCCCCAAGGATAAAATCAGTTACATTAAAATTTAGAACTACCTGCTAGGAAATAGGTATCAAATTTCTAGAAAATAGGGGTCAAAGATTAGATAATATCTCTTGAATAATGACAGTTGGTATAAACATGAAGGAGTTTTTTGTATATGCGCTTGTGCTTGAGATAAAACTCTCTCAGTTTTCGAAATTTCTTCTCCATCTCTTCATAATCCACGCCCAAAGATGATGAATAAAATAAGAAATGATGAAATCTAAAAAATAGGTTGTAAAGATTCATTTGAATCTTCCAATATATGAAACTTGCGAAGAAAATGAAGGAGGTTTTTTTTATTTAGCTCGTGCTTGATGATTTTTTTTTTCAAAATTAATATTTTTTAGTCATAAAATAATCTTGAAGTTAACTACTAAAACAATAAAAAATGCAACAACAAACTTCTTCAGAAAAATTGTAGCAGAAACACAACAAATTTCCTTTTCATACTATATAATCAATGCTTGAATGCTAATGTCTTCTGAGCATACTAATGAACTTTTATCAGCCTACACATTATCCTTCAACATACCAAAACAATAATCTGAACATCCTGGCATCTTTTCAGACAACTGTGAGTAAACTTGAACACATTAAAAGGAAAATATAAAACCCGTGGATGTGAATCTGCAAGACACTTAAGGACACTTGTCGTAACCATATAAATAACTTCAAGATGTCTGGAGTCAATTTGAAAGGTTAAATTGTTGACTATTGTTATGCAGATAAATCCTTCTTGCGGACAAGAACGATCTCCCTAGTATCCTAAGGATATCTAGAAACAAACAACCAAATGCAAACCATTTTCTCTAGATCATTTATGATTCAGAATTATTAATAACAAAGTACGAGGACATGCCCCTACCTGAAGTCCAACATTTGCCGAAATCTTCTATCTATTCACTCCAAAAGAGGCCACTTCAGCATGTGAAACCTACAATCAAAGACATATAAAAGGATTAAAAGCACCTGCAAGATATAATAATTGAGAAAACACTAATCTATCTCAGTGATCAAGGAATATAAGAATTGAATTACTCAAATAGATACATGAAAAATTCAATGAGAAAATGGAATCCATTTGTATTAAATTGCATCATAAGAAGTAACCTTACAACCTGTCGCCTTGATGTTATACAGGTTCTTCCGGGGTTCTGAACAATCGTCCTCTCTCAGATTGACAAGACTTCTTATCTCTGAACTAGCATGAAGTTATGGACATGAGTGTGTGATCATTCTCATATAAAAAATGGCTAATATAGAGAGTATGCTCTCTTAATAATTTCTTCAGCAATTACCACATATGTGTCTCTAAGCTACAATCTACCATCTACCCTTGAGACTGAAACATGAGCTCAATTTATAGGGAAATGGAGGTATTTTCAAATCCATGAAGAGCGGGATGGATTCCTCTCATGAAGGGATTTGAGCTCCATATACCAAGGGATAAACTCCATGATTGAAGGGATAGATCTCATGAGTATAGGATAAATCTTGAACTGAACGTGCTTCTAGAAGCTTCCAGTTGGGAGAATACTCATCTAGCTGGGCTTCTAGAACTTACTTTTTCCTTTATTTGACTGTTTATGGGGGTCCGCAAGTTTAATACACAAAACGTGTGGAATGTGCCATAGGCTATAGAGAAAATATTTGCGGATCCGCAGGCAATGGCTAGGAAAAGTGCGGAGTTAGACTTTTTATGGTTTTAATGAGATTTTCTCCAATTCCAAGACTTGGTTTTAGGAACATTAGGGTTTTTGAATTCTAAGGGAGCGTAATACAGGTAATGATGAACCTATAGAGACAGTCAAATGTCGTGGTGACAAAGTAACATGTAACAGATTGCCCCCTAAAGTGAGAAGTTTGAGGTTGTTCTGAAGAGTGAAGTGCTTTATCATTCTGAGGATTCGATTGCGGACACATCGGTCGAAAACCTGTAAAAACATTCAATGAAAACATATATATGTATATCATCACTGAGGTAGGAATTCCCATACCCAGATCAAAACTAACTACATATTCTGGTACTTAAATGATATTAAAATGACGTCAATAGTAGACACAACATGGACACAACCATCTGTCATAAGTAGTCTACTGTATCATGAATAATAAAACTCCTCACAACTTGGATGAAGGAAACTAGATCCAGGGTCTTGATTTCCGATTCCTGAACTAGTATGATTCTATCCATGCGATTGATTGTGTCAAAGTCGAACATGGTAGAAACACTTGATTACCAATCAATGATGTGAACTGTTAACAAGTGTGAGAGAAACCACCAATAATGACAATGGATCTCAAAGTACTCAGTACAATCCATGAAGTGTGAATGAATGATTTGCAGTCGAACACTTCACAGAATCATTCGATCGAAGGTCAATGATGCAACCTATCGTCGAAGGTGAGAAACCTGCCATTAGGGCATGCAGATCCCAAGTTACTAATAGGATTCTAGATCAACTTTCTAGATGATGAGTTGTCATCGATAGAAAGCGACCCGTTGTAGGAAAGCCTATGACACGAAACCATTAGATCAAGTTTTGAAGAAATTTTTTAGCAAGGACTGACTCAGGGATGGTCAATGTGAATGGAGACAAATTTTTGCAATGAATGGTTTATTTGAACTGTCTCTTGAACACATAACGAAACTGCAGATGGTTTGGTAACAATTGACCTAAAGCTAATCCCCAAAAACTGGCTGAAGACTTCCAATGTGGTTTGATTAATTGTTAGACAAAGTATTTTCCCAACCCAGGTACAAGTGTGACAAAAAGGGTCGTGTTCAATAGTGGTATACTACTTTTCAAAACAAGGGTGACAAATGGATTCATTTTATCTCTTTTCCCCCACCATTTCTGGCAAGTACCTCTTTATTTTTGACAATATTGAGGAGGATAACATTTTCCTGTTGTGTAAGCTCATCCTTTGGATGAGTAAAACTTAGTATTAAAATCGAACCCTAAGAAGGAGTGGTTCATTCCTATTTGTAATCGACAGGTCCTTTACTGTTAAGTTTTAATGAGTCTAGTATAGGTGAAACTCAGTGTTTTTCAATTTTAGGGAGTCAGAAGAAAGACATAAGAAAACTTTGTGATTGTAATTTTTTGTAAATTTAGTCTCTTAAGCCTGAAAAAAGGATAAAATAATGCAGGAGAGAACTCTATTGACCATGATTATTCAACGTATACCTTTTTCGTAAATTTAGTCTCTCAGGCCCGAAAAAGGATAAAATAATGCAGGAGAGAAATCTATTGACCATGATTAGTCAACGTATACCATTTTTGTAGATAGTCCATTTCATTCTGGAAAAGGGGTAAACTTACACTGAAGGGACGACTGTTCATTTCCTTTAACGAGTTCGAATATTCAAGTACTCGACAATATTTTCATATTTAGAGAATCTGAAAAGGGCTTAAAAGAGAACTCCAGGGTTTCGCTTTTTTGTAATTTTCAAGAGCCCGAAAAAGTGATAAAAGTATACTCAGTTGGCCGACTTTCAATTTAATTTACGAGCAGGAAAAGACGAAAAGAACTTGACATTTTCATGTGCTTTACGAGAATGAAGGATAGCAAAACAATCTCGGGATTTTCATGAGTTTAATGAGTCTTGAAAATAATAACCAAAATGGACTCAAGATAGGTTTCATTTTTATACAAGCTTGAAACATAGGAAACATTATGCTTGAGAGTGGTTTCATTTTTACACAAGCTTGAAACATAGGAAAACTGTGCTTGAGAATAGGTTTGTTTCATTTTTACTCAAGCTTGAAACAAAGGAAAAATCATGCTTGAGAGTGGTTTCATTTTTACACAAGCTTGAAACGTAGGAAAATTGTGCTTGAGAGTGGTTTCAATGCCCCTCAAGCATAACTTGCTAGAGCATATTCCCCCCAATATTCTTTTCATTCAACTAAGTAGACCAGTGGTTACTAATAGCTGGATGGAATGAAGGTTCATTTACGAGATTAGATGAAAGACTCAACTTGACACTTACGAGATCTAATCAAACACTCGACTCAATTAGGAGAGGATTTTTTTCATTTTTTAATGAGCTTGACACAAGAAAATAGCTATGCTCATTGCCTGATTCATTTTTTAATGAGGTTGACACAGTAAAAGAACCATCCTCATGGTGACTTGTTTCATTTTTTTAATGAGATTGATACAGTAAAAGAACTATCCTCATGGAAACCTGTTTCATATTTTAACGAGGTTGACATAATAATAGGAACTCTCCTCATGAGACATGTTTCATTTTTTAACGAGGTTGACACAGTAAAAGGAAATCTCCTCATAAGGGCCTATTTCATTTTTTAACGAGGTTGACGCAGTAAAAGGAACTCTCCTCATGGGAACCTGTTTCATTTTTTAACATGGTTGACACAGGAAAATAACCATCCTTAAAAGGTTATGTTTCATGTTTTATCGAGGTTGACACAGTAAAAGAACCATCCTCATGGAACCTTGTCATGGATTCCAACTAGAAGTAACACATGTCAAGGGACACTCCTTGATAATGGCTTCCAAGAGGTCTTCATTAGATGGAAGAACAATTCTCTGGAAGGAACACATGTCAAGGGACTCAATAGGGATAAGAAAATTGTGTTCAAAGAATCCTATAGGGTTTTCCATGTCAATCACTGGATCTAAGTCAAGGGAAGTCAAGCAAGTAGTGAGAGGCTCACTTGCATCGGTAACAAAAAACAAGGGACTGGTTTCCACATAATTAACTCATGGCGGAGTAGATGCCACTTCTGTATAAGGAAAATTTAGGGGTGTCGGATTATTGGTAGTCGAATCAAGACTAGAAAATTAAAGTTGGTCAATAGTCACAATGTTTCCATTGTGAGGGAAAGACATCACGCGAAAGAGTGTCGATACGATAGCTTTCATTACATGGACATAATCTCGCCTAAGGAGTAAATTGAAATCCAAGGGGCCCCGGACTACCATAAGATCAATATAGACAGTTTTACCTTCCAAGGTAATAGGAAACTTAGGAAGGATCCCTAAAGGTTCACTAACGGTTATGTTAAAAGCTGACAAATTCTGTGTAATAGGCGCAAGATGAGGGGAACCCAAAGCTTGCCAAGCAGTTGAGGACAAAATACTAACAGAAGCACCTTCATATATATTTGTGCGACGCACATTCTTATCACAAGCCCATATTTGTGTGATGCACATTCTTATCACAAGCCTTCACAATGATTTGGAATGGGATGGAAGAATCAAGACAAGGTTCTGTCAGTCTATTCCAATCAAAGGCAAAGACCTCGGTACTTGGAGGGGGTTCTGAAGAAACAAGTGAAATGACCCCATGCGTAGAAGAGTCTGATGTAATAAGAAGAACCTAAGAGGTATGAAGTTCACTCTCGACGGGGAGAGTGGGATCGACTGGATGTGAAATCAAATCGACCACTTGATCAACTAATGGATCATCAACCTGAGTGATATGGGTTTCACTCTTGAATGGAAGAGCAGGATTGATTGTACTTGGAGTTAGATAAATCACTCCGCCAGTTGATGGTAGGTTGGGAGAAATTTTATGGTAACGGGTTGGAAGTTGTTGCTGTGGAACAGGAAGGCTTTCCAACAATTTTGAGGCTTCATCCATGTGAGGGAAAATGTGAGTTTGATGATTCCCTTTACATAACCTACAAGGAATCCTAATTTTACCCTTTTTCCAAGGAACTTGACAAACACTAGTTGATGGATCAACAATAAGTCCATGGGATTTTTCTGACCATAATTCCAAGACCTTAGGAATACCGGGACAATTGATAAGGAAGTGGTCACCCTTACAAATTTTGCAAGGGTATTTGGGTTTGGGATTCAGGTTGGAGGTTTCCTCAACACTACCGACACTTACAACCATGGTTGGTTGGTTGACTTCTTTCTTATCTTGCTTCTTCTTCTTCTTCATAGCCACCTAGTTACTAGCATCAAGGATTTTACCAAGCGAAGAGAAAGAAAGGGAGGATGACATGTTGGGCGAAGAAGGTAAAGGGTCAACATGAGGTTGGTGATGTTGAGATGGTGAACTCTGTTGAGGTGGAACAATTTTAGTATTCGAGGCCAACGAAGTTGAAAATAACCATACTGGTAAACCTATGGTAAATCCAGGTAATGACAATGTAGCCATATAATGAGGACCAACATTTCCAAAGCAAGGAATAGTAATAGGATTCTCATTAAGAGGGGTTCCTTGGTTGGTAAATTTTGGAACAGGTTCCATTAGATTCAACTTCAGTGAATTTTATTAACAATTTAAAAATATTCACAATTCACACCTAACAATTAAAATTCACAATTCACACCTAAGGTCTCTAAAAAGTAAAAAAAAACAAATGAAAATGCGCTATCAAATTTAGGAGTCAAACCACACACAAACAATATGTCTCCACAATAAAAACACTAGTTGATGATGAAATCCAATGTCGCAGAAATTAATGTGGAAAACTGGCAGTTGGAATAGTTACCCTGACAACCTACTTAATGAAACAGACTAGTGCGAGTACCTCCACTATGCCATCTCGAAGTGAAGTGCACCCTTCGGAAATTCCAAGTGCGTCTAGTCAGCGTCTGCTCCAGGTACAGTGGGACCTTCCCTCCACTGTCACCTTGGGAAAAATCCTAAAGATTATGGTCACTAAGGTCACCAACTGAGACAATTATACCTGGGGGAATAGTCTACGATCCGATATACACGTAAAGGCCGAGTAACAAGCTCAATCCCCTTGAAGGCTCCTTGATACAATCCAAGGTTTACCAACAAGTGACCCTAGGCTCCTCGACAATGGTCTATCTGAGGTTTACCGTTTTTAATATGTGCACATCTGCTATCTTTCCCAATGATATAGGTACGATTACCTCACTGGTTCCGACATAATCTCATGCTCGACTCTTTTAAGAAGAGCTTCCCAGAGCACAATTGCAACAATTGGAAATTTTCCTTACTGCATGATGCTACTTCTTTGTTTAGTTGCTTTGGAAAGTTAACTACAACCTATTCCAAAGCACTAGCCTAAGCTAGATTGGTGAAAAGAGCACTAGAAAATGTAAACATTTCTAGATGAATTTTATTTAGCGCTGTATTATTTGGCTGTTATTACTCAAAGGGAAAATAGATATGAAACTAGTGGTGTTATGACCTGACCCAAAACTGAATGCAATTGAATACGATAATGTAATCTTTTCAATTTGATGAATCCTAACTAAAGTAAGGAGAGAGGTTCCATTCACTTCCAACAATGAAAAGATTGATAAATAGGATAAAATATAAAAAATTCTCTAATGCACTAATTTTATGAAGAAAAAATAATGCTTTTCCAGAATGTAAACTATGCAAATGTAATCTATGCACAATTCACTTGAAAACTATGCAAATGTAATCTATGCACATTTTTCATTCATATTCTGAAAATGAGAATTCTAATTATGAAAATGTGGTCTATGCAAGAGAATTCTCAGACACAAGATGATTCTAATGTAATCTAAGAACCAATCAAGTGTAAGTAAAGAAAATTGGGTGAGAATTCCAAAGGTCAAAAGTAAAAACACTCAAAGGCGATTAACACTCAGACACAATTTAGCCCCCCTTGGGACTCAAAACACCTAATTAACTTAACAGAGACTAATGAGACTGTAAATAAATTCACACATAAGATTTTGAAAGTCAAGACAAGTTGGGGAAAATGCAAAGAATCTGGTAATTTGGCTCCTAAAAAGAAAATTCTTAATTTTTCAAAAATTTTCCACAAGTCCGCAGGTTCTAATGGAGAATAGTGCGGTACTGCACTGTTCTGAACTAAAAATTGCGCAGGCTACCGCACTGTTTTAAATAAAAACCGCGGAGGCCAGGAAAAATATAGAAAAATTAAAATTCAGATTTTCTTTTCAGGGATTTTGATAATTTATCTACCCAACCCAGTTTCAGACTAGTCAATATCAGAAAACTCTTTAAACTCATTTTGAAAAAATAAAAAGGAAAACTGGGTTCTATTCCCCACTTGAGTCGCCATTTTGTTATGTGGATAAATCCTTCTTGCGAACAAGAACGATCTCCCTAGTATCCTAAGGATATCTATAAACAAACAACCAAATTCAAACCATTTTCTCTAGATCATTTATGATTCAGAATTATTAATAACAAAGTACGAGGACATGCCCCAACCTGAAGTCCAACGTTTTCTGAAATCTTCTATCCAGTCGCTCCAAAAGAGGTCACTTCAGCATGTGAAACCTACAATCAAAGACATATAAAAGGATTAAAAGCACTTGCAAGATATAATAATTGAGAAAACACTAATCTATCTTAGTGATCAAGGAATCTAAGAATTGAATTACTCAAATAGATACATGAACAATTCAATGAGAAAATAGAATAAGAAGTAACCTTACAACCTGTCACCTTGATGTTATACAGGTTCTTCTGGGGTCCTGAACAATCGTCCTCTCTCAGATTGACAAGCCTTCTTATCTCTGAACTGGCATGAAGTTATGGACATGAGTGTGTGATCATTATCGTATAAAAAATGGCTAGTATAGAGAGTATTCTCTCTTAAGAATTTCTTCAGCAATTACCACATATGTGTCTCTATCTACCATCTACCCTTGAGATTGAAACATGAGCTCAATTTATAGGGAAATGGAGGTAGTTTTAGTTCCATGAAGAGGGTGATGGATTCCTTTCATGAAGGGATTTGAGCTCCATATACCAAGGGATAAAACCCATGAGTGAAGGGATAGAGCTCATGAGTATAGGATAAAGCTCAAATTGAACGCGCTTCTAGAAGCTTCCAGTTGGGAGAATATTCGTCCAGCTGGGCTTCTAGAACTTACTTTTTCCTTTATTTGATTGTTTATGGGGGTTCGCAGGTTTAATACACAAAACATGCAAAATGTGTTGTAGGCTATAGAGAAAATATCCATGGATCCGCAGGCAATGGCTAGGAAAAGTGGGGAGTTAGAATTTTTATGGTTTTAATGAGCTTTTCTCCAATTCCAAGACTTGGTTTTAGGAACATTGGGGTTTTTGACTTCTAAGGGAGCATAATACAGGTAATGATGAAACTATAGAGACGGTCAAATGTCATGGTGACAAAATAACGTGTAAAAACTATGTAGAACCACAAAAAAATTGTTGTGTTACTTCCTCCTTCCGAAAAAGTGGAGCAAAAATACAACGAAATCACCATTATTATACTTATGACCACCTCCTGGACTTTTGAATGTGTGAGACAGGTGGAATAAAACTCCTAAAACATCATATACCTATTAGAAAACATATTTCCAAACTGCAAAGCTCCCTTCTTGAAAATCATCACCTACATCAAAAGTGCAACGATTGAGCAAAACAAAATTTCATTCACATGAATTCGACTAGGTGTCGAAGTCTATGAATTTGACTAGGTGTCAAAGTATCTAACCAAGAAAAATAGTTTATGGATGATCTTGAAAATATCAAATACCTTCTTGAACCTCCACATATAAAAGGATTTCCAAAAATCCCGATCTTATACCAAACCTTATTTTCTTTGACAATAGTGCAACAAATTTACCAAAACACATGTGCAACGAGGAAATCAGAACAAGCTAAAGATTCTAAAGGTTGAAAGGCCATCTGGGTGATCTCCTCAATTGTTAAAGATGAATTAAAAGACATGAAAAATAAATCATTCGAGAAATAGGAATTTGAAACCTAAGGGTGGTCGTGGTGGTGAGAAAACCCTTGATTTTCATAAGCACAATAGATCCCTTGCATCTAAAATGCAACAACTCTAGTTTGATATCCATGTCATTTCAGGAGGATGAGTAATGTGATTGATGGATTTTGGAAATCCAAAACATGCCTTTGCCTACATGTGGTACAAGACTTCTTTGATGACTCTTTAAATCAAAATGTTCAAGTGCAACGCAAAGGAGAAGCACAACAAAAAATCATTGTTACAAGGATATGATGTACTATCTGATTTGACCATGCAACTGACTGGGAGGACACCACTAACTTGTCCCAATGATGATAAACCAAATACATTATTACCTTTACCCATGACTTGGATGACACATTAACCCTAGACTTCCCAAACCTATACCTTTTAAAAAATCAATAACTTGATTTCTTTCACCACTCAAAACCTTAGTATGGCATATCCTAAATTGACACTACGACTTGATCTCGGTGAGATCATATCAATAATTTAAAAATTGACCAAAATAATATAAATACCAAACTTGAATTTGATTACTATAACATATGAATCTAATATTGGCTCCAATGGGGATGACATCCTCCTTGTGAGGTGAAAAATAACATCGTAGACTAGTACTCTAATCCATTGGGTTGCTCCAAATTTTGCAACATGTTCCATCTCTGAAAGTCTGAGAACCAAAACTGAAATCCAAAATATTACTAAACTGTAACTGAATGCTCAAAACAACTATTGCTTCAATCTGAAAACACATTCTAAAATTTGAATTAAGAATTTATGAAAAACTTGTTCATAGTGTTGAGCTTATTGGCACCTATATCCTACTCTAACCTACTAAAGAACTACTAAAATCAAGTGATACAAAATTCCAGTAAATCCAATCAAGTAGCTGCTAAATAAGTGGATTTCTTGACTATGGTTGCACCATATATAAATTAGAGAGTGTAATGGTGGTGGAAACTCATGATGCATCCAGTCTCCATATTGAAAACATGATTGAAAAAACCTTCTATATAGTGAGCTACATGATCATAAAAGACATGATTTGTTTGATGATCATCAAGGTATTCATTGACTAGATAATCAAGGTTGAATTTTTCAGATGTATTCTATATGTCAAACCATGACTTCAAATTTGAATTTTCAAATTCTTGTTCAAATACAAAACATTCTTCCATTGTGAGAAATGAGGGAAACACTACCTCCTTTTGTTTTGGCCAGAAAAAGATTTCAAAAGATTGACTATGATATTGGAAGTTGTGGGATTATATTTGAGCCTCTAAGACCTCAACATCTCTCTCAAGTTTTAGAATAAATTTTACAAGAAAATGAGCTTTATCTATGGAATAAAATTTGCATGAATTTTAATAAATAGATAAAAAATTTGAAAAAAATTCATCAATCTAATTGTGAAAATTCCTAGATCTAAACAGTCTAAGGAATCCTACTACAAACAACTAGATTACTTCTTATATTATGTAACTTACTTTACACAATTATTTCTGAATCATGCATGAAATATTGAAGCAATCAATGAAGTAGCCTACACTATAATACTCATGATCTTGAAACAAGGAAAATGAACAAGGAAATATCAATCACACATATGACACCTTTATTTTGGACTAAGTCCCCGAAAAAACCCAATGCGGGAAAACCAATGTAGCAGATCAGAGGGTTTTATTATTAAGAAATCAAAATGTCTAAATAAATCTCTGAATACCCCTAGGGTTATTCAATTATAGAGAGAATTACTGGTAGAATAATTTGTGAGGATTTACCTCACTCAATCACTGAATTCCCAGTTGATCCATATGAAGAAAAAACTTCCCTGGGGAGGCCCTGTGCAGTACCAACGCTTCAAATTGAAACCTTTGCGTTAGCCCCTTCCAGGCTCAATGTTCGGCCCCAACCAAGTCATTTTGACTCTTTGGACCCTGAGGAACATCCTCCCGTTGTCACTTTCCGGATCCTGGCCTCCGAAACTGATCTACAAGAAAAATCCAGAAAACCCTCCTCTTCCTCTACACTGCTTCTGCGTGAGCCCTATGTAGTCAATGTGTAAGACCTTCTTCCTTCAATGTTGACTTGGTTAGATCACCTCTGCCTCTCTCTGACTGATGCTCCACCGGTTGAGAAAAATATCTTCCTCTCCAGATGCTATCTTTTCCACTTGCTGCTCAGATCTCTAGCTCGAATTTCTCACCAAACCATGTCCTAGAAATTTCAAACTCTAGATCAATTCGGTGTGTGTTTCCAAATGGCTCTCAAGTATTCCTTTATAGTCTTCTCGTTGAGACATCAATGATCTAGATTAGATCTCTAATCAACGGATAAGATTATAACATGACTTGATCTCAGTCTTCTAGATCATTCTCACTCAATTTTTATTAATGTCCTTTAGTTATTTAATTTCCCTAAGTTTAGACTTAGGGTATCCATTAAAATAATTAATTATTTTAATAAAAAATCAACCAAGTGGAATTTTCACAAACGATTTCTGGGTACTTTGGAATACCTATGTAAGCCTTTCCACAAAATTTGAGACTTAGAGAAGTTTCTGATGCTACAAAAATCAACACTCCCTCTAAGCAAGGAAAGTGCTCTAGCAATTATGTCTGCTGAATACTGCATTGTCCCTGAAGCATCCTCCACGTTGCTGATGTTGTCCACCAACAATGTGCTGCTACTGCCACTGTACTACTACCCATGACACTACCGCTTCCACTGCCACATCTTTACTACAATTCCTTCTCAAGTGCTGCATCTGCTATGCTGCTAACATTGCCACTGCTTACACTACATCTTCACTATAACTCAGTTGCTGAGAGAAACAATTGAACTCACCCGAGACTGAACAAATGTTCGGTGGATGCACCTTGTTGCTGAAGACTCTAACTACTAGTAAATACTATGATGTCCCTTTGATGCATTGTGCTGCTGCCACTCTGCACTGCGCAACACTGATCTGTACTGTGCTTCACCACTGTGCATTATATTGTTGCTGCTACGCTGTTGCTGCCTCTGCTCTATGCTTCTCCAGAAATGAGCATTGCTACCCACTACACTGTCATCGCCATCACTCTTTGACTCTCATTAAAGCTCCTCCATCCCGCTACTGCTGATCATGGGCTCCTGTAGCAAGATAATTGTTACACCAATTTTTGGTCATCTAACCTGCTACTATTAGATGGACCAAAGTACACCATGCAAGTCAAATTGTACCCTAAGTAAAATTGCTTTCACTATGAAAAATAACTTAGTAATCCATAATTTATTAAGTTGTTTATGGTCTAAACAGGAAACCCCATGAGGAATAATTGAATAAATCCTTATTTTTTTTATTTTCCTCAAGGAATAATTACTTAAAAAACAATTTATTTAATATTCTTGGTCATATTTAACCCAAAACAGGGAAATTATTAGATAAATCATTATTTATCTTATTATTTTCTAGGAATAATTATTTAAAACATTATTTAAATAATATTCCTTGTTAAATTTGACTAAATCTTTTATAACTAATTGAATAAATCACTATTTATTTAATTATTACTCAACCACATTCTTAAAATAATAAATAAATCATTTATTTATTATTTACAAATAAAGGGATTTGGCCAAATTCAAATTATTTTTCCCTCCAACAAATATAATAAAATATTCCATAAAAGTTGGATCTAGATTTGGTTATTAATATTTTAATTATGCACCAATATCTAGACTAACTCAATTTTTGTTATAAATAGAAAGGTTTTTCCATTCACTCACTACCTTTTGTTGCTTAAATATCACTATGGATCTATACTTTTGGTCTGACTTTGATCCTCCATCATTGTCATATTTTGCTACCATTTTTCTTGTAAGCTCCATTTTTGTCTGGGTTTTATACACCATCAAGAGAGAGAGATCTTATATCTGAAGCATTGAGGACATACAAGAACCCATCCCATTGAGGGAGACTGGTAACATCTTTCTATGTTCCCTTCCTAGGTGTCATAAATACAAAAATTCTTTAAAAATATTCGTGTCTGGTTCATTGGATGCATGGTGCAACACTTATTATTTGCTGTTTAGTGTATTTTAACTGCATAGATATGGATTTTGTAGCATTTCTCTTGGTCAACTAAATGCAGATCTAAGGAAATTGGTAGCCATATTTAATGTTAGGGTTGTTTGTTATGCACAACTAAAGTGAGTTTTTTTCGTACGCTTTCGATTAGAATTCACACTAACAATTGGCCACTCCACAAGGGTTTATGATTATGACCGCTGTCATTTTTTCAGATCCCTGCATGATCAATTGCTTCAAACCCTAGGGTTTTTCTTCAACTTCTTGTTTTTCTTTTCTTGGTGTTGTTTTTAACCTTTAAAACCTTGAAACCATAAAAATTCTAAATTCGGTGTGTTTCTGGGCCTATTGCGCAGGTGAGAGGTATCAGCCGCAGTTGAGACAAAACTTTTTTCTGAAACCTGCTCTCGAGAGTGCCAGAAGTGCAGGTCGCAATTTTTGGGCAAAAACCTGTGACCTCAACCTCTAAGATGCAGAAAACCGCTTAAAGCCTGCGCCCTTTGCTGAAAACAGGTCAGAAACTACGACCAGTACTTTTTATGAGAATTTTTCTGTGATTTTTCTGGGTTTTTCTGGGCTACTGTTCAGGGTTGTCTAACCTCCGTCTCCACCTATCTTGGACCTGTAATTGCTCCATTTTACTTGGAAAAGTAGGAACCAAACTCCTAGGGCTTCCATACACTTCCACCTTTCTAGGTGGAGTTTAGCTGAAGCGGGTCGTCTGAGATTTCAGTGTGTTCAGCCATTTTTCAGATATAATCCTATACCTTCAGATCCATTTCATATTGGTTATTAATCCATCTAAAACACCTCTTTTTAGTTTTTTTTGGTCCTCCTCTAGGGTCCCATTTGTTTCCCTTCAGGTTGTAGCTTTTTTCCACCTCATTTTCAACACTTTTCCCTCTGGTTTTTTGCTATTTTTCTACACCTATTTCCAGCAGATTTGACCTTTAGATCATTGTCCCTCCCGAATTTAGATCCATTGGCTATTTTTGTGTGTTTTGACTAGATTTTTCCCACCCATAGACTAGTTGTTGGGAAGCCCTCCTTCTTGGGTTTAGATTGATGAATCTTTAGCTGTTTATTTTCTATTATATTCAGTTAACTTTATTGGTATTTGAAGATTTATTTATAGTTATACAACACAATTTTTATTTTTTTCTCTAGACACTTCTGGGTTTAAAAATTAAAATTAACACACTTAAAACACACACCCTAAGTCAATAGCGCCTAGTTTACACCGCCAGGCCAGGCCAAGACTATAACACTGTAATAATTTGATCCCGCACCTCTCTGCCCTTGTTTCGACTTTGTAATCATTTGATCCTGCACCTCCTTTCCCTTTTTGGTCTCTCTTCCTTTTGTGATCCGTGTTTGTTCATCCATCATTGTGCCCCCAAGGAATTTATCCTGGAGACTTCTTGGCCTTCATCCTCAGTTACCGTTAGGAAGACTTACTCCTCTGCGTAGGATTCAAGTTAGTTCTCCACCGAGTCCCCATTCTGACTCCGCTTCTGGTTCATTGGGTTCCCCTTCTAGTTCTATCACAGTTTCTCCCCCTGTCACCTTCACCATGTCTAGTTCAGGACCTAACGCTGGTGCTAGCCCCGACCCTAATGCTGGGAATACTACTAGTGGGACCACAACAGGAACTATCCCGGCTGCTCCCTTTCTCCCTTATATGGCAGGCCTCAGTCTTCCCGATTTTAACTAGTTGATCAACGACCCCATACACCATGATCCTGGTTGGCCTGCTATGCCAACCAAGCTCCCTTTCGACATCCCCAAGTTTTAAGGTCTCGATGGAGAAGATCCTACAAACCATGTTCGATCTTTCCACATGTGGTGTTCGTCTAACTCCATCACCGATGAATATGTCTGTCTTTGATTGTTCTAGCGTACGTTTATTGGAGAAGCTTCTAAGTGGTATGTTGACCAGTCCTCCTCCTCTCATACTACTTTTGTGACTCTTGCTTGGGATTTTATGTCTTACTTCCAACTTCCCCTCCGTTATGACACTGTTACTGAATTTTTGACCTCTTTCCATCAATCGTCTGCGATCTTCCTATCATATCATGTCTAGGAATGGCGGAGAAGAAAGAGCCTATGTCGATCCCCTACCTTCGAAGACCGTGTCTACATGGACTGGCTTCTTAGATCCCTTGTGCCTACTATAGGCAAAGATGTCGCATCTCATTTCCCTCAGACGGAAGAAGCTGCTCTCTAGATTGCTTTGAAATATGACCTGATCTATGCACAGTCTAGTTATGTTTATACCACCTTACCTGATCTCCCTAGACCCTGTGGTGCCAATGCACTGGGGGCATCCCATGCTGCCGACGGTATTGTTGGAGCTCTTTCTCATCCGCACACCCATCCTCCCATGGGTTATGGTTTCCCTCAGGGTGGGGCGAGTTCCTCCAACACTTTCCCCCCTCCCGATAGCATGTATCCAGGATATGGCATGCCTCCTCCTTTTGCCCAAATTGTTTACTACAATGTTTCCCAACCTCCTTATTATCCGTATCCGTAGCCTGGTGCTCCATCTCCTCTAGCATTAGCACCCCTACCTCCCTTCCCTTCTCAACCCTCGCAACAACAACCACCACCCCCCCAAGGGTAGGTGTCTGCACAACAGGGTGCGACTAATCCTCCTACTTCCAAAAAGTAGAGGAAAGGAAACCAAAATCAATCTGCCCCAGATAATCCAGGACCTAATCCCCAAGGGAATACACCTAACACTGCTAACCAGCAACAGGGCACTCAACCCAAGAAGGAAAGGCCTGTTTGCACGAATAAGCCTTGTTCTTGTTGCGGTGTCTATGGTCACTACACCAACGATTGTCCTGTTTTACCTCAGAGGCTTCAGATGTTGGAGACTCAAGCAACATCATGAGGACAAAACCCTCCCCTTCGGTTCCTCCCAATGCTACACCTATCCAACTGGATGTGTTTACCAATCCTTTCCCCCAGCAAGGATTCGTGGCTATTCAGCCCCCTGAACATCAGGCGGCCACTCAAAATCCTCCATTTGGTACCTATGATTACCAGATTCTCATGTTGAACTCTAACCAACCCATTTCTGTTGACCTCAACCTTCAGACTAGGTCCCGTCAGTACAACAAGCATCCCGTTATGTCTGCCCCCGAGCCCCCTTCTTCAGGTTCCACAGAATCCCTTTCGACAACCAATGGTCCTTTACAGATCCCTCAGCCTAAGGCAGAGGTTCATGCCAAGATCCCCAAGGGACCATTATGCTGAAACGCTGCTTCTAGAAAATTTTCCCATTCGTATAGTATAGTACATTATTTGGTGCAATCTCCTGCTTCTATCTCAACACCGAAACTCCTCAAGTAGTGCCCTTCACAACGAAAAGCTCTACTAACTGCCATGGGTACTGTGAATCCTTCAGATTATCATTTTATCATCTTCGGTGTTGACTGATTAGAACATCCCCCCCTTCTTATTTCCATTGCCTTCCAAATCCCTGTCAAGATCCGGAATTCCAACATCTCCCGTTGTATCATTGATGAGGGGGCATCCACTTGTGTGATGTCCACTTTAGTTTGGAAGAAACTCAGATCTCTAAAGTTGGCCCCTTCCACTATCACCCTTCGAGTGTGGGATGACCACTCTTCCCAGCCCATAGGCCTATTCCGCAATTGTCCTATTACTTTTGTGGGTAAGACTATTTATGTTGACGTAGAAGTCATTGATGCCTCCTTAGATTACAACATTATATTGGGTCGTAGCTACACTTATGCGATGTATGCTTTCCCATCTGCAGTTCACCATAAGATGTGCTTTCCACACAATAGAAATATTGTCATCATCGACTAGTTGACATATTACGAACTGAAGTCTCAGACCTATCCTAAGTCCATCATCTCTTCAGTGGCCAATAAACAAACAATCAAACCTTTGACCAATGTTTCACCCGGAGTATACAAACAATCCTCTTTGCTTGGTTCATTCCCTGATATTTCTCCTCTTGTCTTTGATCCCAACTCGTCGAACATTTGCATGATGCAATTTTCCCGGTCCACCCTCAAGCAACCCGCTTTGATTAGTCAGCAACCCCGCTCTCTACAACCTACTCCTAACACCTCGACTCAACCTTTAGGACCCCCTCCTCCAGGCCCCTCATCTACACCTGGTACCCATGAGCCTCGCTGCCCTCCTGGCACAGTTCCTCTTGGACTTAACCATCTCGAAGTTGTCCCTCCTGGCCATTACCCCTCCGGTCAGATACTGTTCTTAGTTCCCCCTCCTGGAGTATTTTCAGTACTTGTTATGGCTACCTTATCCCTTCCTAACATGACCCCGGGGATCCCAGTCTCATTAGGGGATTTTTGAGGACTAAAATGGGCCTTCTAAGGAAATTATAAAATAATAGTGGAAATAATAAAATAAGATTAGATTACATCATCAAATTTTAGAGGGAAAAAAGAAAAAACTACTTTTTCAACTCTAATTTTAAATTTATCTCCCTATGGGTTTACTTAAATTTCGAGTGGGAACACTCGTTGGATTCATAATTTTATTCCTTATCCAATGAGTACCCATGTTGCATTCTTTTGATGGAATATTCTACACAAAAAATGAGAAATACATGAAAAACGTGATTGCAATAATGTGTTTTCATGTATTTCTCATTTTTCATGTACCAGGGCCCATCAGAAGTATGCAATATGGGTATTCCTTGGATGAGAAATTGAATTTTTCATCCAATGAGTGCTATCACTCGAAATTTGAGCAAAAACTTAGGGAGATAAGTTGAAAATACAAGTTGAAAAAGTAGTTTTATTATTTTTTAATCTTTTTATCTTTTTACCCCAAAAATGGTGAATCATCCCCCATGGTTGACATCATCATCTTGAATCCTATTGGTTCTAATAAAGTTTATTTTGGTTGTACATTTTTCTTAGGTGGCCCGTGTTAAGACTGGAAAATCGTACAGCAGAAGATGACATTAATTAATGTCAAGCCAAAGGATTTACAGGGCAGGAAGACATTGTGGTATCAAGAAAGTATTTAAAATATCTATGGTTTTGAGAAAATCAAATTTGAACTAGTCTTAAAATGCTAATTGCGCACTTTATCCTTCGAGAAGAGCGCCTTCTGTGCGCCTTTTTGCCCGATAAGCGCGCATTCCTAAAAGTGGCAAATTATCGCTTTCCGGGACCACACAAAGCAAAGGAAAGTTACTCCTTACATGAAGCCGCCTAAGGACAGCCACCAACACCTCCTTAGACACTATGTGACCACACAAAGGAATATTTGGAACACACAATGGAATCATACCTCTCCCTTGGGTCACCATCCACCATGTACCAAGGGAGGGAAGGAGGAATTGAAATCCCCTACATAAAGCCACCAAGAGATGAAGAATGGGTGATCACATTGTTATGCTGGCCAGAATTTCCCAAGAAATACCAGCAGTCTGTGACCTAGAGCTGGAGATAGAGGGGAATCGATTGTTGGCCACCCAACAATCCTAGTCCATCACAGCAGAGAGAGAGGGAGACTGCATCAAAGGCAGAGCTTGGAAAAACAACATCCTTGCATCGGGACCTAGAACCATTGTCTAGGGGCCCTTTGGCAAGTGGGTAAAATTTATTCTCCATATCAAACGTTTAATAAGAAGAGGCCTAGAGCCATCGTTTGCATTATTATCATTTTGACTCTCTTCAACAGCTTTTGTATATTTGTGTTTTAGTTTTTTAGTTTAATTTGAGCATACATTTGCATACCTTTTTTCTAGATTGTACGCTTTTGAGCTCCACCACTTTTTGCCTCTTACCAGTAGTTTATAGGGGTAGACCACACCCCTTAAACTGGTGTGATTTCGTACACTCGTGTGTCAAATCCACCACAATAGGATTTGCGACTCCACTAGCGTTTTACAAGTTTATGTGGTTGTGCCATCTCTTGCAGGAGACCTTTGTCTACGCTGGAGAGTGGAGCTGATAGTCCTATGATCCATCTTGCAGTCCCTAGATTCACTTGGAGTGACATACTGAAGAAGGAAACTCATAATATTTTTACTTTTAGGAATTGGCGCGCTGTTGTTTCTCACAGACACGTAGTGCATGCATTCAGGGCTGACCTGCGCACAGGAAAGTGCACCTGTCAGGGCCTTTTGCGCGCAATTTACAGAATGAAATTTTACTCCCTATATTCTGCATTTTTCTGCTTGTAGTGTGCTGGGAAACCCTTAATGTATCTTCCAACACTTGTGTTGATACCCCATAGCTTGTGAGAACTCACTTTTAGCTACATTTTGTAGGCTTAGAGTTAGTTTCGCTTCAAATTGGCTTTTGCAAAAATATTCACATAGCTTAAGTAGGGGGAAAATTAACCATTGCATTCCGAACAATTTATGTTTTGAAAATTCTAGTATTCACACTTAGATAAACAGTCCAAGTAAGTGGCCCAAGACCACGGATGCATAGCTAGTTTTATTCTTTCTAGTGTAGAAATTGTTTAGTTTAGTTCAATTTTTGCATTAGTAATTGTGGGACTAGGATTGAATTGTCGATTAGAGCAAGTAATACCTGCTACCTTTTCACCCTCCGATGATCCTAGGTAAGCATATGAATGCTCTATATTCCCAATTCACCATCTCCCTTTAGTTAGTCACATAGATTAACTAGGAATATTTGAAAGCGGTCCATTATCTGCGCATGTTTTCCATTTGAGCCAGGAACAATATAACATAGTTTAAACTAGGGGATTTTTTGTAAAGGATCACCGATATCCATATGTTCAAACTATGAGCTTGTTCACATTATGCTCACACACACTCACCCACTAAGCAAAGGAAGACACCTAAAACTAACTGAACCAAAATCACTAAATTCTCCCCACAGGGGCCACAAAAGAATTTATAGTTTAAGTTAGGATCAAGGGGGTAGGCATCCAATAAGCCACCTTAATCATACTTCATATTGAAACATAGAAGTTGTGTATTTAGGGAGCTTCAAATCCACCTATCAGCCCACGGAAAAGAAAACCCGAGCGCGGTAGAGACCCAATTCAGAGGGGGTTAGGCTTAGGCGCAGTGCGTGCAGTATCATTTGGGGCTACCTAAGCTGATAATCGGTACTATTAGCTGACTACCAAGAAGCCCAAGACTCAAATGCTCACGTGGGACAGTGGTTCTTAGTGTGCAAAAACTAGGGCATCCTTTACCCTATGGTGATGGTGTAGACAAGCACCAAACCCTCTACCATTACCTTGGTGGAATCTCTTCGACTGACTGGGGGCATCGCCAGCTCTTACGGGACATTGTACCAGCACTCGCAAGAAATATTCTCAAGGCTTAGTTAATTTTGAGTGTGTGAGGACGCATAGGTCTTCTAGGATTTTGAGTATCATCCGTGAACAAACAAAAACCATTTTTTCTTGATTGATCACATAGATTAAGTTAAAGGGAAAATTTATTTTATTTTCGCTTTGTTTTATGTATGTGGCCATAAATTTTCTTTGATCATAGACTCTATCCTCTCAAATTTTTCCAAAACCAAACCTGGTCGATACCTGAATGGTCCCAATGGAACCTCTTTGATCCAGGCATCTTTTGGACCACCCGCCATTACCGAGAGGGGTTCCAGGTGTTCCGCCATTTAGGCATCAAAGATGGAACACTGCCACCATCATTTGTTCATCCTTTATTGGAGCAACCATAGTTGGGAACCCTAGTCGGTCTCCCAACACCACACTGCACACCACTCCTCCCTCCACCCATAGTGGGCAAAGAATTGTGTCCCATTCGGGAAGCGAGTTGAACACACATCAGGGTACGTCATAGACTAACCCTCATTCTAACCAGAACTTAGTGTCTTCACACATTGCATTGGTGTCAACCTCCCAGTCACCTTTCTTAGCTTCGTTAAATCTACCCGATTTAACCAGCTAACAAATGACCCCATCACACACGATCCGTCGTGGCCTCCCATGCCCACAAAGCTCCCTTCAGATATACCAAAATTCAAAGAAAAGCAAGTGGAAGACCCAGGTAATCATGTAATGTCCTTTCACCTGTGGTGCTCATCGAATAGTATATGACAACACTATTCGATTGAGGCTATTTCAATGCACTCTTACGGGAGTAGCTGTGAAGTGGTATGTGGAGCAACCACCTGCTTCACATGGAACCTTTAGCACCCTCACTACCGCGTTCCTCACATATTTTCAGTTACACAGTCACTATGATTCGAGAATGGAGTTACTGACTAATTTTAGACAAAGCCCCGCCATCCATATCTCAGACCATCTCCATGAATGGAGGCGACGTCGTAGTTTATGTAAAGCTAAACTTGACGATCGGGTCCTCTTAGATTTATTCTTAAAAACTCTAACGACGGAGATTTCAAAGGATGTGGAACAACAAAACCCCACATCTGAAGAGGATGCAATTAGTAAATCCCAGAAGCTTGAACTGATTTATACGTAGTCAGGATACATTCACAACATCCTGCCTAACGCCCCACGCCTACAAACTTATCAAGAATTTCCTGGCACGTCGAACTCTGCAGATGGATTAATAGGGTCAATGACCCAAGGTTACCTAGGTAGCAGTAGTCAAAATCTCAGTTACACACATAGTTCTACCGATAACATGTCTCAACCCGGATTTCAAAGTCATCATATGCCTCAGAAAAATTTAACTAATAGGGTGCAAGCGTATCACCAAGGATGAACCTATCCTCTAGCTGAGGGGACCTAGTACACAGGAAGAAACACTGCAGAAGAGCTCCCCTCCAACGGCCAGGTGCAAACAAGGGACAACGTTATGCTCAGTCCCCAACACAGGACCCACCTACGTAAACCAATGCACAGGTGAACTTTGTGCATCCGTCCCAAAATAAACCACGCCAGTATAACTAGGAGAACTACCCTCCTAACGTGGTTAAGAAAAAGTAAAAAAAAAATCCAAAAGGGAACCCTGGACAGGGGGGAAACAACCAACAATGCCCATCGCGATCCCAGGCTGGAGGTAACTCCAACAAGAATCAAAACCAGGAGCCAAGCAATGCCCAACAACAAGGAAAAATGCCACCTATGCGAACAACCCATTCTTGTTCAATATGTGGGGAGTACAAGCACTATACTCACCACTGTCCTGATCTCCCTAAGTTAAGAAAGCTTCAGAGTAACCAAGGACAAGGAGGATCTTCCCAACAACCCGCCATGATGCAAGAACCATTCCCAAACCAGGGGATGGTAAGCACTCACCAACAAAACCCAGATGATTTTGGGAAAAACAACCATGAAATCTACATGACTCGGGAAGAGATGTTTTTCCAAACATGGAACCGCAGCTACGACATGCCACTAGACACCACAACGTTAGCTTCTAGTACTAGTACGCCGATTTCACCTTTGACCATTTCAAAGATGTCTATAGAACCACTACTAAAGATGGCAAAGGGACCTAATAGGCGAGCAGGTAACTACTCCAAAGCGGCCCATAATTGTAGCATCATGGATGATTTAGCTCAATCACCCGCTGCTATGTCTGCGTTGGAAGTACTGCAGTCATGCCCAAAGCAACGAAAAGCGCTACTTTCTACGTTAGGCGCTATCGATCCTACCGATACACGCCTAATGGCTTTTAACCTAGAAAAATCCACCCCTAGGATTCCTTCTATGGTCGCCTTCTAGATACTAGTGTTGGTCCAGAATATCACCATTCACTGATGTGTCATAGACGAGGGTGCATCGACATGCATTATGTCAAAAAATGTTTGGAAGAAGTTGGGTTCTCCCAAACTAAAACCCTCGGTCATAATGCTTGGAGCATACGACGGTCATCCCTCAACCCCTGTTGGCCTCTACCAAAATGTCTCGGTCTGCTTAGCCAGGAAGACAGTCCACATAGACATTGAATTCTTAGATGCTAACTTGGATTACAGTATACTCCTCGGGCGGAGTTATATGTATGCCATGTCTGCCATAGCCTCCTCCGTATTCCTCATTATGATGTTCCCCCACGAGGATCGTATCATTACTGTAGACCAGCTGACACACAATGAGAAGTGCTCTCTAACCAACAAGGATGTAATTCTACCCTATGTAGATACAACCACATATGGTCTTTCACGGTACCACGAATATGGCCCTGGCCAGTTCAAACCGTTGTCCATTCTAGGGTCATTCCTAGGAGATCCTCCCATTATCCCTGAGGCATCGCGTGATACCACAGGGGCCTTGGTGTGCATGATGTCCACATCAAGCACCAAGGTTAGTCAGAACATGGAATCAAGCAGTAACAACACCAAGGCATCGGCCACAACAGCCTCTCTAGCCTACGCCGCCTCCCAAACCCCTTTCCTCTACCCCCCAGATAGCTTCGTCTCCCAGTAGGTTTTGGCAACACTGGTATTACCCAACATATCGTTGGCATTCCTAGTTTGGTACCTCATTCTCCCTTCCGAAATAGGAGCCACCCACGTTACTACCACAGGGTTAAATCCTCTCAGTCCCGAGGAGCCCCAACCCACCCAAGAAATAGTCGAGACCACCCCCGCGAAGGAAGATCCCATTGCGAAATCGGTAATAACGACTAAGAAAAATTAGAAGAGAGGAAAGAAGATTCTGACCCCCGCCATTCAAAAAGAATCACCAGTCTGCACCATATGCGACGTAATAGGCCATCGTACTCACATATGTCTGGAGCTGGATGAATTAAAACCACTCCTTGGCTCCGAAACATACATCGTGACGTCGCATTCCCACAAAAAGGAACCTACCACCAGAGGTAAAGGAAAATTGCTGCGTACCAATCACGCATGCGCTCTCTGGAGAAACTATGGGCACTACACCCACCATTTTCAAGAAATCCCACGATATAGGGATGCCTTGGATGCCATCAGGCGATCCTATCAAGAGGATCCCCCCACCTAATCTCCGGGAAATGAACCTCGTGTCATCCTGTACCTGCAGGAGGAGAAAAAGTCACCATAAAGACAACCATTTTTCCCTCCTCCCCCCAAACCACCATACACCAACCAGGGACAAGGGAACTTGGTTGCCTCATCCTCTTGAGTTATCAAGCGCATTGATTGATGCATACGGTTTGGTCGGGTCTTTAACCTAAGGTCACCTAGGCAGAAATAATCTGTATTCGGGGAGATCCTAGATGGGGGGAAGTAACCAGCAACGCCCCCCCATGATCTCAGTCTAGGGGCCACTGCAACTAATATAAAAACTAGGAGCCAAGTAACAGCTCTGAAGGGAACAGAGGCGATGCCACACATTCGCACTCCCGAAAAAATAAATTTTCAGTGCCGACAGGTATGCCCTCTCTCATCTTCTTTTTTAAAGCTCATGACTTTCAATAATATTTGATAAATAAGATGCTTTCACCTGAGATAGTTGTTTTTGCAGGAAAAACCCGCAAACTACCCACAACGTTATCTCCTGAAAGTTCTAGAGCAGGTATCATTCTACCCCCAACATGATAGAGTCCCAGAAAAATTTGCATATCTTGACATCATTTCTCCATCAGAAATAAAACATAGGGTCTTCATATCCGACCATGTTTGTCATCACCTCACCTTGCACATGATAAACATCCGCGTTAGTCAGTAGAGCCTCCCCTCCATGGTGCTCGTCATCCAAAGTAGACGATATATCACAACAACAGTGACGCCATGGCCATACCACTTCATTCCGGGAAGCACCTCGTGCCCATCCATTCATCATGCATAAGGTCAAGTTTACCATGCTAACTGAAACCCCCTTCCCAGACAACCAGGTTGTACAAGCAAATAAAAAGCGCACCACCGCGCATCGCATTTGGCCCACCATACCTCCACCAACAGAATCCCATCTGTGATATTTTTCATCCACTTCATCAACCCTGCACATGAGACCAACCAATGGGACCCCCACCCTCAGCAAAACACCTTCCTCATGCCATTAGTGAGCGAACACTTTCATGTTTGGGGTACCCGTCTCTGTGTTTTGTACAAACCAAACCCCATTATTTTATTCTTTTGGTAAGTGTACAAAGGCCACAAATGGTGCACTTTTCCCCTTCACCCTCATATTTCATCTTTTCTCCCATCGTAGCAGTCCCTGACCTCCCTTTCTCGGAGTATTTCACCCCCACGCATGTACCATCACAACATTCATAGCCGGTTACACCAGCCCTGGAAGTCCTACCAACTCTAGGGATTTTCCCTTCATAAATAACAATGACTGCCGCCAAGCTGATTAAATATACTTCGACCTTGGGCCACTGAATCCCCATCATCAGTTTTCTTTCACCTCTCACCAACATGCCTATGTTAAACCCATCACATCCCAGTCCCCGACCCCTCAGCTTGGTGACCCATGGTTCGGTTAAGGCTTCCTTTTTTTCGACCTCAACACCTCTTTTCCAAAAAGGAAGCGATACCTTGGATCACCCTCCCCATGCAAAGGGGTATCCTCGGGTGGAACTATGGGAGACATCATTGTCCAAAGATGTCATCAATCCTCCTGACATTTGACTACGAATTTTTTTTTCATGTCAAGATGGTATCGTACCTTACAACCATTGTGCTTTGATTAGATCCGTCGAAGACCTGTTCCTCCACAAGCGTGTCTGTCAAACAATGCTTACACGGGAAGGTCCCAGCCATTCATATCCGTACATTGAAAAATTATATGCCATACCAAGTTTACACATATGGGTACCACATTCCACCTATCATCGAAGAAAAAACGCCCCTAAGGGCGTCAACAGTCGTCGTCAACAACCGCCAGCATCGCTACCACAGTAGTGATGCAGACAACACATGTATCTGTCAATTTTGTTTAACTAGCCATAGCATCACGAGCATGGGACATGCCTGCCTCGTTGAAATTTTGTATATATGTTGTATATTTTGTTCGCTTGCAGGGGTCCCTTAGGCCATGGTCATCTAAGAAACGGTGTAGGGTGTTGTCAATTCCAAGATTCACGCAGGTCTCTCTCTCTCTCTGTGCACGATATAGAAAAGAAACTATAATCTATTTCAGTTATACAGTACTTCCTAGAACTCACATATTAGGGGGAAATTGTTATCACTGGAAAAATCGTACAACAGAAGATGACATTAATTAATTTCAAGCCAAAGGATTTACATGGTAGGAAGACTTTATGGAATCAAGAAAGTATTTAAAATCTCTAAGGTTTTGAGAAAATCAAATTTGAACTAGTCTTAAAAAGATAATTGTGCGCTTTATCCTTCGAGAAGAGAACTTTCTGCGCGCCTTTTTGCCCGATAAGAGTGCATTCCTGAAAGTGGAAAAATGTCACTTTCCAGGGCCACACAAAGCAAAGGATAGTTACTCCTTACATGAAGCCACCTAAGGACAACCACCAACGCCTCCTTAGACACTATGTGAGCACACAAAGGAATATTTGGAGCACACAATGGAATCATACCTCTCCCTTGGGTCACCATCCACCATGTACCAAGGGAGGGAAGGAGGATTTTAAATCCCCTATATAAAGCCACCAAGAGATGAAGAATGGGTGATCACATTGTTATGCTGGCTAGAATTTCCCAAGAAATACCAGCAATGTGTGACCCAGAGCTGGAGATAGAGGGGACTCGATTGTTGGCCACCAAACAATCCTAGTCCATCACAGCGGAGAGATAGGGAGACTGCATTAGAGGCAGAGCTTGGAAAAAAAACATCCTTGCATCGGGACCTATACCCATTGTCTAGGGGGCCTTTGGCAAGTGGGTAAAATTTCTTCTCCATATCAAAAGTTTAATAAGAAGAGGCCTAGAGCCATCGTTTGCATTATTATTGTTTTGACTCTTTTCAATAGCTTCTGTATATTTGTGTTTTAGTTTTTTAGTCTAATTTGAGCATACATTTGCATAATTATTCTCTAGATTGTATGCTTTTGAGCTCCACCACTTTTTTCCTGTTACCAATAGTTTATAGGGGTAGACCACACCCCTTAACCTAGTGCGATTTCGTACACCCGTGCATCAAATCCACCACAATAGCCCATTTTACAACTCAAAAGTTCTCTAATGGGTACATTGATCCCCCAACCACTATCCCGCCTGGTTAGCCCAAACTTTATCTTGCTTTGACCCCTGTAACCGGTCCCCATGACCCCTCCCTTTGCTTCAATGCCTCAGCCACCTCAAAAATAACCTACTCCTATTGTGAATGCTTTGGGTGAGGAGGGAAAAGCTCACAAGAAGGTACCTAAAGACAAGGCCGCCCCGAAAAACCCTACTCCTCCCTAGTCTCCAAAGCGTACCACCCGGTGTGCTTTGTGTGAGGTTATCGGTCATGGCACCCATAATTTTCCTGAATTGCCTCGTCTCAAGCCCATGATCATCGAAGTGTTTCCTAAGTCTGATATCCCATAAGTCCATGTTACTTTAATTGATTCAGCCAAGAAACTCAACACTTTGTGCACAAATCACCCCTATGATTTGTGTGATTTCCATGGCCACTATACTTACCTCTATCCCCACCTCGAAGAGTACCACTCCTCTTTGGTAGCGGTTCACCAATTTGAGGCCAAGCGCAACGAGTCCACCACTCCCTTATTTGCGCATTTTTCTTCAGCAGAACCAGAGGACACATCCGCTCCCATTGACCTTCACCCTCCCGATGTCAAGATGACGGAGCCGTCGGCCACTGTCCACTACTTGTCATCGTCTATGATATCCACAATGGAATACCCCCTTGGGTCTGCCCCTTTTGTTTCACCTGACGTCCCTTCAGCGATCACCTTGGGCTCAACATCGGTGGATCCCTTATCTACTTATTCTTCTATCACCCTCTGTGACGATGCGCATGTGAACCTTTCTTCTCATGATGATGAGTTAGGTAGCTTTGCCGCATCATGTGGTATTTCTTCCACCAGTCACCCCATCTTCTATTGTGATGACGACATTATGTAAGAATTTACCACCTTTGAATTTATCTATCCCCGCTTACATCAAACCCATGCATTCGATCCACATACACCTTGTGGTCATTACATTGACACCCAATGTTTTGGTAAGTGGGCACCCATATTTGAGAGTCCAAGAGAAGCAATTATCCACAACTCTCCTAGTGTATATGGTTGTGTCAACTCTAGCACCATTATTCTTCCCCATTTAGAAGAACCTCTAGAGTCCCATATCACTTCAGATCACTCTAGGGATGATACCCCTCATCATTCCTTTATCTTACATCAACAACCCAGTCCCCTAGACATTGTTGTTCACCAACCTATGTGTTTTCTAGGTGAGCACCAGTTCATTATATCCAAATCCACTCTTTGGGATAGTGACACCATGTATGGAAACCCAAAAAATTAGTCCATTTGCTTCATATATGCAGTACCAAAATAGATTGGTAATCCTCCATTCCCTTTCTTGAACTACATAACCATAACGAAAAAAAATGGTGCACCACATCATAAAAATGTGTTTAGATTCCCCTTTTCTAAATACATTTTGGCATGAACATAGCGTTTTTGGGGGCACCTATTCCCCTAAACCATAAAAATCCCATCTCTCAGCAAAAAATAGCACTGAAACCCCCTTTCTCTAACAAGTCACACTTTTCAGGTCATTTCCTGGGACAAGTCACAGTTTTCTGCCCAGTACTTGCTACCCAGGTCGCAGAACAGACCCCAAAAAGTGCGACCCAGCCTGTTCATGAGCTCTGGGTGCCTAAACTGAAATTTTTATCCCCTTAATTGAAAGAGTATGGTTAGGCCTCTTACTTGCAGCTAATTGATCTTGATTCCAACGGTCATTTTGTCCGCTATGTTCATCGCAAGATCGAGGGAAAATTCCTTATTAAAAGAGAAACCACATATTTTTCTTTTGCCAGCTGCAGCCAAACCATAGCTCAGTTTTACAAACCATTAGCACTGTTGGAAAGCTCTCACCGAGCTCTAAAATGGTTATTCTTTAGTTTTTTGTGATTTTATACTTCACCTCGACACATTTTTCCAAGAAGGGTCACTTCACCACTCCTCAAAATCGAATTTATTCACTTGCAACACTTGTACTTGGGGCACCATTTTTCCTTCATACTTGATCATGATCGTGTCAATTTTCGTCGTGAGTAACCATTTTGTACTGATTTTTTTACGGCCCACACTGGGCCTGTTCTGTGTGGCAGCATTGTTGAACCCCAAAGATGTCCTTCTTTTCCACCACATTTCACTTCATTTTCTTTGTCCCTCATCAATTACAGGCTTAAATGATCAATAAGATTGATTAGGATTACTTTAAGAATGTATATAATGACTAACTTGCTATGTTTTCATGATTTTGTTATTGTAGCAATTTTTTACTAGACTCGGCTACAGAACACAGTCATTCTGTAGCCAGTCACCTATTCCACAGCCGTTCTCATGTTTACGCAGGTTCTAGGTGTCACCTCAAGGAAAAATGCATATGGTCGTATTCCACATCACTCCCCCATCATTTTTTTCTCTCCACGAAGTCTGAGCTCAAGTCTACAGGCGGTTATGCATGTGGGAAACCAAAACTAGGTGACAGACTTCTAATAGGACAAGGACTGTACAGATGTCCTTAATCATAGAACGAGGCCACCACCAGAGTCCTAGTTTGATTTTAGTTTGGAAAGACAATTAATCCTATTTTATCTCAAAGACAGTTATGTAATTTTTTTATAAGTATGGCTCGGGAGACCGAGAAACAACTTAGCTAGATTTATGTTTTATTGCTAGATCTCAGAAGACCGTAAATACTCTGTTTTGAAGAATTTCTCCTTTAATGAAAGAAGCATCACTTTATTGCAAGAGCTGAGTCAATCTTGAGTAGATTTGCGTGCTAATCCGGTGGTAGAGGGCCCCTGCTACCTGAGAAACTTTGTTCATATGGTTTAGATAAGTAACTTAGCCTTGTTTCATTCTTAGTTTAATTAATTTTCTGAACTTTGTGTTTTTATACTTACTTGCAGCGGATGCCACAGTTAGTCTTATCCTTACAAACTCTTCCAAAATACCACTCACATTGGACGGGATATAACTGTAGTATTTAGGAGTTAGTTGCATTTCTCTGAACTTTATGATTTTGTGCTCAATTACATCAGTTGTTACAACTAGTCGTGATCTTATAAACTCTTCCAAAATATCACTAACTCTAGATGAGACATAGCTGTGGTGTTTTAGAGCTTTGTTGTGTTTTGTTGAATTGTATGCTTTCATGCTCATTTACATAACATGTTGCAGCCAGTCCTGTTCCATAAATTATTCCAAAATACCAGTAATTTCGAATGAGACAGAGCTGAGACATTTTAGTGATTAGTTGCATCTTTAGTCTAGTTGTAGTACTCCGGAGGTAGATGTCACTCTAGTTTAATTCTGTCACTGTGTTTCAAGTTTGATAATGGAACTCTAGTATAACTCTGTTCACTGTAATTTATGTTAGATTAGTGACATTCTAGTTCAAGTTCCAGTTCACTTTATTTCAAAGTTAGGCTAAAAGCATTCTAGTTTAGTTGTGATCACTGTGTTTCAAGTTTGATCAATTGCATTCTATTTCAGTGTTCCATTGTTCTTTAAGTTGTGTTAACTGTCAAAATTAGACTTCACGGCCTTCATTGTTTACAAACTAATCTTGTTCCGACTTTCTATTAATGCATCATCATATGAACAGGAATGAATTAGTGATATCAGTTTAAGGCCTTGAATGTTCTGCAATCTTTTGCAATTTCACAAATAAGCCTTTTTTTCCAAAAAAAAACTATTTTAGAAAATCTCTAACTTTCGAATAAGGCTTAGTAGTGACAAGAGGAGCTGCAGAATGGATTGATCTTAGCATTACAAGTTAATTCAGAGGAGAAATCTTATTGTGCTACAAATAGTCTTTTTCCAATTGTGTTCCAGTAAACTTTTAGCCATGGATGAGATTCTTTGTAATATTGTAAGATGGTTGTTTACTTAGGAGAACCTGATTTGTACTAAACTTGTCCTTTTCTCAAGCTATTCCAACATATTTCTAATGAATGAATTGGATGAGTTTATGTTATGCGTTATTGAGTTCATGTTGTGATTTATTTTCTTGCTATGAGTCATTATCAAACTTTGCATTTTCTGTTCTTTAGTATAGGCTTTGCTCTGTTTTTAGTATGACCAACAACTTTTCTTTTTCAACATTTAGTTCTTTTCCTTCTTAACATAAAACCACAAAACCAAAAACATCATAAAAACACTAAACACAACGTAGTGAGAAACAGATACCTAGGCACATATAGTGCACCTCACTTTAGCAGTTTACTGACCCTGGTTGATAATTTATGACCTCAATTTAGGAACACTAAGTTGAGCACAACAAGCATCATTGAGTCACCATTTTTTAGAGCATCCAAGTTGGGTCATCAACATTCATGGAGTCTATCCCGAGTCCCTTTGTATCCTGTCATAGTTCTCCATCCTTCGTTGCTTTGTCCCTCTCTCGTGACACACACTTTGGCCTTCAGTCATATTGTCCCCTATCCCCTTTGATATTGTGTCAGTTGCTGCCAGGTCATCCATGCCCTTCATGCTCTAACAAGGGAAGTCGTCAGCCCGCTACTCAGTACCCCCATTCTACCATCATCCCTGGTGTCAGTCTATCAGTTTCTCTACTATTATCTCTTGTGCCTTAGTTGAGGATCCCTTATTGCCTCACCTATGGCAGACCTCCTTCGGTCGACATTAGCTCATTCATTCCAGAAGACAGGTATAGAGGGCAGTGTACCTTGGTTCCAACTTCCACTCTTGTTCGGTACCTCAGATCAGGCAAAGGGACTCTTTATTGCCCTTTGACTTGATTGTTTCTCAGCTCCAGCTCCTTACAACATGATTGAGATCCGTATACTCGATGGTTTAGTGATGCAGTATATTGTACTGGTGATTCCTGGGTATGTGTGAGATGTTTTAGACCTCATGAGGGGGTGGCCCTTCAGGTAGACCCCCACATGTCCGAATGACCTCTCTATTACAACCTTCGATGTAAATCCATAGATTTGATGGTTTTGGCCTCGGCCGCTTGCAACGCCTCTTTTTTTTTTTGTATCTAGAGGAATCGGCAACAACGGAGGTATCATACTCACGTAACATGGGGTCGAATCCCCCCGGCTACCACTATAACCCCTAGGGGAGGACGCAAGGCCCGCACGCACGCTTCCCGGGTAATCGACTCAACTGACTCACGTAAACGCTTTTGGCATCACGGTCGGGGATTGAACTTGTGACCTGCTTATCAGAACGAACGCCTTAACAGAACGTCCGCTGACCACTAGACCAAGCCCCACGGGCTCTTGCAATTCCTCTTTAGTTTTAATGTATCATTCATATTTTCAAAGCCCTCTCCTATTTTACAGGGCCTCTTTGGTTGTACTTATATCTCATGTACTCAGATATTATTGTATAAGTCAGGATATTATCCCAGGCACAATATGTATGTGGGATCTATTATCATGTTGTTTATCTAGAAAATGTTTATGCCAGCATGTACAATATAGTTCAGTCCCTTATTTACTGAACACATTATTCTTTGTACTATGTCTTGGTGGGCATGATTATACATCCCCCGCCTCTTGTAGAACAGGTACTCAATCATAAAAGAGACTTGTCACACCTGTAAGTCTCGCCTCCTCAGGGTCCTGTCCTTAGTGCTTTAGTCTACCTTACATTTATCTCTCTCTGACTTCCCCTTCGGTTTCTGGTGATTGAGTTCTTACAACGTACTTCGGTCATACGATTAGCTCCTAACGCTCACACACTGGGGGCAATCAGTTACACCAATTTTTGGTCATCTAACCTGTTACTATTAGATGGACCAAAGTACACCATGCAAGACCAATTTTACACTAAGTAAAATTTCTTTCACTATGAAAAATAACTTAATAATCCATAATTTATTAAGTTTTTTATGGTCTAAATAGGAAACCCCATGAGGAATAATTGAATAAATCCTTATTTGTTTGATTTTCCTCAAGGAATAATTACTTAAACAATAGTTTAATTAATATTCCTGGTCATATTTAACCCAAAATAGGAAAATTATTAGATAAATCATTATTTATCTTATTATTTTCTAGGAATAATTATTTAAAACATTATTTAAATAATATTCCTTGTTAAATTTGACTAAATTATTTATAAATAATTGAATAAATCACTATTTATTTAATTATTACTCAACCACAATCTTAAAATAATAAATAAATTATTTATTTATTTATTATTTACAAATAAAGGGATTTGACCAAATTCAAATTCTTTTTCCCTCCAAAAAATATAATAAAATATTCCATAAAAGTTGGATCTAGATTTGGTTAATAATATTTTAATTATGCACCAATATCGAGACTAACTCAATATTTTGTTATAAATAGAAGGGTTTTTCCATTCACTCACTACCTTTTGTTGCCTAAAGATCACTTTGGATCTATACTTTTGGTTTGACTTTGATCCTCCATCATTGTCATATTTTGCTACCATTTTGCTTGTGAGCTCCCTTTGAGCTCTTTTTTTGTCTGGATTTTCTACACCATCAAGAGAGAGATATCTTAGATCTGAAGCACTGAGGACATCCAAGAACCCATCCCATTGAGGGGGACTAGTAACATCTTTCTATGTTCCCTTCCCAGATGTCATAAATACAAAAATTCTTTAAAAATATTCTTGTCTTGTTCATTGGATGCATAATGAAACTCTTATTATTTGTTGTTTAATGTCTTTTAACTGCATAGATCTGGATTTTTTAGCATTTATCTTGGTCAAATAACTACAGATCTAAGGAAATTGGCAGCCATCTTTGATGTTAGGGTTGTTTGTTATGCACAGCTAAAGTGAGCTTTTTTCGTACGCTTGCGATTAGAATTCACACTAACAGTAATGATCCATGAGGTGGGCTCCTCAAGGATCCTTCTCAACTAAAGTTTGAGATGAACTACAATTCAATATCACCCCACTTCTATCCTCAAGAAGCATGGAAACTCATGGCAAACTCATCCTCCTCGATTTTCGTGGCTACAACCTTCGAGTCATGCTTCTCATCTTTGTCCTTTCTCAATGGACACTGAGATGCATAGTGGCCCATCTCGCCACATCTGAATAAATTGAACTTTGAAACATCATGCTTCGATTTCTGTTTCGCCTGCTGTCCCTTCATTGAAAGGGCTGCGTTCTCCTCGTCCTCCATAGATTTCGATCCGGTTTGATTGTTGCCATCAAGTTTGCACTTGACGAGGCCTATCCTCAACTCTTCCTCCTGAAAATCTGACCACAACTACTCCTAACTAGGTAATGCTTCCTGGCCCAGTATGCTTTGGACAAAAAGTTTCCACTCCTTCGTGACACTGTTAAGGTCCATCCGTACCATGGTTGCAGTAATAGGTGTAGCACCTACTGTCGGCAGTTGATCTCGAACCTCCTGAAACCGCATGAGGTATGAAGCCACATGTTCCCCTTTCCGCATCTGGATAATACAAAGCTTCTGCTCTAAGTACAACCTCTACGGCTTGGAAGATCCCTCATATAGGTCATGAAAAGCTACCCACATCTCTCTGGCAGTATTCTTTCCAAAAAAATGTGAGACGATGTGGTCCTTGACACCATCAAGGAGAAATATATTTTCCTTGGCCACATCTTCCTTGTACTTCTTGATTTGATCCACATCCGTAGGAAAATATACCACGTTCTCCACGAATGCCTTCATAACATATTCATCTAAAAGGGAAATGGCTCATTCCTTCCAGATCATATAGTTGGAGGAGCCCTCCAACCGATCCTAATCACGAAGTCCGTGAGATTCCATCTCTGCCAAGATCTATCGAATATGCTCCCTCTTCCTCCCTACTGCATAGCTCCTGGCAGGCTTACACACTCCCTCATGGAGTTTTATGTAAGTTGCTCCTTTATTCCTAAACAATTGAGAAATGATGAATTCCTTGGCTAGGAAATCACTGAGGAAGAATTCCCTCAATATGTGTTCTTGACTCTTTCTGACGCTTTTTTTCCTAGCAACAACTTCATAAAACTATGCCCCTCTCTATTCTGCATGGAGGATCTGTAATTCTCCCTCTAATATAACAAGATATTTATCTGGAAGGCCTTTCTCTCTCTCGACTCACCTAGAGAGAGACTGGCATGAAAATCTTAGCCCTCCTGGCTAGAACTGTGCAACCTTCACTTTATAATTCAGATATGTTCTTCATGTTTCACATCAATCCTATGATACCATGTGACAATTCCTAGATCTGAACAATCTAAGGAATCCTACTGTAGCCAACTATATTATTTCTATTATGTAATTTACTTTACAAAATTATTTTTGAATCATACATGAAATACGGAAGCAATCACTAAAGAAACCTACACTATAATACTCATTATTTTGAAACAAAAAAATTGAACAAGGAAAATCAATCACACATATGAAACCTTTATTTTGGACTAAGTCCCCGGAAAAACCCAATGCAGGAAAATCGGTGTAGTAGATCTGAAGGTTTTATTATTGACCAGTAGCAATTTTTGAATACATATTTGAATACCCATAGGGTTATTCAGTTATAGAGAGAAATACTGGCATAAGAATTTGTGAGGATTTACCTCAGTCAATCACTAAATTCTTGGTTGATCCGGATGAAGAAAACACTGCCCTGGGGAGGCTCTGCACAGTACCAAAACTGCAACTTGCAGCCTCTGTGTCACCCCTTTCCATGCTCAGCTTTTAGCCCCAACCAAGTTTTTTTTCCTCTGTGGACCCTAAGGAACAACCTCCCGGTGTCACATTCCGGATCCTGACCTCAGAAATTTTTCTATAAGAAAAATCTGGGAAACCCTCCTCTTCCTTTGCACTACTTCTACGTGAGCCCTACGCAGTCACTGTGTAATCCCTTATTTATTCAACATTGGCTTGGTTAGGTCACCTCTGCCTCTCTCTGACTGCTGCTCCACTGCGTGAGAAAATTCTCTTCCTCGTTAGATGCTATCTCTGCCCCTCACTGCTCATATCTGTAGCTCGAATTTCTCAGCAAGCCACGCCCCAGAAATTTCAAATTCTATATCAATTTGGTGTGTGTTTCCAAATGGCCCTCAAGTCTTCCTTATAGTCTTCTCGTTGACACATCAATGACCGAGATTAGATCTCTTATCAAAAACTAAGATTTTAACATGAATTGATCTCCATCTTCTAGATCATTTTCACTAATGTTTTATTAATGTCTGTTAATTATTTAATTTCCATAAGTTTAGACTTAGGGTATCGATTAAAATAATTAATTATTTTAATAAAACATCAACTGAGTGGAATTTCCATAAACAGTTTCTGGGTTCTTTGGAATACCCGTGTCTAAGCTTGTCCACAAAATTTGAGACTTAGAGCACCTTTTTATGCTACAAAAATCAACACTAATCATCATCAAAATTGTACCAATATTCCTTAAAACCTTCAATAGAAAAAATATTTTCCACATAACCTGTTATCTTGATTGATTAGGAAAACATATCTGTACTTTAAGCTCTGGTTTTTTTGGATAGTGGAGTTGGATGGATGTTCTGAACTCTGGATTTTTTGACAATGGAGTTTCCCAGTGAATAATGCACAACCTTCTTATGTCTAATAATTGTTCACCATCGGTAATCAGATCTGAAACTTGATGGTTCTTTCCCGAGGGAGATGAAAGCTATTACTCCTTGGAAACGACACCACTATGTTAGCACTTAGTAATTCCTCCAGGATGAGGAGAGGAACACAAAGGTAACCCCAATCCAATCTCTAGGGTTGGAAGCTAGCCCTTCCAAACCCAGAGAGTGCTCTCCCTTATGAAATTTTATGGATCTTAGGCTAGGTATATAGATCAAGGTAGAATAATTTCAACAGTTTGATGGTAGGGGAGAGGGAAAATCCATTGGGCATGGAGTCAAATAAAGTTAATGATTTTCAGTGTTATAATAGGAAATGAAGAATCCACTACAAGGAAAAGACCCTCTAGCAGATATTTTTGAGGAACCCCTTATAAAAATACCCCAAACATCTGTTTGTAGCAGAGGTTACTAGAGGATGTTGGGAGGTAAAGGTTTTTGCAGATGTTTTTCTTCCGGTGCGTTTATCATCCTAAACCACACCGGTGCATTCAAATAGAGAAAGCACCGGTGTGCACAAAACATTGGCACACCGAGACATCGTGTGCTCAATAAAAATCCATCCGGTGCATCTTATTAATGTAGCGCATTGGTGCTTTACAAATATTCCACACTGGTGCATCCTAAAACCCCACGTCAAAACTGAAACAGCCTGGTGCGGTTTTAAGAAACCACACCAATGTGCCAATAAAACCCGCGCACTAGAACAGGGTTAAATAAAAAAAATTATAGCCAAAAATCCTCATTTTTCACTTTTTAGTGCTCTAGAGCTCTCAAGCACCGGTGAAAATTTAACTTGTGTGAGGCGCTCTACCATCGATGCTCCTATTGCATGCACCGTTGTTGTCCATTGCTTGCCATCTCCATTTTGAATTTTTTAAAATGGTGGGAAAATTTAGTTTTGCAAATTCTACAGCCAATATGCCTCCTCGACGGCTAAATGTACAGGTATTTTCCTTGTTTTTCCATAATTAAACCTTTTAGCGGATTAGTTTTGTAAAATAGCTTAAAATTCACCTTATTTAAAAAAAAATTCATGCACGGTATGTTCGAGCTGTTCAGCTCGCACTGGTTCGCAGTGCTAATGGTATCCGCATTGGTTCTAGGGTGGTACCGAAACAACGCATTGTTATTTTTTAAAATTAGAAAAATTGCGGCGCAGTTGGTTACCCGGCCGCACCGTTGACCATGTCGAATTGCGGGAATGCCATGCGTTGATGGAAATATCCACCTCGGGGCGGGTGATTTTGTCAGTGCACTGCATTCTGGAAATTAGACATGGTCAACGATGCGGCCGGGTAAACGACCGCACCTTTGACTATGTAATGATGTCGGGAGGGCAGCGCGCTTCCTAAACTATACACCTCGGGGAGTATAGTTTGGTTAGCGCACCACCCTCCCGAAAATGGTACATATTCAATGGTGCGGTCTTTTATACCACCGCGCCGTTGACCTTGTAACAATGCCAGAAGGGCGGTGTGCTGAAAATTCGTAGGTGCACCACCTCTGGTGCGCTAAAAATTTTCTGGTGCACTGACTCCGGTGCGCGACAAAAAAAGATGCACCGTTACCAGTGCATGCCTATTTTTTGTGGCGCACCGATTGTTTTTTTTTTCAATTTTTTTTTTATATGTATATTCCTAAATACATGTCTCATTTAACAAATTTTTTTTATTTATTATGTCAATCATTCAATGACGTCAAAGGAGAGAAGAGAGAGAACAACAACAACAACAGGTGGACCAGTATAACATGGTTCGCCTATGGGAGGCATGAGAGAGGGAGATAGATACGTACCCTCGCCCTATTACAACAGCTACCCAGGGGCTCCTAAGGTAGGTAGGCCTCCTCAAGTTGTATGAGGAGGTTACATCCCTAAAGGACCATGGTGTGTTTTGCGACATCTTATCCGCAGGTGGAATGTCCACCTACAGGCTTTCCAGGTTGGTCCTAATCAGTGTTACGCGCCCACTGAGGAGGAAATATATTTCATTACTGGCCTATCGAGGGGAGGGGTGGATTTTCCCTCGTTCCCATAGGTCCCCATTGGCTATGCAACAGGGAGTCAGTTGGTGTACTCCAAGAGACACATTAGCATTGATATATTGTCTCCTTCAGATTTTCAGGTCTCCGGAGGTCAGTTACGCATTGCTTCATTTGGTGGAGAGGAGGTGAGGTGCCTCTCACTACTAATTTCTAACATTGCACACCATACAGTAGTTGCCCGCTTATATTTGATGTTGATTCTTTATTACAGGAGCCACGACTTGTGAGATGGTCTGCCATTTTTTTTGTGGTAGTCTGTATAGATTTAGATGGATGTCATGCTCAGGCACAAGGGAGGGTGAACTTCCATTTTTATTTAGAGCTATTTTCTTTATTTTTTTAGAGGTTTCAAGAGACGAGGCCTACTTTTGTTCGGCAACCTCATAAGCGGATGCTTCATGTACAGATGTAGATGTGGGTACAGATGATTCCCAAGAGGGGCGAGTCCAATTTTTCCACGAGGATATCGCATGATGCATTGGAGTTTCTAGCGAGTGTTGATGAGCATCCCTTCGTTCTGGTCCCCTGTCCGTATCCTGGTTTGGATTGTCAAGGGTGTTCCAACATCCTCTTCACAGATGATGAGCTGCCAGATGATAGAGGTAATATTATTGTTTTATTTAAATTTATTCTAACATGTTCTTTAACTTATTTTTATTAAACTGTTTAATGAAATTGTCTAATTATTGTTGTGTACTTATATGTATTTTGTAGACATTGGGTCATTTGATGATGATGAGATGTCAGTGCCACCAAATGATCTAGCTGTAGATCCTGATGATGATCAGGATATGGCAGATGCCAAGGATTAGGCCACTGCAGATAGGCCTGGTCCTCATGGTGCACCGATACCGCCTTTTGTTAGGCGTAGGCCTGACAGTAGATTGAGGATGGAGTTGGGCGACCAACTCTATGCACTGTTTGTAGAAGTGGGAGTCATGCCCGCCACTATGAGAGAGATATAGGCCGATGCTAGGCTGGTACAGATGTGGAGAGGCATGTCGCGTGACATGTTCACCCTGATGCAGCATTTCATAGGAGCTATGAGCTTAGTTGCGCAGTTGAGGAGGGCCCTTCGACATAGGAATTGTTGAGATGCAGTACGTAGACAGTCCGTGAGTAGCGACACATCATCTGATGATCATGATCAGGGGAGTGATCATCGTTCATCTCTCACCGAAGATGAGCAGCCTGCAGCATCGACCAATAGTCATGATGGAGAGCAAGCTAGACCATTGGCTATGTCGAGTCAGCAGCCTGCAGCATCCAATATTATTCATGATCATGAGCAGGCTGGACCATCGACCATGTCGATTCATCATGATGAGCAGTCGACAGTTGATCTTGATCAGCATGAGGCACCACCAAATCAACAGGCACGTAATGATCGACATGTATTCGAGCTTATTGAGGCTGCACAATTGATTGAGCAAGCCTCGACTAGTACTACTATTGATAATGTACCACCAACTGATATATGACATTTATATTACAGTTGTATATTTTTGACATTATATATATATATATATATATATATATATATATATATATATATATATATATATCTATGGTCCATGTATTTTATGTTCATGTTGCAGTTTTACTTAATTTACATGTTGGTGATCATCATGATAGGTATATTGTTAGGTCATGTTAGATATGTTCATTTAATGTGAAACTTGCAGATAGATGTGTATGTGATACCAATTATTTGACATGAGATGTATATTTGATGTTTGTGTTGTGATGATGTTATACAATGCTAATTGTGTTTTATTATATGATCATGATCCCGATGATTAGATGATGTTAGCGAATTTCAATGTGTTTTTTAGTCAAATATGATGTTTGTATGATGGTTATCATGATAGAGATGTTTATTTAATTTAATATTAAATGATCATGATAATTATTAAATATTATGTCGTGATTGTAATTGAAATTTTAATTTTAATTGTATGTAAAATTGTAAAATTGTAATTGTAATTGTAATTGTATGTAAAATTCTAAAATTGTAATTGTAGTTGTAATTGTAATTGTAATTGTACGTGAAATTGTAAAATTGTAATTGTAATTGTAATTCTAATTGTATGTAAAATATTTGTAAAATTTTAATTGTATTACTGTGAAATGATTGTAATTGTAAAATTTTAATTGTAGTTGTAATTGTTTGTAAAATTCTAAAATTGTAATTGTAATTGTATGTGAAATTGTAAAATTGTAATTGTAATTTTAATTTTAATTGTAATTGTATGTAAAATATTTGTAAAATTTTAATTGTGTTAATGTGAAATGATTTTATTAAAATTTTTAAATTTTTAAATTTGTAAATTTGTAAATAATTGTAAAATAATAAATCTAGAATAATATGAATTTTTATAACATAATAAAGTTTAGAAAATAATGCAAATAAATTCATGTACTTTAGAATTATCATTATTTTATTATGATCTTACATACAAAAAAAAGAACTTTATACAATACACCATTGTTTTTGAGATCAACATATTTGAAAATTATCAAGTGAAATATTGATTTTAACGTTAACACAATGCAAATTACCAATTAATTGAAAAGAAATATTATAATGTTTCGAAAAAAAGAGTCTTATAAGTTATAAGGTAATTAAGTCCTCTTATTTATAAAAACCCATCCTAAAAAGTATAAATATTGATGAAATAACACATGTACCATATCACTCTCGGTTCTCATGATCACCCTCATTATCTTCCATCTCGCATGGCATGATAACACTATTGTTCTCAAAAATATGTTTTGATCTAGGGTCATGTATAAATACAAACCACCAATCCCTACCCAACACATCTGGGTTAAAAAACACATGGTTCCAGTGTTTGGGGAAAACATAGGGCTCCTTAGTTTCATCCCACATCTTTCTAGAGTTGATACATATCAGCCTACTATCACGTTTTTCCTTTACATTATTTCGATCAAAGGTGTCCCACCACTTGCAACTAAAAATAACACATTGGAAAGAAGATAAATCCACTTCAATGATCCCTTATATCTTTCTGATGTAACCTAACGTCCCTCGTACTAGGTTTTAGTCACTATGGCTAGATCGATGAGATTGATTGAACTTGACTTCCACTCCACAGTCTTACGTCATGTGTCCATCATCGACTTTTTCTATGCGAAAATGGTGTCCATATGCCCACATAGATGGGAACAAATGCACCTATAAAAAAGTTAAAAAATCATAGTGTCGTGTGTCTTCTAATAACCCATAGTGTCATGTGTCTTCTAATAACCCATAGTGTCATGTGTCTTATAATAAAAAAGTTAAAAAATCATAGTGTCATCCATACCAACCTCTATTTGATTGCCTCCATTTTCAGCTTGTGAAGAACTACTATTGTTGTAGTCATTCTTAATTGGTGAATCTAGACGTAGCGGAAATTGAATCGGTGGTTGATTCAACCATTCTTGATATCGTTCCTCTCTGATTTTTTCTCTTAATTCAGCCTTCTATCGATTTGACATTGTTATGGGGTGCAACGGAAGATGGTAGGTAAGTCGCTCATCATCACTAGAATCCTAATAATTTCAAAAAGTATTTGAACATGATTAGTACAAAATCTATGATATCAATTAGTAATAATGTTAACAATGCATGATTAATTTGTTTGATGTTGAAATAATTACATTAATATACCAAACAATTATTATTACCATCATTGTCCTGTGATAATGGCTAGAAGATGCAATATTGTTAAAATTGGCAGGGTGAAGTGACTGTCCATTTTCATCTACCAAATGCGCCTTGCGGTATGTTGCTCCTAATAAGAGCTTCTGACATTTTGGAGTTGTTTGAATATTTTGTGCATCTGAAATCGATTCTGAATCTGCATGAACCTACAAATTTGTATACATTATAAATTTTATTAAGTTTATTGACATGGATAAAAAACATAAATTCAATTAGATAATGAAAATATAAATAAAATCTGAAGTAAATATTACGTCTCGAGATGGATAGGGGGAACTCTATGATGGACTTTGAGAAATATTATGGAATGAGTTGGATTTTGAAGAATTTTCCATTCGATATAATTATGATATTTTCTCCCTGCATTTGAGCAAAATCAACAATAAAGTTTACTACGCACACCTAAAAGTAATTTTGGTGCCTTAAAAATGGATTTATTGTTATCGGTGCTTATGTATAGATAACCACACCGGTGTGTTTTAGTTACTGTGCACCGGTGCCATGTTATTAACTAACGCATCGGTGCAGTGTTATTAATTGACGCACCAATGACAAAAAGACGCAAATAAAAAAAATGCAACTTTGTTATTTTTAAGTGAAAAAAAGGAGCTAAATTGAAAAATGTGTGGCAAAATATTTTCGAAAATCTAATTTCATAAAACGATTCTTTAAATACTAAACACTTTTCAATATTTCAATATTTTTACAAAAAAATTCAGCCAGAGATTTGCATGCGACATACCTGGAGCAAGAGAGCACGAGAGCACTGTGGAGCAGTGAAATACACTCGAACAAAACTATTCAGACAATCATAATTCCAAACCTCTAGTGATTCAAACCTTGTAGCATATAATTTCAAATGATCTCGTGATTAAATTTTATTGTTTTTTTTACATTTTCTGCAGTATTTTTTACATAGAAAGTAAAAAATTTAAATTTGTTGTTCGTCTTCAGAAAAATAAAAATTTAAAAAAATCCATTTTACCCTAAACCCTTCATTATTTTTGTTTCTACCCTTGCTTATTCCTATTCTGTGATTTCAGAATTAGGGCTTTTCATTTTAGATTTATAGGGTTTGTATTGCTATATATATGCCTATAACATCTAACCCACGGGATGACTTGCGTAGTCAAATTCCAATACATGTCGGTCCTTGTGTGAATTTTTAAAGAAGTGAATTATTTTAATCAGTGCACCCTGTGTAACCTAGCACACCGGTGTGCTGGCTTATCACAGCACACCGTGCACGTACTATTTGATAAAAAATTGAAAACAATTTTTTTTTAATCCATACGCCATTTGTAACATAGGGCACCGGTGCGTTATTTCATTACAACACACTGCACACGTATTGTTTGGAATTTTTTTTATTTTTTATTTTGTGTTAATTGGTGCACCATGTAACATATAACACACCGGGTCTCCTTTTTGACATAGAGCACCGCATGGTGGTCCCCTATTTGTGTGGGGCGTTTATAAGAATAGGCCGCACCGTACCCTTCACGACACCATATGCTACAAAAACTAACACTAGAGAATTTTTTATTATTTTGTCCATTTTAATTGGTGTGGTGGTTAACATATAACACACCGGTGCTCCTTGTTGACATAATGCATCGTACGATGTTTTATACTGTTTTGGCAATGTGTTTATAAGAACACGACGCATCGACGTCGGTGCATACACCATGATAAACGCACCGGTTTCTTGATATTTTTTTTTACCTGAAAATTTGATGATTTATTTATAAAATATATTAATGAATGTTATGGTACAGTTTTCATATTGATAAAGAAATGGATGAAAAGAAATCAAGTAACAAAAATACTGATAACACATCAACAAAAGAAAAAAAGGCAAGTTTTTTGTAAATTATTTACAAAAAATATTATTTTTGAACTATATCTTAGTTTAACTAATATGTATTGTTTACTATGTATCATCCAGAGCCACAAAATGACGAAGCTCGATAAGATTATTTTTGATCTAGGACCAGAAGAGTGTAAAATCTTGATGGGAAAATTGCAAGAGGATGAATCAGGTGAATGAAAAAATACTATTGATCCAATATGAGTTTCTTTTTTAAATTTTAATTAGTAATATACTTAAAATTATTAGATAACATGTTTCAAACAATCTATTAATTCACATTATATGTTTAATGTTCTACAGGGACCAACAACTCAGAAAAGGAATGTTGTTCTAAGAAAATAAAAAAAATAGAACATGCAAATGAAAATGAATTGCTCCTTAGCTCATCTGGAGTGGTACTAGAGGTTAACAAAAGGGGGAAAAAATTTTACAAAAATTCGAGGGATCTAGTGGAACGAATGTATAGACGTTCATTCCACTTATAATACAAAAATCAATCCAATGATTCCATGAACCAAATTTTATCTAAACTACAGGAATAGTTTCTAGAGAATTGGTCAATGAGACATGTCAGACTTTGAATAGCAAAAACGTACAACAACCAAAAAGAATGAATGAAAAAGTAATATTCCTTTAAATGTTTTTCTAGAATTATTTATAAATATATCATTTATAAATATCACTTTTGTTATATTTACTTTTCATATATTAATATAAAAATTAAATAGTTTTTTGTCATGTTACATTTTCAAGAAGATTATGAAAATCTCTAAAGATGAACGAATTGATATCAGAAATATTCCAGTAGGAATGTCCAAAAAGGTGTACAAGGAGATAGTCAAAGAAATGGACAAAATTGCATCGTAGGAGGAGCCATATCAATAACAACGTGCTTCAAATGTAATATGTAGTCATTGAATTTTTCGATCATTAGCTACAATAAATAAACAATTTAGCATTAAATATTAATTTTCAAGTATTTTCTTGCAGAAAAGAAAATAAAATGGAACCCATTTAGCACATAAAACAGGATGACAAGGAAGAAAAGGGTTGATATCTAGGTTTGTGAGTAAATGTTACTTCCTTATAACAACTTAACTGGATTTCATTTTTGTATATTTTAAGTTATTTTACAACAGTCATCATTGAATGTCTTCAAACAGGTGCTAACATACAAAGAAAAAGCATTAGACGAATTGATTGACATTGGGTTAAATATGGGTTGTGAGTATATGTTGGCATATCAGAAATTAATTGTGGAATTTGTAAGCATCTATCGATCTTGTTTTACTTAGCTTCATCTATAATTAATAGAACAAAAAAATCTTTTATATTAAATATAATATTTGTTATGGGGTATAAAACTTGCGGGAAACAAAGTATGGAACTGTGCCAATAGATGAAATATTGAAAGATGGCATGAAATTAGGTTTTGAAATATTGTGTATAGTACATGAGTCAACTGTTGCTATGGTACGTCATTTATTTTCGATTTACAATGATGTATATTATTTAATATTGCAATTTTCATTATTCTCACCAATGTATATACACTCATTACAACTTATTTTTATGTTTGTAGATGGAAGTTGAAGAAGAAGAAAACAATCAACACCGTGAAAAAAACATTCCTCAAAATAACCCAAGTCATAGAAGTAGCTAGAGCAGTGACAACAGTTCAAGCGAAGAATGATGATCATTATGTTTGGATATCAAAGCAAGCTGTTGTATTTTTTGAAATATTTGTCTGTGAAGAATGAACGAGTCCTACATCTTAAAAACTACACCACAGAAACCTCCAATCTAGCATCATACATTTTATTTAATGTAATGGACATAGTGTCCCAATTGAAAGACAAAGGGATACCAATAACTGTCCCATTTTGTACGACAAAGACTGTCTTATTCATATATATAATAATAATAATAATAATAAAAATATGTTTTAATTTATTATATTGTGTTCTCCATTATCGCTGTGAAATGTAACATCACTGGTTAAATTTATGGATGATTAAATATTATAATGAAGAGATGTGAAATCTGATGATATGATATAACAAATTAATCCAAACATCACATTCAAATGCACTAATAAAAATTTAATTGATATGAATAATATTATAAGATATGTGTTGTCTTTTGATGAATAATGAATTTTAAAAAATCACAATAATTATGATATGATATAAAAAATTGATCCAAACATCACATTAAAAAGCATTAATAAAAATTTAATTAATATGAGTATTGTTATAAGATGTGTCGAATTTTGATGAATAATGAATTTAAAAAAATAACAATAATTGCACTGTCACAGGTCGATGTTTCTAAAAAATACGAAATGAACACCAGTGGGTGCAAATTACTGTACACCGGAGAGTTCGTATGATACAATGCATCAGTGCATTTCTACGACCTATGGGCATCGAAAAAATACCAATACCAATTATAACTCTCGGTGCGTTTGTGTGATACTATGCACTGGTGCGTTTATGTGAGACTACTCACTGGTGCATTTGTACGACCTATGGGCATTGCACAAATACCGATACGAATTATAACAATTGGTTCATTTGTGCGATACTACGCATCAGTGCATTTATGTGAGACTACTCACTCGTTCATTTGTACGACCTATGGGCACCGCACAAATACCAATACGAATTAGAACAATCGATGCATTTATGTAATACGGGGCACCGATGCATTTCTATAATACTATGAATTGGTGCGTTGATACGACCTATGGGCATGGCACAAATCTCAATACCAATTAAAACGGCCCGATGCGTTGTATCACCTATAGTGCGCCCGATGCGGTTTTATACCTTTACGGCTCGGTGCATGCACCTTCGACCACCTCGGGCTGACCATATAGATGACACGCACCAGTGCATTGACACCTGAGTAGTGAACCGATGAAAAAAACATCTGTAATAACCTCCGGTCGCCCAATTTTTTTAATTGTGTTGAAATTTTTTTAGAACCTCTGTTACCAAAAACGAATGTTGTAGAAAATGTTTTTTTGACAATTTTGGTGAATTTTATAACACTAAAAACCCCCTTTATAACCTCTGGTAGAGGGTCTTTTCCTTGTAGTGATCCTTAGACAGGGGCAAGGCTAGAAATTCTTCTCTTTGTCAATTTTCATTGTACAGAGGTGAGTAGGGGAATAATGAAATTGATAATATCTAAAGCATCTAGTTGAGGATGAATTTTAGATATTACGGTGAAGGAAAAAGAACTGAAATGTTTAGTTACTTATAACAGAGCACCTAAAAGTGAATTTTGAAATAAATTTGATTAAATAAACACTAAATACATAACATTTAAGCATGTCCATAACAAAATATAAATAAATAAAAACAAGAGGTAATCATCACAATAAATGATTGACACAAGAATCCCTGAACAAGTAGACTTCGTCCTTCATCATTCACTAAATTTTTTTAAATAAAATTGTACAATGCACAATGTCTCTACTCAATCACACACTGGCGAAACAACCCCTTTCTCATAGAAATTTACAAAATATATAGGAAAAAATCTTTCCCAAGCTAGGGAGGCCAAGTTTAACTATTTCCCCAAAGATAGAATCAATCACATTAAAATTTAGAACTGCCTGCTAGGAAATAGGGATCAAATTTCTGGAACATAAGGGTCAAATATTAGATCATATCTCTTGAATAATGATAGTTGTTACAACACTGAAGGAGGTGTTTGTATATGAGATTTTCCTTGAGAGAAACCTCTCTCAGTTTTAATAAATTCTTCTCCATATCCTTAGAATCTGCTCCCAAAGATCATGACTAAAACAAGAAATGACGAAATGTAAAACATAGGTTGTAAATATTCATTCGAATATTACAATATGTGACACCTGTGAATATACGAAAGGAGGTTTTTTTTATTTTTCTCGTTTTTGGAAAAAACCTCTTTTTGTTTTTCAAAATTCATCTTCGTTTCATCAAAAAGTAATCTTGAAGTTAACTGCTAAAAAAAAAAAAACACACACACACACAACAACACACATCTTCTAAAAAAACGCAGCAGAAATGCAGCAAATTTACTTTTCATACTAATGAACTTGTATCAGTATACACATTATCCTTCAACATACCAAAGTAATAATATGAACATCTTGGCATCTTTTAATACACTTGTGACTAAACTTGCACATATTGAAAGGAAAATATAAAACCCGTGGATGTGAATTCGCAAGACACTTAAGGACACTTGTGATAACCATATAAACTGATTTCGTGAGGTATGTATTCAATTTGAAAGGTTAAATGGATGACTGTGTAGAAGCGCAAAAAAATTGTTGCGTTACTTCCTCCTTCAGAAAAAGCGCAACAAAAAAGCAGCGAAATCACCATTCTCGTACTTCTGACCATATCCAGGACTTCTGAATGCGTCAGACAGGTGGAAGAAAACTCCTAAAACATCAAATACCATTTAGAAAACATTTTTCCAAACTTCAAACCTCCCTTCTTGAAAGTCATCACCTACAACAAAAGCACAATGACTGAGCACATTGAAACTTCATTCACATGAATTTTACCAGGTGTTGAAGTATCTGACTGAGAAAAATGGTTTATGGATGATGTTGAAAATCTGAAATACATTCTTGAACCTCCATACATAAAAGGAGTTCCAAAAAACTTTATCTTCTACCAAATCTTATTGCCTTTGAAAATAGCGCAACAAATTTACCAAAACACAAGCGCAATGAGTTAAAGATTTTAAGGGTTGAAAGGCCACTTGGGTGCTCTCCTCAATTTTTAAATATGAATTTAAAAACATGCAAAATGAATTATTCCAGAAAAGATAAATTTGAAACTTGAGGGTGGTTGTGGTGGTGAGAAAACCCTCGATTTTCAGAATCGCAGCAGATCCCTTGCAACCAAAACGAAACAACTCTCATTCGATATCTAGGGAATTTCAGGAGGATGAGTAACATGATTGATCCAGGTGGCTCCATACAAACTCAGAGGTTAAAGAGGGCCTATAATAGCTCAAACTTAAAAGTAGTCAGATTGCTCTCGAACCGGGTCTAGATCGAAGTTCTCGTCGCCCTGATTCCAACGATGTGAACGACACTCCAAATTGAGTTCGTATGGAGGAGATAGGGCTGGTCAAATGTTTTAGTCAAAGTGGGAATGTGGACTAGGATTATTGGTCCTACAAAGTTACCAAGGACGGGGCATGAAACTTGGCTCTCGAAAGCAGACGAAATTTTTTCCTAATTAAAATGCCAAATGACCCTTATTTTTGGCAAATAAAAATGGATAAATTCATTTTATTTAAAGAGAAAAATATTTAAAAAATGTGAGGCAGGTCAAGCCCGTTGGACTTGTCCACCCCACAAGAGTCATATTCAAATCAATTTTTGGGTGGCGAGATTAAAACAAAATGGGTGGCAATTCGTTACCCCCGCCACACCCCCGAACCTTGCAATATATTTTAACCAAATTACATATGGGTGAGGGCCACATACCACGGACCCTGACCACCATTTAATAAAGTCAACGCTAAGGTTGACAGGGCTAGAACCCACCCGACCCACGTGGGTCGGTCCTCGCTGGGTGACCCAGTACCATAACCCACCAACACCAAATATGTATCACGACCGTCGACCAACTGTTACGGTTATAAAACATGCCAAGTTCCAATGGGTAATGCTGCAAATGGTTGCAAAGTTTTTAAAAAATTAACCAACCACACACCTTTTTTAAACCACAATATCATTCATTAAAATGCATGCCATGGTAGGTGTCGATGGGGTTGGAACCCCTGACCTCCCCCCCTCTATTCTAATCAACTTAACCAACACACCAAAAACGCTTGTTCGTAACTCCGCCGACCCAAACCATATAAAAACTTAGCCTTTTATTCGACCAGGCAGAGTGCAGCTATGCGAGAGCATAAATCCAAGTGGAAAAACCACGAGCCAAGAAGACATCGAAACCTTACCTAAGGGAACCTTGGGGGTATCAAAAGATTCCTTGAGGTGAAAAAGGTGAGTGTCAGAATTTGACTAATTGATGGTCGTTTTTGCACGTTTTTGCACCAGGAATTCAGTGGAGATGTCGATTTCAACAACCGGGCTCTTCATTTTCTAGTCATCTTCAAAATTGGAGGTACATGATGCAATTATGTTATGTTTCCTTTTGTTATTGTTGGGATGATGTATTATTCTTGAGATCCATGTTTGATACTAGGTTCATGGATGCTTGTTTCCACATTATTGTGAGATTGTATTAGCTTTTCATGCTAAAGGAAAGCCCATTTTGAGTGATAATTCCTATAGGGAGAACATCTTGTGGAGAGACAAACCACTTTTGTTTGAGGGTATATGTCCTTTTTATGACAAAGAAACATGTCATTTACATCATCATCATTAGAAACAATTAATGAAGTGGCAACCACTCTCTTGACACCGGGCCCGGAGACATAACCCACATTGGGTGAATTCCATTATCAAATGTGTTGTGTTCTTGACTTGATGATTGTCATTATGTTTCATATTGTTTAAGCATGCACATATGGTTTTTTATTACTCTTTTAAATGAAATTCTATTAACATCACAAAAGTAAAAGATCTTGGATAATTATGGTAGCTAAAGGAACGTGGATCAATGTTTGATGGATTTTTAAAATCTAAAAAATGCCTCTGTAAACCTCCATGCGATTGAGGACTTAATTTAATTGCAATGATGACTCTTCAAATCAAAACTTTCAAGTGCAGCGCAAAGGAGAAGCGCATCAACAACTCATTGTTACAAGGATATGATGTACTATATGATTTGACCATGCAACTAACCGAGAAGACAACACTAACTTGTCCCAATGGTGAGAAACCAAATCTTTACCTTTAACCATGACTTGGATGACACATTAACCCTAGACTTACCAAACCTAGACCTTTTAAGAAATTAATAACTCTATTTCTTTCACCACTCAAAAATTTAGTATAGCTTATCCTAAATTGACACTAATACTTCATCTCTATGAGATCATAGCAATACTTTACGAATACCAAAATTTACTTTGATTACTATAATATAGGACTCTAACATTAGATCCAATGGGGATGGCATCCTCCCTGTGAGGTGCCAAATAACACTGTAGACTAGTAGCCTGATTCATTGGGATGCTCCCAATTCTGCAATATGTTCCTGCTATGTAAGCTTGAGAACTAAGACTAAAATCCAAACTGAAACTAAACTATAACTGAATGCTAAAAAAAAATATTGCTTCAATTTTAAAAAACATTTTGAAAACTGAATTAATAATTTCTTAAAAATATGTTCAGAGTGTTGAGCTTATTGGCACCTATATCCTACTCTAACCTACTAAAGAACTGTTGAAAGCAAGTGATACAAAAATTCTAGTGAAGCCAATCAAGTAGTTGCTAAAATAAGTGGATTGCTTGATTGTGCTTGCACCACATTGAAATTAGACAGTGTAATGGCAGTGACAACTCATCATGCATCCGATCTCCATATTGAAAACATGATAGAAAACAAAAGTTGAAAAAAACCTTCTATATAGTGAGCTACAAGATCATAAAATACATGATTTTTTCGATGATCCTCAAGGTATTTAATGACTAGATCATCAAGGTTTAATCTCTTAGATGTATTCTTTATGTCAAACCATGATTTCAACTTTGAATTGTAAAATTCTTGTTCAAATAAAAAACATTCTTCCATCGTGAGAAATGAGGGAAAATCTACCTCATTTTGTTATGGCTGGAAAAATATTTCAAAAGATTGACTCTGATCTTGGAAGTTGTGGGATTGTATTTGAGCCTCTAATAACTCAACATCTCTATCAAGTTTTAGAATAAATTTTCCAAAAAAAATATCTTTATCTATGGAAGAACATTTGCATGAATTTAAATAAATAGATAGAAACTTTGAAAGTCACTAATTTGATTGATCATCATCAAAATTGTCCCAATATTCCTTGAAAAATTCAATATAAACAGGATTTGTCGCATACCCCTTCATCTTGCTTTATTAGGAAAATGGATATCTACTTTGAAATATGAATTTTTTGGATAGTGGAGTCGCCATGGATGTTTTGAACTCTAGACTATTTGACAATGGAGTTTCCTAGTGAATAATGCACAACCTTATTCTATCTGATCAATGTTCATCATCGGTAATCAGATATGCAACTTTATGGTTATTTACCAGGGAATATGGAACCTTTCTCTCCCCGACAACGTTGCTTAGCACTTCGTAATTCCTCAAAGTTGAGAAGAGGAACCCAAAGGTAACTAAAAACTGATCTTTAGGGCTGGAAGCTATCCCCTGCAAACCCAAAGAGGGTGATATCTTATGAAATTTTTTGGATCTTAGGCTAGGTCTATGGATCAAGGTAGAATAATTTCAACAAGTTTATGGCAAGGGAGAGGGAAAATCCATTGAGCATGGAGTCAAATCAAGATAATGATTTTCAGTGCTATGATGAGAAATGAAGAATCCTTAGACATGGACAAGGTAGGAAATCCTCTATGGTGTCTTTGTCAATTTTTGTTGTAGATAGGTGAGTAGGGGAATAAAAAAATTGATAATATCTAAAGCATCTATATGAGGATGAATTTTAGATATTATGGTGGAGGAAAAAACACTGAAATGTTTAGTTACTTATAACAGAGCACCTGAAAGTGAATTTTGAAATAAGTTTGATTAACTAAAAATTGAATACATAAATTTTAATCATGGCCATAACAGAATATAAATAAACAAATATGAGATAAACATCACCATAAATGATTGACACATGAATCCTTGAACAAGTAGACTTCGACCTTCATCATTCACTGTTTTTTTTAAAATAAAATTGTACAATGCACAATGTCTCTTCTCTATCACACACTGAACAACCAAAACCTTTCTCATATAAATTTGAAAAATATATAGGAAAAAATCTTTCCTAAGCTAAGGAGGTCAAGTTCAACCATTTCCCCAAATATAGAATCAGTTACATTAAAATTTAGAATTGCCTACTAGGAAATAAGGATCAAATTTCTGGAAAATATGGGTCAAATATTAGATCATATCTCTTGAATAATGATAGTTGTTACAAAAAATAAGGAGGGTTTTTTCGATGAGCTTTTTCTTGAGATAAATCTCTCTCAGTTTTCAAAAATTATTCTCTAACACCTCATAATACGCGCCCAAATATCATGAATAAAATAGGAAATGATGAAATCTAAAACATAGGTTGTAAATATTCATTTGAATCCTCCAATAAATGACACCTATGGATAAAATGAAGGAGGTTTTTGTTATTTAGCTTCTGTTTGACAAAAATTTCTTTAGAGTTTTTAAAATTCATCTCCATTTTGTCATAAACTAATCTTGAAGCTAACTGTAAAACAATAAAAAACACATCAACACACTTCTTCAGAAAAAAACGCAACATAAACACAACAAATTTATTTTTCTTACTATATAATCAGTGCTTGAATGATGATGTCTTATGAACATGCTAATGAACTTGTATCCATATACACAGCATCCTTCAACATACCAAAACAATAATATGAACATCTTGGCATCGTTTCATACATGTGTGACTAAACTTGCACATTTTGAAAGGAAAATATAAAATCCATGGATGTGAATCTGCAAGACACTTAGGCACACTTTTCATAACCATATAAAATGATTTCAAGAGGTCTGGAGTTGATTTGAAAGAGTTGATTTGAAAGGTTAAATTGCTGACTATGTAGAAGTGCATCAAATTTGTTGTGTTACTTCCTCCAGAAAAATCGCAGCAAAAACGAAATGAGTTCACCATTCTCATACTTCTGACATTCTATTGGACTTCTAAATGTGTTAGACAGGTGGAAGATAACTCCTAAAACATAAGATACCTATTATAAAACATATTTCCAAATTGCAAACCTCCCTTCTTGAAAATCATCTCCTACATCAAAAGCGCAACGAATGAGCACAACAAAACTTCATTCACATGAATTTGACAAGGTGTCGAAGTCTCTGATCGAGAAAAATGTTTGATGGATGATGTTGATGATATAAAATACCTTCTTGAACCTCCATACATAAAAGGAGTGCCAAAAATCGTGAAATTCTACCAAATCTCAATGCCTTTGAAAGTAGCACAAAAATTTTACCAAAACACAGGCACAATGAGGAAATCACATCGAGTTAAATATTATAAGGGTTTAAAGTCGATGTGAATGCTCTCATCAATAGTTAAAGATGAATTAAACACCATTAAACATGAATTGATGGATAAAAGATAAATTTGAAACCCGAGGGTGGTCGTGCTGGTGAGGAAACCCTCGATTTTCAGAAGCACAACAGATCCCCTGCAACCAAAATGCAACAACTCTTATTTGATATCCAACACATTTCAGGGGAATGAGTAATGTGCTTGATTGATTTTTGAAAGTCAAAACATGTCTTTTTAATCCTCAAATCAGTACAAGACTTCCTTTAATTGAAATGATTACTCTTCAAATCAAACTGTTCAAGCACATTGCAAAGGAGAAGCACAACACCAACTCATTGTTACAAGGATATGATGTATTATATGATTTGACCATGCACCTAACTGAGAAAACACCACTAAATTGTCCCAATGATGAGAAACCTCCATACATAAAAGGAGTGCCAATGTTGGACACCTAATCCTCTATGGGTAGGTGTGGAAGGCGAACAGTTAGAAAATGGAGTCCAAGTGACCTTGGAATGTGGAATCCAAGGGTCACCTCATTGTATTATAAATGTACATCATATCAATGGTAATATGCAACGAATGCCTATCTTTCCTATTTGTATGTTTTATCTTCTCATATACCATGTGTGTGTTTAACATGGTATCGAAGCCGAGGCTAGGCCTGGCATTTTCTAGATCCTACTAGCTCCATTTTTGGCTTCCATATTTGCCTTTGTAACTCCCTTATATCGTTTTTTTTACAATTTGTCAAATATATGCATCGAATTTACAGTACATTATTCCCTGGAGCATAGTATTCCCAAGACCATGGTGTTGGATACTTTGTGTTTGGTAGAAGACCAAATGACCCTGCATTATATCAATCTTTGAAGAATCTACCAATTGTTATTTGCAGTTGCCAATCGAATATCATCGTCCATTCACTGCTATTTGCTCCCTCAATGTAAAAGTGAGGGAATTATGGCGTCCAGATCGGATTCGGTTCACACCATTGGGGAGGAACTCCTGGCCCTTCCTGCCAACTCCAACGCCTCCCTGCCAACTCCTCCGTCCCTTCCGCTACCTTCCTCACAGTCCATCTCCCCTCCTCGCACTCTCCGCCTACCCCGTCTGTCCCTTCGACTCCCCGGCCATCGACAACTTCAACTCATATCACACTCCCTCCTCCCATCGCACTCCCTCCTCTTCGCAGGGAAGATAATTGAAATCAGGAAGCGTTTCTCGGTCAGTTAGAGCGAGAGGATGTGGATCGAACCCTCACTATGAGTAGGCTTAGTATTATGGTATCTGACTCTGTAATACCATTTGTTGGTTCGTCGCGTTCCTTTCATCGTTCTCACGGGCTTCTCACGGGCTTCTGTCGGTGCCTTTCGTTCTACCAATCCACTGGATCTTGTTGTAGCTGAGATTAAAGTAGTTATTTGTCTCGAGTGTATAGCACCGTGTTCAACATATTCTGGAAGAGGAGAAAGTTGCCCATCCATTCTGAAATTATGATATCCACATTTTGGATAGGAAATTCTATTTCCTCGATTTTTCCTTTCATAACAGTAATGACATCATTGTAGCCATTTGTTTTAATTATTTCTTATGCCATGTCAGCCATGTGAAAACATTCAACTGCATAGACATGATTTTCCCCTCCTTTTGCACAAAAAAGGGATAATATCCCTATTCCATCTCCTACATCAAGTACATATTTGTCTTTGAAGAGGAAAGAATTTTGATAAATTACATTTTGGTATGTTTTAGTTCTAACAGTATCTTTCAGCATTTCTTCGTGTATCCCTGGATATAAATTAATCTTTTTTGAACAGAGAGAAGAAAAATGCATTCTACAGCTTGGGAAGGGGTTATTTGTTGTGTATTAAATAAAGGGAAAATAGTTGACATCCCTTATCCGTGACTGATAATAACCCTCTCATAACTCACTATGAGATGAAGCATGGGTTCAGGTAGTGTAGAGGGAGCGATGCCACAATGAGGAGGGTGGAATGCGTGAAGAGGAGGCTCTAATACCTCCAAATCCTATGTGATAAATCAGTGTTAACACCTTTCACCGGTTCTTCATACACCGCTACACCGCTACATGCCTGCACAGTTCACTCCACCGGTCACGAGGTATTATGTGTTGTATGTTTCTGATGATCATAATCTAAGGTGTTTAATTGTTGCATTGGAATGGAAAATTGGTGTGGTAAGCATGGTTCAAGACTGGTGTGAAAACTGCACTCCTCGGCTTCATTGGCTTCCCAGTATGCATTATGTTGACTAATGGGAAATGAATAGTTTTTTTTTAAGATTCTGAAAAGGGCGTGTTCTATTATTTCGGGCGATAGATATATTACATGGTGAGTAGACGACATATTATGTGCTCGTTAACCTGTTTTTTGGAAAGTCGACATGTGCATATACCTATGTGTTGAAGTGTTCATGTGTGTGTTCAACCATTTTTGAACCATGTATTATACAAGTCGTGAAGTTGTGTTCCATTGAATTTTTAAAGAATGATGGACACATAATATATTAAGGAGACTTTTAAAACAATAGCACAATCATACCACCTCACAGTTATAAGATGATTGCTCCACTACCATAGTCGACAGGTTCTTAATGAAATACGAAGGGGGGATGATGTTATTCTTATAATTGATGAAGTTCATACTTGGAAGTGCACTATTGAATTCAAGGAGAAGCTTCTTATGTTCGTGAAGCTAACATTCTTCATTTATTCTTGAGATTAAAAAATGGCTAGATTTCAAGAATTTTTAGAGTTATTAAACACTCTAATGCGATATGTTGCTCACGACATAGTCCGAATAAATAAGGACACTCTTTTTGATATTCAAATATTTCTGCAAAATGCACAGGAAAAGATTGAATTTTTGCAGTTGGAGTCTCAACTTCAGCAAGAATAATTACAACAGCAGAATCATCATTCTGAAGCTGTTTTCTTTTCAGAACATTGAAAGAGACTCCCACAATCAGAAAGTCAACAATGATGTGATTGATTCACATTCAATGCCCAGTATAAGAGTATATTTTCAAGCAGAAGCAAACATCCAACCTGCACCTCCCAAGCACATCATCAGACCTTGGGAAGATATTTTCCATAACAAGCACAAAACAGGTCTTGGATATGACATGGATGTGTCCTTTCATATTCCAGACTACTCCAAGCCCATCAAATTTCAGAGTGTCGGATTCCTTTATGACAGTTCACATTCAGCTGTTCTAGATCCAGATCCTCTTCCACAAAACCAACAATAACAAATTGAAAAATGCCAACACTGTGATCGAGTTGGCCATATGAAAGATCACTGTTTTGATCTTCACCCATGCAAGCACTGTGGTCGGCACACCCATTCTTCACACAGATTCTTTAGAAACAAGCCTCCTACAAAAAAAAGATTCATCTTGGATGGATCGCTTCTTGGCAATGGGCATCAATAGCTAAGAAGATGTTTAAGTCACATGTCAGAACTTGTTCTTGAATATTGAACAATTTTGCAGTTGATTTTTCACCATCATCTCACCTTGTACCTGACAGGGGGGAAAATGGTGGTCATCTGCAAGCTTCATTGCCACATCAAGCGAGCCTAAGCCAAAATCTCTCATTCCAGGTTCAGAGTTGTAGCCATAGACACAGTAGTTCAAGCAAGCCTGAGCCACAATTATTCATTCTAGATTCAGAGTTGTAGCCAGAGACACGGATGCCCATGAGCATGCCTTTGGTTGGTGGACAACCTTAAACCATCTATGCGAGGTTCATATTCTTCCTCTTCAAAGAATTCAGAGCACTTCCTCTAGCAGAAGACTTCAACTTCTTTCCAGCTTTGGTAGAGTTCCAGGAAATGCATTAAGCATTCTAGTGTTGGTGGTCATCCTTAAACCATCACAGGTTGTAGACCTCCCTTCTTCTAGGTTGAAGGTCTCCCTCTTCAAATATGAGGGACACTTCCTCTAGAATAAGCCCTTAGATTCTTGCCAGTTTTGGAAGAATTTCGGGAATTGCAATAAGCGTTGCATTCCAGTGTTTGTGGTCATCGTTCATCCACCGCTTTACACCAACATTTCAGAGAGCTGATTCAGCCTAAGTGCTGCCATGCATACTTTGCAGATTTGTAGTACAACTCTCTTCTTGGACTCACACATACCCCTTTGGATTAAGGGGGGGAATGTTGGACACCTAATCCTCTATGGGTAGGTGTGGAAGGCGAACAGTCACAAATGGAGTCCAAGTGACCTTGGAATGTGGAATCCAAGGGTCACCTCATTGTATTATAAATGTACATAATATCAATGGTAATATGCAATGAATGCCTATCTTTCCTATTTGTGTGTTTTATATTCTCATACACCATGTGTGTGTTTAAAAGCCAAAAACCATGATCTTCTACCAAATCTCATTGCCTTTGAAAGTAGCACAACAAATTTACCAAAACACAGGCACAACGAGGAAAGCACATCGAGTTAAATATTATAAGGTTTTAAATGCCATGTGAGTGCTCTCATCAATTGTTAAAGAAGAATTAAACAAAATTCAACATGAATTGATGCAAAAAAGATAAATTTGAAACCCGAGGGTGTTTGTGCTGGTGATAAAATCGTCGATTTTCAGACATGCAACGGATCCCCTGCAGCCAAAACACAAAAAATCTTGTTTTATATCCAGCGCATTTTAGAAGGATGAGTAACGTGCTTGATGGATTTTTGAAATTCAAACCATGCCTTTTTAATCCTCCTTGTGGTACATGACTTCCTTTAATTATAATGATGACTCTTCAAATCAAAGTGTTCAAGCACATCGCAAAGGAGAAGCGCAACAACAACTCATTGTTACAAGGATATGATGTACTATATGATTTGACCATGCACCTAACTAAGAAGACACCACTAAATTTTCCCAATGATGAGAAAACAAATATATTATTACCTTTACCCATGAATTGGATGACACGTTAACCCTAGACTTACCAAACCTAGACCTTTTAAGAAATTAATAACTAGATTTTTTTTCACCACTCAAAACTCTAGTATAGCCTATCCTAAATTGACACTAAGACTTCATCTCTATGAGATCATAACAATACTTTACAAATTGACTAGAATAATATAAACTCCAAAATTGACTTTGATTACTATAACATAGGACTCTAACACTACACAAAACCAATGAAAGAGAGCCTAAATTTTCTTGACTGTGGTGGTTCTACCTAGAAATTGGAGCATGAGCAATATGCTCGAATTTGAATATGACGATTTTATAAGAGATCCACTAGTTGGATTAACACCACAACAGGTTGAAGGAAGTGCCTCAGTGGCCTTACCAGGCTCAGGAGAATTATCCACCTCCTCAGTAGTGACTCAAACACACGGTCATGCTACTAACTGTAATAAACACAAATTACACACAATTATGACTACATTGCATGCCAATCATCAATTCCATCTATTTGTCAAAAAAACATAGAGGCTTATTCAACCCTTTTGATCAAAAAATCATTAGATCCAATATCCTTACAACATGTAGGGGATTCGACCATTCCTGTAACGAGCATACAAGGAACTAAGCATTTAACACAACATAATCTTCTTAACAAGCGCATACTGCACCCACAAGGGTGTATTAGCTCTTGAAAATCCTTGCATAAAAATAGGAGTACTAATGCATACTAGCATGGCTATTCATTGGAACTTTGGCCTTCAAACTCAGGGAATCAATCATCCCTCATGCAACAACATTAAGTTAGAGAATATAAACCTCTTGTGTCACAAACCATTCCAAATGCCCAAAAGAAATTAAGTCGGGATAAAAAAAGGAAATTCCAAATAGCTTAAGAGTAAGTGGTAAAAGACTAAAATCAATTAAAAGAAATCCATTTCCATTCTCATAAATGACATAGTTTTATTATTATGAAAATGACGTTACAAAACATAGAACTTATTTTTTTATGTTAAAATGCTAAATGAGCACCATCACTAAACTTATATGATTGCGGGCATAGGAACTTCACCGCTTCTTCTCGAATTTATGCTTTACCATAAATCATATTTAACTTGGAAACACAAAGGCTAACAAATATCTTGGTGGTATTTGATCCTGATTTATGCAAGAACACAATAAAATATATAAATAGACATAAAAATAGAGATGCATCAGAAATAATAATTCATTTCATTAATATCAAATAACATAAATATGCTTACAAACATAATGGAAATAAACTATCTAGGGTGCTGATAGCTTATCTTTGAGAAGAGATGTGGTAGCTACAGGCCTCTAAATTGTGTTACAATGAGGCTTGAGGGCCTATTTATTATTAAGAAAAAATGGAAAACCCTAAACATCCAAAAACCTAACCCTAGGAGATGAAGCACCAAAACTATGGGCCCCGTTTGGGAAAATTGGTGTTTCAACATCCCGGGGACGTAAATTTGGCATACTATCTCCATTTTATGTGCACCATACCTCATTAGAAAGATATATCTAAGGAATTCAACTTTTGATGTGAGAAACATCATTCCATGGACCCACGTTGCTCTTGGTTTTCCCAAAAAATGTCGTTTAGGGCCTCAAAACGACTCCAGAAGTTCATGACCCCAAAACTACTAAAAATAGTAAGTTGTGCTGAAACTGAAAAACTAAAAGAACCGATGGTAGAGGTTCAAATGGAATAGGTGGGTGGCCACCAATATCCATCTGGATTATTAGGGCCTCAAAACGGCTCCGAAATTTCAGGACACGAAAACCTCCTAAAAATAGTAGGTTGTGCTGAAAGTGAAAAACTAAAAGAATTGATGGTGTGGGTCCAAATGGGCTAGGTAGGTGGTCACCAATATCCACCTGGATCATTCCTCCCCCCTTAGGAAGCAATGTTACCTATTGCGTTGATATCCTCCATGAGATGAGGCAAATTCTGTTGAAGTGGGTATTGGATTTGTCGAAGATGTCATGGACTCGCAGGCGAACATGCTGGATGCATTTAGTAAATTTGGTTTCTTTATCAGCCTCAGATAGTACATGTGTGGATTGTGTCTGTGTGTTCACATGAGGTATGAAAATATCATGCAGCATTACGCCTGGGGTCAGATCAATGGAGTGCTTGACTTGACAATGTAGAGGAACTTCTGTGGGTGAGGAGAAAATGTCCTCATATTCCTCCATGCTTTTTTCCATCTGCTGCTTCCGTGCAGGGGAGCCCTATTTCGAGGTTGTGGCCACAATATTCTTCTTTCCTTGTGGGAAAATGGTAATGCAAATAAATTTCCTAGTTTGGAAAACAATCTTACTGTGTTGTTTTGCAGTAGTCAAAGAGATGGAAGGAGGCGGTACTACCTCTGGTATCCTGTACAAGTTATTTCCCAAAGTAATAATAACAACACGAGGCCTAGACTCATACATAACATATCACCTCCATAAGTATGGTTGGCCCAATAATACATCAACTACATCAAGAGGAGCAACATCACACAATACCTCATCTGTGAATGGCTTCATGTTGTATGGAAGGAGGCACTGCTGGTGGATGCGGAGATCTCTCCCGGGGTGAAGCCACTCGATGGTATATGACTGTGGGTTTGCTATGGTTAGTAGGTCGAGCTACTTCACATCCTCTACTGAAATGAGGTTCTTTTGGCTTCTACTATCGATAAGAAATTGTAATGGAGAACCCTTCACCCACATTTGCGAATGGAAGAGACACCCCCCCTCCTCTAGATTCTCGAGATCCTCCCTCTGGTGCTTGATGGTGGAAAAAATGGCACTTGGGTTTGCATCAATGATATACTTCCATTTTTCATCTCCCTTGTCTAGTTTTGGCTCAGGATCATAACATGCATCTAATTCGGGTGTCTTCAGTTCTTCCACCAGCGACTGTTTGGCCCGACACTCGTTTGTGTTATGAGTGGGGCTGTTATGAAATTCAAACCACTTCCCCATATCCTTATTTGGATTTGTGGTGGTGTTCTGAGTTGCCCCAATTTGGCTCTACCCCCTGTTCTGTGGTTTGGGTGCGTCTTTCCCTGGCTTCGGATTCGCAGATCCAAAGTCTCGATTCTTCTACTTAAATTTGTGCTTGATCTTGGTAGCATAGCGATATGTCGTGCCAAGCGAGGTGATTTTGAGGAATTTCATTTCCTTCTGAATGTGTTTGTGTAGACAGCTGTAGTACTTGAGCACCAAATGTCTCTTTGAATCTTTAATACCCAACTTTGTGTGCAGGGTATGGAAAAAATTCATCAGTTCGTGCAACGTGGTCTATTGGATGTACTTGTCCTCATAGCTCCCCACAGGGTAATATTTTTCCTTGATGCCATCTCGGAAGGAATTCCAAATGGGTGCGGCCAAGAACAGAGAGGGTTCCCTCTCATCCTTTTTCTCATAGTAGGTTTCCCACCAGTCTTTGACATGTGGGGCGGCTTTGAGGAGTGCAAAAATGATATTTTCTCGGTCAGAGAATTCATGGAACGAGAAATACCCTTCTAACAAATTCAACCATCTCTCTATGGAGTTTGCATCTATTTGGCCTTCAAATACCAGAATGTCAAATTTTACTTGTACCTTGAAGGGAGTGGCACCTCCAAAGTGGTTGTTGGATGCAGATGCGCTGTAGGTTGGCAGTTGTTGAAGGATCTGAGTAAAGTTATTCATCATCGCGTTCCTTTGTTTCTCGAGGGCCTCCTCGAGCAATATTTTGATAGGATCTCCTACTCCCTCGTCTTTATTTTCTTCCGCCATGGAAGTTCATTTGGGTTTCTGAGGCTGATCTTGTAAGGGTTCAACCAGATCGAGCCCTAACTCCTTATACCCTAACCTTGTTGGGGACATGCAAATAAAAACAGAGAAAGAGCAGACTGCTCTGATACCACTAATCCAAATTTATGCAGGAACACAATCAAATACAGAAATAGACATAAACACAGAGATGCAACAGAAATAATACTTCATTTCATTAATATAAAACAATAGAAATATGCTTATAGACATAATGGGAATAAAATAGCTAGGGCACTAGCAGCTTATCTCTGAGAATAGATGTGGCGGCTAAAGGCCTCTAAAATGTGTTACAATGAGGATCGAGGGCCTATTTATTATTGAGAAATAATGGAAATCCCTAAACATTCAAAAGCCTAACCCTAGGAGATGAAGCACCAAAACTATGGGCCCCGTTTGGGTAAATTGGTGTTTCAACTTCCCGGGGACGTAACTTTGGCATACGATCTCTATTTGATGCACACCATACCTCAATAGAAATATTTTTCGAAGGAATACACCTTTTTGTGTGAGAAACATTGGTTCATGGATCCATGTTGCTCCCGGTTTTCCCAAAAAACGTCGTTTAGGGCCTCAAAATGGCTCCGGAAGTTTAGGACCCGAAAAACTGGTAAAAATAGTAAGTTGTGTTGAAACTGAAAAAATGAAAGAATAATGATGGGGGTTCAAATGGAATAGTTGGGTGGCCACCAATATCCACTTGGATCATTAGGTCCTAAAAATGGCTCTGGAAGTTCAGGACCCAAAAACCTCCTAAAAATAGTAAGTTGTGCTGAAAGTGAAAAAATGAAAGAAATGATGGTGGGGGTGCAAATGGAATAGGTGGGTGGCCACCAGTATCCACCTGGATCATTCCTCCCCCCTTAGGAAGAAATTCTCCCCATTGTATTGAGATCCTCCATGAGATGAGGCAAATTCTGTTGAAGTGGGTATTGGATTTGTCGAAGATGTCATGGACCCGTGGGCGAACATGCTGGATGCGTTCAGTAAATTTGGTTTCTTTATCAGCCTTAGACAGTACATGTGTGGATTCTGTCTGTGTGGTCGCATGAGGTATGTAAATATCAGGCAGTGGTATGGCTGGGGTCAGATCAATGGAGTGCTTGACATGAAAGTGTAGAGGAACCTCTGTGGGTGAGGAGAAAATTTCCTTGTATTTCTTCATGCCTTTGTCCATCTGCTGCTGCTGTGCAGGGGAGCCCTGTTACGAGGTTGTGGCCACAATATTATTCTTTTATTGTGGGAAAATGGTAATGCAGATAAATTTCCTGGCTTGGGAAACAATCTTATTGCGTTGTTTTGTAGCAGTCAAAGAGATGGCAAGAGGTAGTACTACCTCCAGTATCCTTTACAATTTATTTCCCAAAGTAATAATAGTAGCACGAGGCCTAGACTCATACACATCATGTCACCTCCATAAGTATGGTTGGCCCAATAATGAATCATCTACATCAAGAGGAGCAACATCACACAACACCTCATTCGTGAATGGCTTGATGTTGTACGGAAGGCGACATTGCTGGAGGACAGAGAGATCTCTCCCGGGGTGAAGCCACCCGATGGTATACGACTACGGGTTTGCTATGATCCATAGGCCGAGCCACTTCACGACCTCTACTGAAATGAGGTTCTTTTGGCTTCCTATATCGACAAGAATTTGCATTGGATAACCCTTCACCCACATTTGTGAATGGAAGAGGTGCTCCCCCTCCTTTGGATCCTCGGGATCCTCCCTCTGGTGCTTGGTGGTGGCAACAATGGCACTGGGGTCCGCATCAATGATCTTCTTCCTTTTTTCATCTCCCTTGTCTGGTTCTGACTCAGGATCATAACATGCATTTGATTTAGGTGCCTTCAGTTCAGCCACCGACGACTGTTTGGCCCAACACTCGTTTGTGTTGTGAGTGGGGCTGTTATGAAATTCACACTTCCCCCGTATCCTTTGGATTTGTGGTGGTGTTATGAGTCACCTCGCTTTGCCTCTGCCCCCTGTTTTGTGGTTCGGGGGTGCCTTTACCTGGCTTTGGATTTGCGGATCCAAAGTCTCGCTTCTTCTTCTTAAATTTTTGGTCAATCTTGGTGGCATAGCGATATGTCGTGCCAAGCGAGGTGATGTCAAGGAATTCCATTTCCTCCTGAATTTTTTTATACAGAAAACTGCGGTACTTGAGCACCAAATGTCTCTATGAATCTTTAATACCAAACTTTGTGCACAGGGTATGGAACAAATTTGTCAGTTCATGCACATCTTGATCTCTTTGCTACCGCAACATGGTCCATTGGATGTACTTTTCCTCATATCTCCCAACAGGGTAATATTTTTCCTTGATGCCGTCTTGGAAAGAATTCCAAGTGGGTGTGGCCGAGAATAGAGAGGCTTCCCTCTCATCCTTTTTCTCACAGTAGGTCTCCCACCACTCTTTGACATGGGGGGCGGATTTGAGGAGTGCAAAAATGATCTTTTCTTGGTCAGAGAAATCATGGATTGAGAAATACCCTTCTAGCAAATTCAACCATATATCTATGAAATTTGCATCTATCTGGCCTTCAAATATAGGAATTTCAAAGTTTACATGTACCTTGAAGTGAGTGGCACCTCCAGAGTGGTTGTTGGAGGCATATGCACCATAAGTGGGCAGCCGTTGAAGGATTTGAGAAAAGTTATCCATCATCGCGTTCCTTTGTTTCTCGAGGGCCTCCTCGAGCAATATTTTGATAGGATCTCCTTCTTTCTCTTCTTTATTTTCTTCCACCAAGGGAGGTCGTCAGGGTTTGCGAGGATGATATTGCAAGGGTTCAACCAGATCAAGCCCTAACTCCTTATACCCTGACCTCATTGGGGACATGCAAAGAAAAACAGAGAAAGAGCAGACCACTCTGATACCACTGATCTAGATTTATCTAAGAATGCAATAAAATACATAAATAGACATAAACATAGAGATGAAATGGAAATAATACTTCATTTCATTAATATCAAATAACAGAAATATGCTTACAAATATAACGAAAATAAACTAGCTAGGGCACTGGTAGCTTATCTCTGAGAAGAGATGTGGCGGCTACAGGCCTCTGAAATGTTTTACAATGAGGCTCGAGGGTCTATTTATTATTGAGAAACAATGGAAAACCCTAAACATCCAAAAACCTAACCCTAGGAGATGAAGCACCAAAACTACGGGTCTCGTTTGGGTAAATTGGTGTTTCAACTTCCCAGGGATGTAACTTTGGCATATGATCTCCGTTTGACGCACACCATGCCTCGTTAGAAAGATCTATTTGAGGAATACAACTTTTGATGTGAGAAACATTGATCAATGGACCCATGTTGCTCTTGGTTTTCCTGAAAAATGTCGTTTAGGGCCTCAAAACGGCTTCGGAAGTTCAGGACCCGAAAAACTGCTAAAAATAGTAAGTTGTGCTGAAACTGAAAAGTTGAAAGAACCGATGGTGGGGGTTCAAATGGAATAGGTGGGTGGCCATCAATATCCACTTGGATCATTAGGGCCTCAAAACGGCTCCGAAAGTTCAAACCTGCTAAAAATAGTAAGTTGTGTTGAAAGTGAAAAAATGAAAGAACCGATGGTGGGGTCCAAATGGACTAGGTGGGTGGCCACCAATATCCACCTGGATGAGTCATTAAGCACTTTGAATGAAATGCTTATTTGCAATTTTAAATAGTGAATGAAACCTCAGAAAACAAAGACCAATACATATGTTAGAAATAGTTAATAACTTTAAGTGAAATATTTATTTGCATTTTGAAATAATAAATCCTTAAGTAAACACACAAATATGTTAGTTGGTGGAGCGGTGAAAACAAAGACCAATACATATGTTAGAAATAGTTAATAACTTTAAGTGAAATATTTATTTGCATTTTGAAATAATAAATCCTTAAGTAAACACACAAATATGTTAGTTGGTGTAAAGCAATTTGCGTGAAATTTTTATGTGCATTTTTAAATAGTAAATTAAACCTAAATTTTGTTAGCCAAGACATGATTTTGGTAAAATAAGTATGGATTTTTTTTATTCGTGAATATAGATATTTACCCAAAACAATTTCAATATGTCAATCACTAATTATTTAATAATAGTAACAAGCTATACTGTAAAATTAAATGGTTGAAATTTGTGTTTATTATTTTAAGTTTTTTTAATCTATGAACATAAATATTTACCTAAAACATTTTCAAGAGATAGATAATTAATTATTTAATAATGGAAACACCATAAACCCTCATATTTGTGTTTATTATTTTAAATTGAGATTTATATATTTCTTTGCTATAGTCATGCATTTTAAAAATTAAATGTTTCAAATATGTGCTTCTTTTCAAATTGCAATTTTGTGAATTTATTTTCTATTATGAATTTATTTTCTAATCCAAGGAACATTATTTCTATCTTAAAAATTAATAAAGAAATTTTTTTTATCTGAAACTATAACATAATTTAATTTCATAAAAATTGAAATCAATTAAAAACTATATAATTTTTATTGGTTATTTTAATGTTCTCATACATTAAAATCAATTAAAAGAAATATAATTCCATTCTTATGATATAGTTTTATTATTATAAAAACATAATGACATTACAAAATGTAGTGCTTATTTTTGAAGTTAAAATGCCCAATGAGCACCCTTAATAAAGAGATGGAAATATAAAAACACCAGACCAGGCTGTTGTTCAAACCCCAAACTGTTTATGACTTTCATTTTTAGTCCATATTTCATCAAGGAACCCCTAAGTACCATTCCCACCCAAAACCTCTATAGAGCCAACCCATTGAAAACTGAATTTCTTTTCTAAGACAGGGAACATTATTTCTATCTTAAAAATTAATATAGTCAAAAACTATAGTGGTTATTTTTGAAGTTAAAATGCCGAATGAAAACCCTCACTAAAGTGATGGAAATATAAAGACACCACTCCTTGTTGAGACCCCAAATCCTTTCTAACTTGCCCTTTTAGTCCATATTTCATCAAGGAACCCCCACTTACCCTTCTGACCGAAAACACCCTGAGAACCCTCCCTCTAGCCAACCCATAGAGAACACCCACAACCTAGAACCTGAACCCTCTCTCGATCCAACCCACAACCTAGAACCTAGACTCGACATCTTTTGAGTCCTATTTGACTTTATCCTAGGGACTGTTTGACTTTATCCTAGGGAGTCTTTCTTTCTCATGCATTTCCTTGCATGTTCCATAGGTGGTTATGAGAAAATGGATCTGAAATATTTGTCAATAAACACATCTAACCATATTAAAGATTGTGAACTTAAAAATAGAAGAAATAAAAAATACTATAAATTTATTATTGTGGTTTAGATGAGATATTATCTTTTAGTTTTGAATAACATTTTCTTTACTAATTTTTATATTCAGTGAAAATTTATGCTTAGGACGTTTTTTTGTAACATCTGGTACAATTGTTAGTATTATATCTTAGAAATAGAAAACAAAAACCAATATATATGTATTTATTCATGTTTGTTAAGCACAAAGATCAATAAATATGTTAGAAATAATTAAGCCCTTTACTTGAAATATTTATTTGCATTTTGAAACAATAAATCCTTACTTAAGTAAACAAAAAAACAACAAACCTATTAGTTGTTACAAAGAGCTTTGCATAGAATTTTTATGTGCATTATTAAATAGTAAATTAAACTTAAATTTCGTTAACCAAAGCATGTTTTTGGTAAATGAATATAAAGCATTAATTTTAGGAGGTAGATTGCATCTTCCAACTCTTGAAGGAGAAGACCTTATATTGATAGAAATGTTCAGTAATATGAGACCTCATAATATGCCAAGATATGGTCTAGGATATCTTGAGCAGAAAAATGATTTAATTCTAGAATGCAGATTTAAGGATCTGCCTGCTGACTATAAGAAACCCTCGGTTATGGAGATGCAAACGTTTTTCTCTCTTATGGATGGATGTCCCAAGCATAAAGTCCCAGCTCAATGGATGAAACAAATGTTAAACTGGGATCTTTATACAAATCCTCAGGACGAAACATTTGGTCTAGCCCATTTTGTAGAAGAAAATATTAAAATCTCAGAAGAATGGAAAGAGTATATGGAGAGAAAGAATGTTTGGATATCTTTCTATTCCTGGAGAAATAAGAAGCAGTCTGAGAATGTATTGATGACTGATTCCTCTGCATCCTCCTCAAAACATTCATGGTCAGCCCTGGATGGTAGTAGTATTGAGACAACTACTACATTCCCCCCTTTTAAAGGTATTGTACTAGGGGAAGCACAGAACTCTGCTAAAGTTGTTCGTTTAGTTCAAAAGGATGACAATGCACATGGCATTGACAACAGAATCCAGAAAGCTAGTGAACAGCTTAACTGGACTAACACTGCCATAACAGGTTTAGAAAGGAATATGGAAAAAACAGTTTTTGCTAAAGAACAAATAGACAGAGTTCAATTTTCTGTAAATGATGTAAATAATGCATTAAACCATGTACAGTATGATTCATCTTTGGTCAAAGCATATTCCAAAGAATCTTTACAGAAGATTGAGGAAGTGGAAACCTGTATAATGAATGAATCTGTTTCCACAAGAAGTCTTATTACAAATCTGTCTGAAAAATTTGATAAGTTGAATCCCAATAAGACAGATAAGCCAATCCCAGCTTTTTATCTTCAGCGAAGGAAAAATGTTCACATCCAAAATCCTGTAGAAAAATTTCCTCATCTATTCCCCAAAGAAGTTGGCCAGACTTCACAAAGGACTGAGCCTCAAAGTCCTACATAAAAGATCACCATAGCCACTCTGTTTAAAGAACCAGAGTCAGAAACAACAGTCCTTCCAGTTTATGAGCCACTAGAAAGCTAGTATACCAGATACTCACCCCCTGATCTAAATGGAATGGGTAAAATTCCTACCAATACTCATGTCTTCTATCCAGACAGTCATAAGGAGTGGAATGTGGATAATCTCTCTTTAGGACAGATCAGACAAATGTTGGATCAGATGATAACTGAGTATAAATTAATGTGTGTTGGGGGAAAGCCAGAAGTTGAATCATGAAAAACTTTGATTCAATGTTTCACTGGTACTTTGGCAAGATGGTGGGAGTTGGAGTCATCTCCAGCTTTGATAGAAAATATGGAAAAGGAAGTACTAAAAGATGAAAATAGTGATATTGAATTTCATTCTGATGGCACCCCAATCAATAACATGATTGGTGCTATTACTGCAATGATCCAGGAACACTGGTGGGGTACTGAGACAATTGTCTCAGACAAAAATGAAATTATTTTGATGAACTTAAAATGTATGAATATTAATCAATATGAAGATTTCCGTAGGGACTGGATGCAAAGAATCTATCTGGTTAAGGAGCCCAAAAATCTCCTATGGAAACAAGTTTATCTTGTAGCCCTTCCCTCAAAACTTATTGATATCATAAAACTGCAAGAATCTTTCTAGTTGCCTTTTGAGGTATATACATGGGGAGAAATTTATGCTACTATTACTAAGGTGTTAGTCACTCTGTGTACCAGTGCTAAGATGAATAGATCAATAGAAAAAATGCACAGATTGCCTGGTACTAAATCTTTTTGTAGCAAATATGGTATTACCATTGATGATCCCTTGGTCAAACACAGAAAGACCAAGAGGAAGGCAAAGAAAGCACAAAAGAAAGAAAATTTCATTAGCAAGTATAATAAAAGGAAGAATTCATCAAGGCCTTATAGGAGGTCTACAAAGAATAAAAAGGGATATTATAAATATATCCCAAACACTCATTACTATCAACCATCAGACATACATCCCAGATCTCAGAAAACTGAGAAGCTGAAGCAACTTGTTTGTTGGTTATGTGGCAAAAATGGCCATACAACCAATAGATGTCCTAATGGTGAGGAATCGAAGAAAAATCGTGGCAGAAAGTCGCAACCACAGAATAAGGGCAAAGAAATTGTCAAGAAAGAAGAGAAGTGCAACAAATGTGGATCATCATTCCATGATGTTGAGTTGAAATTTGTGTTTATTATTTTAAGTTTTTTTTTTATTTTTTTTATTAATTTTATTATTTTTTTATTAATTTTAATTTTTTTTTATTAATTTTATTATTTTATTATTAATTTTATTATTATTTTATTAATTTTATTATTTTTTAAATTATTATATTAATTTTTTTTTATTATTTTAATTTTTTTATTATTTTATTATTATTATTTTTTAATTATTATTTTAAATTTTAAATTAAAATAATAATTTAAAAAAAATTAAAATAATAAATTAAAATAAATATTATTTAAATTTTTTTTTTTAATATAAATAGACAATTAATTATTTAATAATGGTAACACTATACTTCCTAAGCACATTAAATAGTTGAAATTTGTGTTTATTATTTTAAAAATGAGATTTATAGATTTTGCTATAATCATGCAATTGTATAAAAATTAAAATGTTTGAAGAAGCTATTAGTAGAAATTCTTTCGGTAATAATCACATGCAAAAGAACAAGGTCGACGCGTTTCGAACCAACCAGTGTGGTTCATCATCAGGACTATGTGAGAGATCAGATCCAGGCAATAAGTATAAATAGATGTAGAGATGGTTCAACTAGCCGTTAGGATAACGGCTAGTTTGACTTAGAAAAAGTAAAAATTCCATTATATATTTATTTAATTTATTAATTAATTAATTTATTTATATTCTTAATTAATTTATTATTATTATTATTTTAATTTATTATACAATTAATTGACCAATTAAATAATACAATGGTAAGTAATTTAACAAATCTAGGTGTATATATGCAAATTTTTGATTAAATTATATAATAAACATTTATACAATTAATTCTTTATTCATGAAATCTAATTGAAAAAAAAAAAAAAAAAAACCATCTATCAAATAGTCAAACATAGTCAAAAAATAATAAATAAATAAAATAAAATAAATAAATAAATTAAAAAATATAAATAAATAAATAAATAAAATAAAAATAAAATATAAAAATAAAGAATAAATTTATTTATTTATTTTTTTAATATAAAAATAAAAATAAAAATAAAAATAAAGATAAATAAAAATAAAAATAAAATAAAATAAAAATAAATAAATAAAACAAAATAAATTAATTAATTAAAAAATATAAATAAATAAAAATAAAATAAAAATAAAAATTAATAATAAATAAAAATATATTTTATTTTATTTTAATTAATTAATTAATTATTATTATTATTATTATTTATTATTTATTATTATTATTATTATTATTTTTTAACAAATAAAAATATAAAATAAAATAAAATAAATAAATAAATAATAAAATATATAAATAAATTAATTCAAAAAAAAAAAAAAAAAATGTCAAGAATATAAGGCAGGAATCCAGCACCTGCTGATATTCCAACCGTCATCTCTATTGAGATTAACGGGCCTTTTTTCAATTTCAATAGCCTCTCGCAACTTACGATGATGGAAATGGTCGATTCTAGCAATGACCTTAGCATCTTCTATGCAAATATGATGGTTAGTCTTTTCTGCATGCTCAGCTAAGGCGGACAAGCGAGATCTTCTATGCTTGATATCAGCAGCATGCTCACATATCCTTTGATTAATTGATCGACCCGTCTCACCAATGTAAGGAGTTCCACAGGAACAGGGAATGATGTAGACACCTTTTCCATCCCTGGGGTCAATCGGATCTTTAACCGATTTTAGAGAACTACGAATTGTATTAAGGGGCTTGAAATAAGAGGATACCTTATGCTTTTTAAGGATTTTAGCAATTTTATCAGTGGTACCCTGGATGAACGGAAGGCTGACACTGCCATACCATTCACTAGGTTCTTTTTTATTTTTAACAGAAGGACCTTTCTCCGCTTTGAGGAAAGCTTTGAGGCCCTGCGACAAACTATAACCATTATTACAAAAGACATTCAATAGATGGGTCTTTTCCCTCTCAAGGTGAGACTCATCAGAGATTCTCCTACGCCGTACAAGGTGCTCTGTGATCACTAATTTTTGAAAGTGTTGTGGAAACAGTATACACATATGATATCATTGATGTTTTTCTGAAACCTCATGGAAGAAAGAACCATCATCACTATTTTGTGTAGATAATAGCCATCAAGGAAAAGGAAGACTACCCTCCTTATGCTTATTTTTTGTATCATTTATTTTCAGGGAATTTTCAGGATTATGTAGAAATTTTTTTTCTAATACATATAACATTATTTCTATTTTAAAAACCAATAATGCATAAAAATTATAAAAAACAACTCTAATATAATTTTATTTCATAAATTGAAATCAATTAAAAAATATATTCTATTATATTTACTAGATAATTGTAAACTAAAAAAAATTAATTTCCGTTCTCATGAATGATACAGTTTTATTATTATGAAAACATAACATTACAAAATGTAATATTTATTTTTTAAATTAAAATGCTGAATGAACACTTTCACTAAACTTATATGATTGCCGACATAGGAACTTCACCGCTTCTTTTGGAATTTTCTGAAATTTAAGCTTTAAGAAGTTTCCTTTGTACCATCTGTACAATTGATAATATTATATTCTTAGAAATATAAAACAAAGACAAACATATATATATATATATATTCCTCACATTTAAAGAAGGTATTTGTTTGCATTTTCAAACCTAACTTGGAGGCCAACAAATCTCTTCGTGAGTAAAATACTTATTTGCAATTTTAAACAGTAAATCAAATCTGGAAAACAAAGACAACACTTCTGGAATTTAAGCTTTAAGAAGTTTGCTTTGTACTATTTGTGCAATATATATATATATATATATATATATATATATCACATTTAAAGAAAGTATTTGTTTGCACTTTCAAACAATAAATCATATCTAACTTGGAGGCCAACAATTCTCTTCGTGATAGTTAAGCAGTGTGAGTAAAATGCTTATTTGCAATTTTAAACGATAAATCAAATCTGGAAAACAAAGACTAACACATATGTTAGAAATAGTTAAGCCCTTTACAAAAAAAAAATAATGATTTGTATTTTGAAATAATAATTTTTTAATTAAATAAAGAGTTACAAATTTGTTAGTTGTTGTAAATTACTGTGTATTTTTAAATAGTTAATTAAATTTAAATTTTGTTAACCAAAACATGTTTATGGTAAATAGGTATCAATTTTTTATTTGTGAATATCAAAATTTATTCAATAAGAAGTCTATCATTAATTATTTAATAATAGTAACATGTTATACCTTAAAATTAAATGGTTGAAATTTATGTTTATTATTTTAAGTTTTTTTTATTTATTTGTGAATACAAATATTTACCTAAAACATTTTCAAGAGATAGATAATTAATTATTTAATAATGGGAACACTATATACCTAAATATTAAATGGTTGAAATTTGTGTTTATTATTTTAAATTGAGATTTATAGATTTCTTTGCTATAGTCATGCATTTAAAAAAATAAATGTTTCAAATATGTACTTACTTTCAAATTGGAATTTTGTGAATTTATTTTTTATTATGAATTTATTTTCTAACACAGGGAACATTAATTATATTTTAAAAATTAATAAAGAAAAAAATTATCTAAATGATTGTAATATAATTTATTTAAAAAAATTGAAATCAATAAAAAATATATATAATTTTTATGGTTTATTTTGATGTTCTCATAAACTAAAATCAATTAAAAGAAATCAATTTCCATTCTTATGAATGATAATTTTCTGAATGGTGGAACAAAGAAGTCAGAAATCACTCTATTACATATATACTCTAATGCAAATATATAGGAAATCCTATGTGCTCCAGACAAATGGGTCTTATATTTGGAAAAGTTTCCAGAAAGTAATGGGGCTATTCGCAAAGCATCTAGCTTGGAGTTTTGGCAACGAACATCAAATTGTTCTGGGCTACGAAAGAATTTTTGGTCTTTGTGATGGGAAGAAGATGGAAGACATGCTTTTCCATAGACTGACTCAAAGGCATATCTTTTATCTCTCACAAGTGATAGCTATATGGAAACAAGGGTGTCCGATATGGAAATCTGTGGCACAACTAGGGTTACATGAACATGATGTTGGATCTTGGCAGTGCTATGTGGTCCGCCTACAAGAAGGAGGTTTATATGTTTTCATCAGGAAGGGGATCAGATTGTTTGGGACAGGATAATGAAAGGGGATGGTTTAGTTGTGAAGGATATATAGAATCACATCATCTATAATCAGATAGCTAGAAGGGCTCCTTCTCCTTTCTGGGTCTATTGGGGTCGGAAATTTCCCTACAAAATCTTACTTTTCGGATGGCTTGTTTGGATGGATCGTATACTAACTTGGAAAGATATGAGCAAAAGGGGAATGCACAGTATTGGGTGATGTATCTTTCGTCAAGACCATGGAGAATCGGTTAACCAATTATTTTTGTCTTGCCCAGTTATACACACGATTTGGTCTCTCTTTTCACATTTTCTTATAGATCCGGGGTGGCGTCCAGAAAATTTCATTAATACTTTGGCTATATGGGGATCGAATACTGGAAAATTCAAATCTCTTCCCTTCTATATTTTTTGGGAGGTATGGTAAGCATGAAATTGTTTTATTTTTGATGGAAGGCCTGTGAATATTGCTCAAATCCATGGGGCCATTATGGCTTGGATTACTGCACAACCCCTTCCATGTTATGTTATGAAGTACATGTCTCACCACATTCGCCCCTATCCAGTATCTCTCTTCGACGATTTTCTTTGATAGGGCTTAGAAGAGGGGCATGGGTAAAGCTTGATAATATGGAAAGATTCCAGATCTTTTGGAATGGTGGTAGGGGAAAAAATAACAAGGTAGAAATTTTGGTACTTTGGAGTGGCTTTTGGATGGCCTAAAATTTGCATTTGCAATCGGTAAACATCTATGGTGATGCAAAGACTGTCCTAGATGGGATTTCTGGAAGGTCTCACTATCAACTTAGAGGTATGCAAGGGTGGATTCTTTGAATAAAATAAATCCTCAAAAATATCAATGATTCGCCAATGCATCATATTAATAGAGAAAACAATACCCGTGCAGATCAGTTATCAAAGAGGGGCCTCACTTACCCTCATGGAAGTATCCATATCCTTCATTATAGTGGCTCCCAGTTGATAGAAGAATATGATGTTCCAAATCCTTGACTACTACAGTGTCCTTTTTTCATGTACTGTTTGAGTTTGTTGCCATGTTTTGATCTTCCTCATTGCAGTTCTTGCGAAACAAGTGAGTCGGCCCCATACATTAGTGAGATTCTTCTCCCTTTGCATGAGCAGGAGTATATGTTCCTCCACCATCAAGCGAGGCTGCCCACATCTAGCAAGCCTGCTTTATATCACAAAATTTTATGGCCTTTCTACTCTTTTTGACATTCGAGGTCTATAATGATGTTTAATATTATGGATGTAATGTTTTTGAGGAATAGGTTGGTCTTGTCTTGAAGCTCTGGCTTCACTCATATAAGACTCGTTTTTGTTGACTAGCCCATATGGATGTTTCCTTTATCTATCATTTAGTTTTGGTTTCATGTGGATGCAATGTTATGCTATAGTCTATGATCATGTCTAAAATCTCATTACGTCGAGAAATCATCTTTTGAAAATCTAGATAGTTGTCATGTGAAGCATACTTGATGCAATGTACTATTTATTTAGTAATACAAATGAACAACATTTTTTTCCTCTCTAAAAAAAATAATAATAAAGTTCCTTTTAAAATTCAAAATTTGAAATCTTGTAATTACACATCCAAATCCAACTATATTAAAGATTATAAACTTAAAAATAAAAGAAATAAAAAACCACTAGCATATAAAAGGTTGGGAACTTAAAAATAAAAATACTCTAAATTTATTACTGTGGGACAAGTATACCATTCCAACACTGTAATATTTGGCATTTTTTTCCTTCACAATTAGTCCAATGAATACACTCGCCTTGATTAACCAAATAAAATCCATAGTTCTAACCTTTCCTTTCTTGACTTATTTATTTATTTGTGTTTCCTTTCCCTAAACCTCTGTAACTTCCCTTCATTCATCTCGCTCTGAAGGGTTTTTTTCATTCTCACCCTTCCTTGGCATGGTATCCCATGGATCTTACTCAAATAGATATAAGATTGATGGTTGTGAAGCTATTCATTATGATGTTGTGGGTGTTAGTGTCACACCTTGGAAATTCAAAAGCCAGACAAAGCTAGAAAATGGGGAAGTTATTCCAACCAAGCTAGAAGAGACACTTTGGTAAAGAAGGCAAGAAAATAGTGAATGCAAGAAGAGAGATTCTTAGGGTAAGAACTCAAGAAAACACTAAATGTTGAAAGAGATATTCGTAGGTTTTAGTGAGTTAGTTAGGTAGTTAGTGGGAGTAAATGAGAGAGGCGGTGAATCCAATGAACTAAAATATTTCAATCATCTAACATTTGGGTACACAATAACAACTGGAGAGTTGTTATCAAAGAAAAACTTATTGTTCTCAAAGAGGAACCTATTTTTCTCAAAGAGGAACTCTTATAATGTAAATATAACAATATTTTTAATTAAAAAAAAATATTCAAACTAAAAATTTAATATAAATTAGATAACAAATATCTAAATGAAAATAAATGTTAATTTAAAAAACAAATAAATAAAAGTATAACAATAATGTTGGCTACCCAATGAAAAAAATGTGTTGTAATTAAGAGTTAAGATCAAAATCCAAAAGAAAAATAGTGGTTAACTATGATGAAGAATGCACCTACTAAATTTAATTACCATTAACAAGTATATACATGCTTGGAAGGAAGAAAATTTGGGATGCTCCACTATCTTGAAACACTAAATGGAAACCATACAATTATGAAAAACATACAATTAAAACATAAACATGTTTTCCTTTTACCATTCTTATTAAGCCTATTGAGGATGGATGGACTTATTGTCATGCTTGTGGAGAAGTAATATCTTTATTTTTTATGAGCCCTATTTTAAAAGAGATATACATTGACCTAAGAATTAAACGGGAAAATGTTTTATTTTTATTATTATTATTATTATTATTATTATTATTATTATTATTATTATTATTATTATTATTATTATTATTATTATTATTATTATTATTATTATTATTATTATTATTATTATTATTTTTATTATTATTATTATTATTATTATTGAAATATTTTGTTTTTATTAAATTACAAATAAATATAATTAGTTTAATTTAAATATGGTTAGGTTGAGACATAAAATAAATTTAATCAAATTCTTAATATTTTTAAACTTTGCATCATGGAACAAATGAATCAGGTACTCGCTATGGTAGTAAATCTTTTTGTGGTAAATGCATTTTAAAATGAGTTTCAATCCGAGGCAATTATATGTAGATTCATGAATTATGACTTAAATTAGAGAACCTGCATTAGTGAATTTTTTCCACATGGACAACAAATTGTGAAATTTATTTATGCTATAGGAGTTTTTTTTGTAAAATTTGATATATCAAAGGATATGGATTTTCCTTAAAAGAGGGTCCATGGTTTTGGGGCAGCTCAGACATCTTTATGACCCCATGGTTCCTAGGTTTTGATGTCAATAACATGGTGGTTTCTAAAATGCCGATTTGGGTAAGATTACATAACCTACCCCTCCATTTTTGGCATCACAAAGTATTAGAAGGAAATGTAAATACTTTGGGGAAGTTTATAAAGTTGGATCTCGACAGAGCCATAAAAGGTATTTTTACTTTTCACAAGATTTGTGTAGAATTAGACCTTAGTAAAGGTTTACCTGATCACATACTTATTATTCATAACAGTGTTCAGTGGGCCCAGCCTCTAAATTTTGAAAACACAACATTCAGATGCCGTATTTTTCTTCAAACATGACATTTACAAAATATGTGTCCTCGGGCAAAGAAAGAGCCAAAAAGAAAAAAGAAACAAGCCCAAAAGCCAAAGGGATGGTAGTTCTCAAAGCAACATCTCTCTAAAGAAGAGGATGAAGAAAATATGGGGAATCCTACAAATATGGTTGCTTAGAATCCACAAGAAACATTAGTGGAAGGAGAAGCTAAGCAGGCAGGAACAATGGTTTTGAGCACGGAAATGATTTAAGTAACAAAAACTTCATTTACATTGCAGCAGAAGGAGAAATTCTCCCCTGAAAATGAGACAAGTGGCATTAAAAGAATCCATGTATCAGAGTGTTCAAATTTAGATAAATAAATCCCTGTAAATGGGGAAGATAATATCAGATTTAGATAAAGAAGTACCTTTAAAAGTGGAAGAGAACCAATTGACTATTGTAACCGCCTCTACCAACCATGGTGGATGGCAAAACGTAGAGAAAAAAAATTCATAAAAGGGTAGTTATGTGCCTTCACACATAGCTTCAAAATTTTTATTTTATTTTGTGTTTATTTGTTTTTCTTGGGCACCTGTCATTAGCTAATATGGTTGAATGGTTTTTAGCATCTACAAAAAAAGTAATTTTGTTTATTGAATAAAATTGCAATTTCCCACACACACACACACACACATATATTTATTTATATTTAAATATTTATTTACATTTAACATAGATATATTCATGAGATAATATATCAGTATTTATAAAAATGAAAATATAATTAAAACATAACACATTAATACAAATAGAAAAACATATAATAAAAAATAAAAATAAATATATTAAACATATAATCACAAATAGAGATAAATATATTAAGCATATAATCACATATAAAGATAAATATATTTGAAAAAGAGCGATTCGGATTATCCATAGTGTTAATAGAACCGTGTCGATGTGTCAAATCCCAACGACAATCTATCTTTAGGACAGATTGTGAATGAATTATTGAGATGCGAATAGACATGTGATAAATAGTGAAAGAAAACCTATTTTAACTAAATGAGTCTACCAAATATTTTCAATTAATTCTAAAATTAATATTATTAATGTTTCTAATTATTTATTAATTAAAAATAATATTATTAAAATTACTTACTTTTTAATAATAAATCATTTTTAAGACAAAAATTATTAATACTAATTATAATATTAATTAATAATTCTATTAATACGTTTTAAGAAACGATTAAAATACTCAGCAAGGGACTTGGATTTTCTATTGCTCCTAGATGCATTCTGAAGGAAAGCATCATTTGCATCATTGAAGATGGGATTTAGGGCTTATCCTTGGAGGAAAAGGAGGCATTAAGACAAGAATGTGCCATTATAATGAGGAAATAAATAATCCCTAAAATTAATCTAAGCAGAGATGAGCTTAGTTCTCTTAAATCCCTTCGCAACAATGAAACAATTGTGGTTCTTAAAGTAGATAAAGGAGGAGTTGTTGTGGTTTTGGATAAGGATTATTATGTAAACAAAATGAATCAACATATTAATTGTAGTAGCTATAAAAAGCCTAACTCCAATCACATGCCCAGGTTATAAAAGAAGTAAAAAAGGCTATCATGGAATTTGGTCTTGATGATAAGCTTAAAAAGAATTTGATCCCCTCCTATGAGGTCATCCCTAGAATTTATAGATTACCCAAAATTCACAAGGAATGTGTTCCTCTCAGACCAATAGTTAATACCATAGGATCCCTCACCTACGAATTGGTGAAATGTGTTGCCAAGATTCTTAAACCCTTCGTTGGAAACACTAACTCATTCATCAAAGACTCTAATGATTTTGAAAAGCTTATCAAGAATGAGAAGGTAGAGGATGATGACATTTTGGTCAGTTTTGATGTAGTGTAATTATTTACCAAAATTCCCTTAAATGAGGTTGTTCAAGTTATAAAAGGAGTAACTAATCCCGAAACAACTAAGCTTGCTGAGATTTGTTTACTGTCCACTTTTTTCAGCTTCCAAGGAGGATACTATGAGCAAATATCTGGTGTCACAATGGGATCACCTCTCTCGCCTCTTGTCGCTAACTTATACATGGAGCACTTTGAAAAGAAGGCTCTTGATTCCTTTCCTCTAAAACTAGCTTGGTGGAAGAGACTTGTTCACGACACCAACATAAAGTGGACTCATGGTAAGGAGAATCTTGAGAGTTTTTTTTAATCACATAAACTCTATTTCATCAGAAATTAAGTTTACCATGAAGGTTGAAGAAAATAAGAGAATTCATTTTTCAGATATTCTGGTTACAAGGAGGCAGGATGGTACTCTTGGGTATCAGGTATTTAGAAAGAAGACTCACACTGACAGTTATCTTGGCATGATGATTCCTACCATCATTCGACTCAAAAATTTGGTGTTCTATATACTCTTGTTGGTAGGGCCCTCGTGATATATGACTCTGAGAACCTTAACAAGGAGATAAATCACTTGACCTTTGTATTTAAGGGTATTGGATATAAAGAGTCAGATATTAAGAAAGCCATAAAGAGAGTTGAGGATTCATTCCTTTCTCATAAGCAGAAAGAACCTTAGAATAGGTATGGTAGGGTTTTCCTTCCATACATCCAAGGACTTACAGATAAGATCATGAGGGTTTTGGGGAAGAAGGACATAGTCACGCAATTTACTGCTACAAGAAAAATAAGACAAAAAATGCGGAAAATTAAAAATAACATCAATCACGAGTAGCTTTAAGGAGTTTATAAGATTGACTGTTTGTGTGGAAAAAGTTATATTGGGGAAACTAGACGATCCTTGCAGATAAGATTGAGAGAGAACAAAACTGATATTCAGAATATGAGATCTCATACCTCAACCCTTGCATAACACTCTTCAAAAACAAAGTGTCACGTGTGTTTAGAAGATGCCAAAATTATCGCCAGAGAGGGACAATACCAAAGAAGGAAAATCATAGTTCTTGAGATTATTAAGCATTATCATAATCTCAATAGGGATGGAGAAAGCGAAATCAATGATAGTTGGCTTCCTCTGATCAGAAAAATTTGTTCCTCTAGCTCGTCCTCCTACGTATAATATCTCAGGTAGAATTCCCCCCTTTTTAGATTAGGGTTTAATCAATAATAAAATAATATTAAGAAAAAAATGCACACTAAAAAAACTAACTATAATATTAATTTATTTGAATAAATGATTAAATATGACATTATTCTCATTAATTAATTTCTTAACCACAATATTATAAATATAAATAAATAATAATAAGAATTGTTATTAGTTTTAATCAATATTTATTATTGGATAGAATAATAATTATTTTAATAATTATTATTAATAATTTTTTAATAAAATAAATTTATTAATAATTAAGATTAGATTATTTTAAAATATTAATTAAAATAAAAAATTTAATGAATTAAAATTCATTGAAATTTAAATATAATAATAATAATTATTAAAAATATTAATTAAATCGAAAATCATTATTAACAATTATTATAGTTAAACTTATTAATATTAATTAATAGAATTATCACTGATGATGATGATGGTTAACATCCACTAAGACAAAACTTTGGTCTATCATACCTAAAGAAATGAATTATTTAGTTTGTTTTAAAATTGTACTCCTATGCTCAAAGAGCTTGGAGAGAAGCGTCCCGAGCTCACTATAATTTTGACATCTTAAAAGGCTAGGAAGGTCGGTATTGCAACAAATATTATGAAACAGAGATATAATGTGGGTGTACGCATGACACTCTAAGAGGAAGTGATTTTCATCCTCAAGGTCCATATTCTCACAGAGATGGCAGATTCTTTCCACCCATGGTGTTTTAGGAACTACCCAATGACTTGTTCATCGATCTCCCAATGGTTTAACCAGGCCTTGGTATCTTTATACCAACCTTGTTTGAGCCTTAGGTGGTTTTGGCTGGAATTTAAAGTTAGCTTAGGAAGACTATGGTCTCCCATGTTATTAATTTTGTGCTTTCACAAGAGGAGCCTAGTCATAACTAGGCTCTCGATAGAGGAAAGAACCACTTCTATAAGGAGAATATGATAGGGTGTATTGCTTTTAATTTTGAGGTTATACGCTATAAAGTGATTCTGGATTTTCTCAATCTTTCTCCAGGATTCTCTAGAGACGTTGCAACCCCAAAACCCACATCCATACAAGATAACAGGAGTGACTAAAGTTTCAAATATGATCTTCTTTTTATCCCACATCACAAGGTTTGCTGCTTTACAATTATTTTCAAGACCAAAATAATCTTTGCACCCTCCATTAATCCTTTTCTCAATGTTGTATTTCTAGTTGAGCTTGTGATGAATATCAATGCCTAGGTACTTGTAAGAAGACACTTCCTCCAAGTTTCTATTGTCATACACAAAATTAGCGTAAGTGTCTGGTCTGAATGTGATCGAAATTAAATGCTGAAGTAGAATTAATTAATTGCCATCAGTGAATTGATTGTTAACTGAACTGCTTAATGTGGAAGTATAAAGGAAATCTAAAGCATTCATGACTTAAATCAGTAGCATATTAAGAATGAAATTTCAGAAAATAATAGAGATTAGAGACAACAAACATTGATTATGGACTTCGTCCCTGATGGACTACGTCTCCCGGTCTGCTTTCAAGATGGGTGTCTGCTTTATTAGGATTAATTCGAGGAGGAATTTACACAGAAAAAAAACCAAATTGATCATGATCACAGGCACTATTGGTCACTTAAAACATAAATCTCTCTCTCCTAGCTTTCCAACGCCTATCTCGGTTCCTGATTCTACCTCCGATCGACCAAGAAATGCTGAAAACAAAACTGCCTATATCCCTAAGAAAATGAATACAAATTCATAATGTTTCCTCATCATGGAGAAATGCCAAGGTTAAATAGGCTCTGGTCTCGAGCTTCTTTGAAGCCATGTTTAGCAAGTGGTTTTTACATTTATGGTGTTTTTGGTCTCGGTCTAATTACAAATACACACCTAGTGCATTAGGTGCAAGGTTGTTTCAACTTAAAATCTTAACTCAGTGCTTCCAAAACCTAAAATAGAATTTATATTATAATTAGCCATTGACGGTCAGCTTAACAGTGTAGAAATTGGGACAACTACATGTGACCAAGCACAGTCTAACCCTTTGCCGCCACCTCGCAGTCAGGCCCGGTGGCTCCAACGCGCTGGTGGTCACCCTCCCAGACCATGTGACAACTAACTCAGATGGTTTCGGTCAGCTGCGGAGCCTCCGATGGTTGTTGTTGCAGTCATACTCTGTAGTTAACTCCCAACCTTTTTCTTGTTCACATTTTGACAGTTCCCAACACGGTTTCATGTTGTGGTTTAACACCGCCGGTTAACTGTTGTAGTTATCTCTGATCACACATGTTCACATGACACTACTCGGTTTTGACACGGTCATGCTCGTGGTTTAGGATTGTTTATAATTTTCTTGCAAATATTTATATTAAAAAGTATTTTATATAGGTCTGACAGCATATTTGTGATGCCTTAATACTAGGTTTAACATTTTCGATTTAAGACCTTTGGTTATATTGCGCTAGGTTTAAACTTAGAATCAGGGATTTTATCCACCTTAGGATTAGGCCTTAGGTTCTAGTCTTTAGGAATAGGACTTAGACTTAGGACCATTACATTTTCATTGGAATTTTTACAACACTTAGGTTTAGGTGTTAAGTCCTTTACATAATTAAAAACACCACAAACACCACACACACACCATGACATCAACATGCCACCATGGAATCAAACTGACGAATTCAAATTGAATCATGACAAAGTAACCCTCGTTAGGTAAGCTAGAGGACCTAGTAAACTGAAGGTTGAATAGGACATCAGACAAGCTGGAGTTGACTGGACCTCATTATCGATCTGCACTGAAGCAAGATCCTCCTGGATCAATCGTCTCCACTTGAAATATTTTGGACAACAAAAGTTTGATTTAAGTAGACATCAGGTGAGGGTACATCTCCATCACTTTTCCGATCTCTATCCACCTCGCCTTTCTCGGATTCATTCCCTTGAGTCCTACTTGAAGATATTCAACATCTCCTTGCCTTGAAGTCCTAACCTTCCTGTCCAAGATGATATCTTCCTACAACTCATTCATATACTCAAGTGCTAAATCATCAATAGTAGGAATATGTATATGTTCCTCGGGATCAATGATCATCAGAGGTTCATACATCTTCAGATTTTCTACATTCACAGCTGAATAAATGCACATGTAAGGTGGTAAATCTAACTGGAATACATTATTTCCAATCTTTTCCACAATATTTTCAGTTTCTTACTTTCGCCTTTAAACATGTCTTTACTGATATACAACGATAATTGATCGCCGACTTGGAAATGATGATCGACTCGATGCTTGTCGTGGCGCATTTTGTACTTGGATTGACTATTCTCTAACTGATCCTACACTGCTTCATGTATCTGTTGAATGATCTCAATTGATTTGTTTGAATCGTCGAGTCCATCCACTTTATCTTCTTCACCGAACAAGAAGTCCATCGGTGATTTAGGTAGACACCCGAAACATGTTTCAATTGGCGACCGATTAGTCAAAGAATGTAAGGCTTGATTGTAAGCATGTTGCTCATAAGGTAAAGATTCATCCCACAACTTAGGATGTTTACTGCAATAACCGTGGAGAATATGTATCACTGTCTTTTTCACCACTTCTGTCTGTCCATCGGTCTATGGATGAATTTTTTTTCTCTTCTTAAGCTTTGTGTCCATGAGCCCCCACAAATTGGACTAAAATTCTCCTACAAAGAGAGTATCTTGATCAGAAATAATGGAAGTAGGTAACCCAAAATTAACCCATACCTGTTGAAAGAACATCTGTGTTGTCTGTTTTTTAGTCACTTGCTTTTTTCATGGAACAAGAATGCACATATTTCTGAAATGATCAACCACGACATACATGTAATCATGTCCTCTCCTGGACATAGGAATTCATCCAACAAAATCCATGGAAATGTTGTCCCATGGTCACAAAGGAACTGGAAGTGGCATATACAAACCAATATTTCGATTGCTCGACTTGCTTGTTGAACACATTACACATCCTTAATGTACTTCGCAATTGTTTCATACATGTGAGGCCAATAGAAATACCTTTGAATTTGTGCCATAGTCTTGCTTATGCCAAAATGTCCTGAAATGCGAGAATAATGTGCTTCCCGAATAACATGTGCCCTTTCTGTTTGTGGTATGCACAACTTACCCAGATGATATAACAACCTGTCATGAACATTAAAATTGACTTCTTCCACCTGAGTACCTTGCATTAGTGATTCATAAATATATTTGAAATCCACATCAGTACTATATTTTTCTACATAACTTTCAAGTTTTAATGAACTATTTTGCAATACTACTGAAGCATTCAAAGATGGTCTAGACAACGTATCGCTACTTTGTTTGTTACACCTTTTTTGTACTTAATTACTAAGTGAAATTTCTGAATAAATCCCATCCATATGTAATGGCTATATTGTTGCAAATTAGTCTGTGACTGAAGGTATTGAAGCAGCTAATGATTTGTGTGAATCATTGTTTCTTTACCCATTAAATAGTGTTTCCATTTCTTTACACTTTCAACCAAAGAAAATAGTTCTTTATCATATGTCGAATAATTGATTACTGCCTTAGAAAATGTTTCAGAATGAAAACAAATTGGTTTCCCTTTTTGAAGTAAGACTGCACCCATTGAATAACCACTTTCATCTGTTTCAATTTTGGATGGCTATTGAAGATCACGCAAAGCTAAGATTGGTGCTATGAAATTTTTTTTCTTAAGTGAATCAAAAGATTTTTTTTGTTTCCCTCCCCACTAAAAGGAAACTTTTGAACCTGTTAAATCATGTAAAGGTGATGCAATTAAAGAAAAGTAAGCAATGTACTTTCTCCAATATTGAACTGCACCTAGAAAACTCCTAAATTCAGTTACATTCTGTGGTATTGGCTACTTAATAATCACATTTATCTTAGCTGGATCTATCTTCAAATGACCACCTCCAACTATGTAACCAAGATAAAACAATGAAGTTTTCCCCAATTCACATTTTGACAACTTACGGTACAATTTTTCTCTCTGCAACACTTCAAATACCTGTTTAACATGCCTAACATGCTCTTCCATAATGGAACTAAAAATCAGGATATCATCTAAGTAGATTATGACAAAATTATCAATGTATGGATGAAATACACCATTCATAACACGCATGAAAGTTGTTGGTGCATTACACAAACCAAAAGGCATTACTAACCACTCAAATAGTCCCTGCCTAGTTTTGAATGCAGTTTTCCAGATGTTATTTTCTGCTATCCGAATTTGATGATACCCACTACGCAAATCGAACTTAGTGATATAAACAAAAATTTTCAACTAGTTAAGTAAATCATCTATCCTGGGAAGAGGATACATGTTCTTGATTGTGATTTAATTTAAGGCCCTAAAGTCGACAAACATTCTCCATGTCCTGTCTTTCTTAGGAACTAAAATTATGGGTGAACTACATGGAGATGAACTATGTCAAATGAAACCTTTTTCAACCAAATCTTGGATTTGTTTCTTTATTTCTTCTTTCTCTATAACAAACATGCGATACATTTTGACATTAGGAAGAGGGGCATCACAAATCAACTGTATCTCATGTTGTATTTCCCATTTAGGAGGAAGATGTTTTGGTTCTTTACACTAAGATTCACAACCTGAAAAAGCATCATGTTGATCCTTACGTTGTTCTTTTACAACCATGGGTACATATATTTTACTTGAAATTATTAGTCGCTTCATCTGATTGGAATTAACTAAATCCAAGAGAGTTTTTATTTTATGTGCTTGAAGGATGTATTCAATCCCATCTTTATTAAGATGATATTTATGCTCTTTCCTATGAAACACTGCATCACGATCATAGAGATAAGGAATTCCTAGCATGACTCCACATATATCTAATGGTATCACAACTAAATCCACTTCATCAATGTATTAGCTATGATGGAGAATTTTAAATGACACTGATTTGCGAAATTAATGAGAGTCTTTTCCTTTAGCCAACCTAATGGGTATGGTCTTGGATGATTATGTGTCTCCAAATCCTATTTCTTAACTAATGATTTAGATATTAAATTTTCATGTGACCCACTGTCAAACAATGTATCTATTTTTGTGTGCTTATAAGTTATCCTAATATGAAATAGTTCAAATATTTTGTCCTCATCCAGATGATTAATGTTTGAAGAAGAATCATAAGTACTTGAAATTGAACTAACATCAGAAGTTTTACCTGTCGAAACCATTGCAATTATTTCCCTTTCATCACCTGAGCCAGATACTAGATCTTGTTGGATTGTTGTCGTAGCCTTCTTTTCACCTTTATTTTTCTGGAGCTTCTTTGGTTTAAGTTCTGGGTGAAGTTTCCAACATCTGGCTTCATCATGTCTGATCCTATGGCAGTGAGTGCAAGTAGGTTTCTCACTTTCCTTCTAAGCTGTCACTGTATTCTTTCCCTTCGAATTGCCTTTCCTATTGTTGTCTTTGGAATCCTTGATTTCCAACTGTTTGGATGCCTTTGGTGAAAACTTGAATGGTATGCCATTTGACTCAATATGTATGGCTTGAACACTCATTTCATCATATTCATTAGGATTAAACATCAATAACATATGATGTAAATATGAATGTAAACCTCCAATGTACTTTAATAAGGTTTCATGTGTATCCAAAGGAATGCCAAGCACCAACGCTTTCTTCCTGAACTCCTGAGTAAACTCCTGATCATTTGGTCCCTTACCTTTCCACAGATGTTGCTAATCAATAACAACTTGTTGCATGTATCCCAATGGATAGAATTGTTTCTTGAGAGATTTTAAAAACTTAGACCATGAGGAGATGAATTTACCTTTATGCTTTAAATCTATTTGCATTTTACTCTCCCACTAGATTAACGCAGTTCCCCCCATCCTAAGAGTAGCTAACTAGATTTTTGTATTTTCATTAGAAATGTTCTGAATCCTACAATACAATTCTAACTTCTTAATCCAGTTATGTAGTTTCTCTGGGTTCATTTCGCCATCATAAATAGGTATTTCAAATTTTACATCAAGTTTCAAAAGATATTTCCGAGGTTTATTTCTTGTTTCAGAATCTCAACTAGAAGAAGAAAAAGAATATGATGATGATGAAGATGATGGAGGAGAAAGAGGTTTATCAACGTTTCCTTTCCCCTTGTCCTCCTTTGATGCCTTTGAAGAAGAAGTTGCATCTCTTGCCTTCTTATCTTCGTAGAGTTCTCCCAACATCCACTGCATGTTCAAGAACATTTTTTGAATCTGTTTTTTGACCATACCTTCACTTCAAGAATTTTACCTGCACCAGTTCCTGTCATCGTCAATTCATGAGTGACTTTTGGTTTTCCAATTTCTGGATTAAACTCCTCAAGCATTCCTTCTCCACATTGCAATCCCGACCTAATTAATATTCACTGGCAAAAATACTACAAAGTACAACCTACTCTGATACCAAAATATATGATCTGAATGTGATCGAAATTAAGTGCTAAAGTAGAATTGATTAAATGCCATGAGTGAATTGATTTTTAACTGGCCTGCTTAATGTGAAAGACTGAAGGATTATGACTTAAACCACCGACATATTGAGAATGAAGTTGCAACAAATATCAGAGATTAGAGGGGAAAACCATTTGAATCCAATATTACACTTAATTTCTTTTGACCATCGCTCATTGCTATTAAAATTGGCAATTACATTCTTGTATAACCTTATAGAGACATCTCTAAACTCGAAAGGAACCTTTAGATCTTCTAATATATTCCATAGGTTATTTCTAGGTACCGTATCAAAAGCCTTTCTAAAGTCCACAAAGCAACAAAAGAGATTGGATTTATCATTACGATATTCCTCTACAATGATCCTAAGCATAACGAGGTGGTCCGTTGTTGAGTGTTGCCTTCTAAAACCCATGGCCTTTAGCCCGCTTACCTTCACTTTCAAGTCATATTCTCATCTTCTTTTCCAAAATAATACCATATAACTTGGCTAAGAGAGGGCTAATCATAATTTTCTAATAATTAGAAGGATTATTTGTATCTCCACTTAAAAAAATAGGAATAATGAGGCTCTAAGTCCATGGTTTAGGGAACCCTTGCTTGACTGCTTAATTAAAAATCTTCTGGATGTGAGGGATGAGGATATGACCTCCAATTTTAAAGATTTCTGCCTGGTAACCTTCAATGTCCTTATCTTTTCCATTTTCCAGGCACTTAACCCAAAAATCTATGTCTTTTAATGAGAAAACTTCTTTCGTTGTGAGCAGGGTTTCAAAGTTATCTATGACATTAGGAGATTCATAAAGCTTTTTAAGATAGGAATTCCAGTCGTGTAAAGCAATTCTATTATTATCTTTAGTTTTTCTAGTTAGAATCTGCCTCCAAAATTTCTTAGGAGCTACCTTAGAGAGGTGTAAGATATTTTCTTGTCTTTTATGAATAAACTACATTTTTTTCCTTTTAGGTAGGGCTTTGTTTATTTTTATCTTGCCAATTTTAAGAGACTCATCAACAAATTCCTTAATTTCTCTCCTCGCACTTTTACAATCTTTATCATACCAAGGGTTGGTTTTGATATTTATTTTATTCCTTAAAACTTCAATTGAGAACTTGTTAATAGAATATGAGAGGGTTGTAGTAAAATTATGATAGACGTCTTCTATGTTGTATATACTAGATAAAGGAAGAAAATTAATTTTATTTCATTTAGAAAAAGATCATTTTTATTTCTATCAAAGATTAAGTTCTTTTGGCCATAAGGATTATCTTCTATGGGATCTCTATGCATGACAAAATGGAGAGTTACAATTAAAGGTCTATGATTTAAGTAAGGTTCGTGGTCATTTAAGATGTCAAAGTTTATTATTTCATTGTATATAGGGATATCAGAAATAACATAGTCTACCACACTGCTATCAAGCCCATGGATACAGGTCATCTGGCTAGAATTGGGCCACTTCTTTAGACCGTTGCAAATTATGAGATCTTGAGCACTGCAGAGCTTGACTAGCTCATACCCAAACAAATTTTCCCCTAGATCTTTAGAGCTTCTTTTGTACCGGCTAGCTAGAGTAAGGTCTTCGTCTAACTAAAGAGGATTATGGTTGGAATAATTTCTTAGAAGAATAGATTTGTTGCTTGAATTTTGAGCATTAAAGTCACCCATTGAGAGGATATTACCTTCATTCCTTAGGCTAGAAATATCATTCTCTAAACTATTGTCAGGATCGTTCTTATCTAAATTGTTTTTCTTATAGAAGTTAGAATTGATAGGGGAAAATAACAAATTGCTATGTAGGTTTTTTTATCATTAATGTTAGTAATCTCTATCCAAATATATTGGTTGTAAGGGTCTTTTTTATAAATCCTAGCATGGGGGGAAATGTTCTTCCTAATGTAACAAGTTATACCCCCAATGCCTCTACGATAGGATCGCTTGTTCAAGATTGACCATAGTACAAAGGCATCTATGTTAGGGACCTTAGATTCTTCATGCTCCCAAGTTTCAACTAGAAATATAATATCAACTTCATTCAAGAGCCAACTTAGCTTGGGGCCTTTATTCCATGGAAAGCCCTAACAGTTCTAAGAAAGAATCCAGAGCATGTTGAATTTCTATTTATTATTATATTTTTTTGTTTCTATATCGAATAACGACTTTTCTATTTCTGATTATTGCCCATTTTCCTTCCTTCCTAGCTTCTTTTACCTTTTGAACCTCCTTTATTAATTCTTCTTGATCTTCTGGAATGAGATCTTCATTTATAAATATTCTCGTTCCTTTTAGACTTGAGGTTTTAATAAGCATGTCATACTTATGGTCAGTAGAGCTCAACTTTATCCGGATCAATGTTCCTTTATGCTCAGTTAATTTCGCCAACCTTGTTGCTTCTGTGAGACACGTTGTTTCAATTCGTAATCTATTATGTTATTCTGTCTGGGCTATGGCTAAAGTATCCTCGTCTACCTCCTCTTTCAAATCAAAGATTACACAGTTCAAGGCCCTTTCATTACACTCATGGTGTAATTCTATCAATTTTTTCATTTCTTCTTTAACGGGTTTGATATCTAATTTACTTGCCACACTATTTAGGTGAGATTGTAATTAACTTTTTCTTCTAGTTCTTTAAGCATGTCCTTCATTTTAATACTTTCTAAAGTATCAACATCTCCCTGTTGGGATGTTTGGTTCATATCTTGGTTTTTTTTTCTATTACCTCTAATCTAATCTCCGTTGTCTCCTTTTTATTCTCCAATAGTTTTATTTTATTTTCTATTTATTTTTGGATCTTGTCTTCAAGAGATGTAAATTTATCTTCCAGCATGGCTTCTAAGTCCTTTTGTAGCTTGACTTCTCTTTCTTCTCTACATTTCTCTAAAGACTCTTTATACTCATAAAGGCTCTATAGAGTAACTTTGTTAGTTCTACCTTTGAAAATATTTGGTAGATGCGGTGAATTATTCATACTTGTGAATAAATATATGATCAGTAGATATGTGTTAGAAAAAAATATAAGGAATGTGTGCACCTGATATAACCGTTTCAGATTGCCTTCTAGCTACATAAACAAGGAGTCGTCGTCCGATCAACAAACATGGGTATCACCCTAGCTGCAGTATGGCCGAATCAGCCGCAGAGCTAAAAGAATTTGAAAGGGCCGCAAAGCCGAAAGTTTATATATATATATATATATATATATATGGTCCGTAGAGCCACAATATAGCCGGAAATTCGCCTAATGCAGAGATCATATAATCCGTAGAGATATGAATCACTGAACAGAGTCTTAATAGATGTGAAATCTATGTGAGATCATATAATCCACAGAGATATGAACCACTGTAGAGAGAATCCACCGCAGAGAGACTTAGCACAAAACCCTAGATAGAGCGACCCAAAAACCTGAGCGGTTGTAACTGACCCAACCCCAGAAAACGCCTCGACCTCCTGTTACTTCAATCTTCCGTTCATATATTTTATCCAAAGGTGATCCCTTAATACCTTATACATTCAGCTTGCATTCGCTATCAGTTATAGTCAACATATCTGCGATCTTTCTTCAAGAGAATCCCTCATGTGTTTTCCGGGATGTGATGGAGCTACCTTTCGCATCCAATCTATTTAATTAAAGTTATAATCGCTTTAGGACTTTGCCGATTCAAAAGAAACCCTCGACAACTTCACAAAGCCGTAATGCATCCAAGTCTCCCACACTGATAGATAGCTCAAGACCCTAATCAAATTACATGACACAAATGCTAGAATATTTTTCAATAATATTTATTAACACTATAATCATTATTAAAAAAAATTGTCATAAAATGATTTATTAATAACATTTATAAATATTAATAATTTTAAATAAAAATATTAAGAATATTTTGAAGTGTTAATAAGTTAAAATTTAATAAATAAAATTTAGTTATAATTAAGATTAACTAACTATTTGATTATTCTAAAAATTAATTAAACAATTATTTTTAAATGAATTAAACTTCCTTGAATTTTTTCTAATAATAATAATTATTATGATAAATAATATTAATTAATTATTATAGTTAAAACTTATTAATATTAATTAATAGAATTATTAATTATTATTAACATTATAATCATTATTAATAATTTTTGTCTTAAAAATGCTTTATTTTTAAAATATAAGTAATATTAAAATAATTAGAAATATTAATAATTTTAATTTTAAAATTAATTGAAAATATTTGGTCGACTCTTTTTAGTTAAAATAAGTTTTCTTTCACTATGTATCATCTCTCTGTTTCCCTCTGACGCATCCATTGACAACCTGTCTTGAAGATGTATCCCCATTGGGACTCAAAATATCGACTAAGTTTTGTTAACACCGTGGATAATCCAAATCGCTCTTCTTCAATTAACAACCACAGAAGCTTAACAACCATCATAAATATATTTAATATAATATTTATTTACATTTAACATAAATATATTTTGTCAGAATTTTTTCGGTTAAAATCACATGAGATAGAACATTGTCGACGTGTTTTGAACCAACCAGTGTGGTTCATCTCGTTGTGAAAATGAACCACACTGATTGATTTGAAACACGTCAACAATATTTTATCTCATGTGATTTTAACCAAAAATTTTCTAACAAATTATTATGAATAAAAAAAACCTCAATTCAAAAATAATTATATTCATAAAATAATATATCACTATTTATAAAAATAAAAAGATAATTAAAACATAAGAAAAACATATAATCGCTGATAAAAGTACATATATTAAACCTATAATCAGAAATAAAGATAAATATATTAAACATATAATCGCAAACAAAGATAAATATATTTAATATAATTTAAATAACTATAATCTTTTATGACCCGATTTAAAGAAATGATACAAATTCAACTCTTACATTCAAATAAAAAAACAAGCTCAATTCTTTGTGACAAGTCTTTTCTACATATATTAAATTCAAATTAAAAAATGCAATTACGTAATAGTTGTGACAAGTCTTTTCTACATATATTAAATTCAAATTAAAAAATGCAATTACGTAATAGTGATAACATTTTGTGATAAATCCCCCACTATAAGAGATATGAGAATCCCACGAGTGGGGTATGTAATGATGACTATAATATGTTCACATCACAATTACTAAATATGTTCACATATTTTTCATATGAATCGTAGTGACATTGGTGAGCTGCACATTTTGATTTTGGTTAAGTGTATATATCATTTTCAATCAAATTTAGTGTATAAATCATTTTCAATCAAATATTTTGTTTCAGTGTATATATCATTTTCAATAAGAGATCTTGTTTAAGTGTATATATCATTTTCAATAAGAGGTAGTTGGACAGCAAAGTTCTAAGAACCAACTTGACAATGGCGTGGGACCCATTAGTATTTTAAGGACGCCTTGGTAACCTCCATGAGTTTTGGAAACTATTTCTATTTATTGGTTTGTGTTATGAATAATATTGGGATGGACTCTATATAGTATTTTCTAGGATGATTAGCTAGATAATAAAAAAATAATATAATTAATTTATAATATTGTTTAATTAAAAAAATTATGTGACTAATTAATTTATAATATTGTTAAATTAACAATAAAAAAATGCTTATTTTCAAAATATTAAATTTCAAAATGTTAAAAAATATTTATTTTAAAAATATTTTTGAAACATGAAATATTTCCCTTTAATATTGAGTACCAAATTTCAAAGTTCTAACTTTCATACTTTAGAGGTCATGTTGTCCTAGCAAATCTCCAAGAAAATGACTTCACAAATTACTTTGTCCTTCTAAAAGTTTATGGGCTATTGGAAAGTGCACGAAGTTGTAAAGTTGTAAGTGGAGTTGGGTCGTTAATTTTAATTATTTATTGGTTATATTTAATTATACAATAGACATGCACGTGGATAGTTTAATATTTTTTTTTAAATTTTTGTGATAAACATCTAATTTTATTAATATAAACTTTACAAAATTAACATTTTAAGTGAAAAATGTGAAGTTCACTTATACTATTTGTTTTTTTGAAAAAAAAATTCTTTTTTTTTTCAACTTTTTACAAGTCAAAATAATTTTTCTGTTTAGAATTTCATTTTGCGATAAAAATAAAAGTTGTCAGAAATTTTATTAGCTTTCTATTACTTATTTTTTGGAATTTTTTTATACACATTTGATATGTCAACTTAGCGTTTCTTTGAGTGTGTGTTTTTTAACAATCAAAGAATTCATAAAAAGTCATGTTCAAACTCGTTGGTGTATTATTTGAAAACTTTGTGTTTTTGAGAAACAAAATGTGTTACAACAATCTAGACAGAGTCTACTTCATTTTCGTTATATTTACAAAATCAATTGATGCATATCAGAATTACTAAATTTTTTTTAACTGATTCAATATGAAAACACTGCATATTTTGAATATGTTTCGTCTCGCATAAAATTTCTCAACATATGAGTTATAAACTAAAAATCTAAAAACTACCCATTACAGACAACAGACCAATGTAATGCTCCATAATTTTTTCATTTTTTTTTAGTGTATTTTGGAAGATATCGAATATTGATTTCATTGAATCATAATGACCTTCAGAAATTGTTTGCACCCGTTTTATTACAAAATTAATTAAAATTAGTAAATATTTATGAAATTTCATAAAATTTATATTTCCTGAAAGTAAATTGAATTCTGCAAATGCTTGTCTTGGTTCCGACAGTTAATTCACAAAGTTTCATGGAGTTTAATCAGTCCAAAGTTGAAGAAATGTGTTCAGAGCTCGGCTCTGCGTAATTGAAAACGTGTTAGTTCGACCAATTTTTTTTGCCCAGACGGCCCTGTCAAGTCTAACGACACAAAAGTTCGGCCGATTTTTTTACAAAAGTTCAGCGGAACTTTTAATTGAATTTATATCAACAGGAAAATTCAACGAAACCCCTCCAAAACAACATTTTGTGGCAATATAAATAGACGTAAATAGATTCATTATTTTCGCATAATTTCACATTTTTCTTTGTTTGGTCTGATTTTGCAAATGATTTTTTTTTAGCTTAAGGACTCTTTTTGGCTTAACATTCAAAGGACATTTATTGGAGGCATGTCATACATTTTTTGGATGTTTTTTGGATTTAATTTTCAAATGACATTTTTTTTGAAGGTATTTTGTTTTTAGAGGTTTCGGGCTTAATTTTCAAAGGACATTTTTTTGGATGTACTTTGTTTTCAGAAGTTTTTGGGCTGAATTTCCAAAAGGCATTTTTTGGACATTTTTTGGGCTTAATTTTGAAAGGACTCTTTTTAGGCTCAATATTCAAAGGACATGTTTTGGAGGTATTTTTTAAAGCGATATTTTTTTATAGGTTTTTTGGACTTAATTTCAAAGGACATTTTTTGGAGGTATTTTTTAAAGTGACATTTTTTAAGAAGTCGGGCTTAATTTTCAATGGACATTTTTTGGAGGTATTTTTTAAAGTGACATTTTTTAAGAAGTTGGGCTTAATTTTCAATGGACATTTTTGGAGGTATTTTTTGAAGTGACATCTTTTTAGAGTACGTGTTTTGGGTTGAAGTAAATCTTTTAGAATGATTTTTTAAAATAAGTTTTTTTCCAACTTTTTAAATGATTTTTTTTAGCAGGACTTGGAAAGAAATATTTTGAGCTTCATTTCATTTTTGGAAGACAATTTTTTTCTCGGATTTTTTAGAGAAGTGTTTTGGATTGATGTATGTATTTTGTGCAAAAAATTTAAAATGAGTTTTTTTTTTTTTTTAAACTAATTCTTTTGTGATGTTTTTTTTTAATTGAGTTTTTGTCTAAATTTTTGAAGGAAATTTTTTGAAATTCATACTCAACTATCATGGGAAATCGAAGAAATTGCAAGAGAAAATATGATCGAACAAGATACCCTGAGGAACATAGAGAACATGGGAGAGAATATCGCAAAAAGAAGAGAGAAGAACACTCAAATATTGAAAGTGAAAATCAACCTCAACTAGAAGCTGAAGTAGGTATGTAAATGTGAGTTTTATATATTTGATATTTAAAATTTTCCTAGTGTAAATTGTGAAGCTTAATTTTTATTTGATGAACTAATTTGAAAAGTATTTTACAATGTAAACAAAGAGAGATATTCCTCAAAACATTGATGATGAGATACAAAATTTTGAAAGAGAAAGTGAAAGATATATTGAACCAATGATTGAAGATGGTGAAAATGTTGAAATAAATTCAAGTGAAGAAATTGAATCACCAGGTGTTGAACGCATGCATGTATTATTGAAATTATACATTTTTATTAATTTAGTTATTTATTGAATATGTAAACTTATTATGTACTATTAATTCCAATATGTATAGATGAAGTCAATATCAATGATGAGATGTTAGAAAATGTTGACACTCACATATATGGAGATAAAAAATCTGACCATGTTATACGATATCATGTTAATCGCATTTTTTATTCGTACTTCATAAAAGAAAATGTGTCAGTTCAAGCCCAATTGTTGAAAGGTCTCCTAACATTAAGGAAATTAAAAGAAGCTACGACTTTATTGGGTATTCAAAAATCAACAAAAGATAAAAAAAATGAAGGAAAATTTGATACAAAATATAAATAGTGCTATAAATTTAATTAGAAGATCTAGACAAAAAAATGTTTTGGTTGCACGTAGAGAAATACATGTAGCAGTGGTTTCATCAAGTACTAAAGAGAAACACTTGGTAAAATCTATGGCACGAGCATTAGGAACCTCATGAAAAAATTTGCACAAACATCGAAAATTTCGGTGTCAAATAGATGTAAATGATGAACTCGCTTGTTGGACAACTATTTGTAGGCAACCATATAAAGATAGACTTGGAAAAAATGTTAATATATATATATATATATATATATATATATATATATATATATATATATATATATATATATATATATATATATATATATATATGAATATTGGATGAAAAATTCACGTGTTTCGCCAAATGCAAGGGATGTGATGTGAATAATAATAGCACGAAATCAGTAAGAAGAACATCAAAAACATTTCTTGGACACCACTCAGATAGAGTTGTTCAACAAGTTCAAAAAAGAGAATTGTGAAATTAATGTCTCAATAAGTGCTTTTGTGCAACAAAAACCATGGTATGTAAAACCTATCACTGTACGCGACACTTGTTGTTGTCGTTATCATGTGGAATTTCAATTATATTATGACACATTCCTTAATTTTGGTAGAACATTTTGGAAAGATTCACCTCCTCCTTCCACTATCCATGATTTCATATCTCAAATTCTATGTGGAAGATAAAGCCATGAATTATTTTACCAAAAGAAATGTGTTGGTGGTAAAAAATGCGATGATTGTGGAAATTTGACTAAATTTCAAAACAAATATTGTACTGATATAAATGATCAATCATTGTCCAACATGAAAGTGAAATGGAAGAGATATGAGTATATCCATACATCGATTCAAGGTTCAAGTGCTAAAAGAATTGATTTACAAGAAGAAGAAATTTTTGTGATAGATTTTTTTAGAAAGTTTCAGGCATAAATCTATAAATACACCAAGCATTCCCATAGAGCTCGATGGTAGGACTTGCAATTCAAAAAATCTCGTGAAGTTTTTCCACTAGGGACCATTTTGTCAGTAATTGATTTTGCAGAAAACTACACATTTATTCCATAAAAAGAAATTCAGAGTGAATACTATCATTCTAACCAAGTCTCCATGCTCGTCCATATTCTATATAGACATGCTGAACAAAATTTTGATCATATAGAAAGCACCAATGAAAATCGACATGTTATTAAATAATATCACTTTTATATCAGTGACGATCCCACACATGATACATATTTTGTACAACACTGTTTTGGAAAGAATTATGACTCCTTGAAAAGTCGTGGAATAAAATTCAATGAACATTGGATATGGTCAGATGGATGCACATGTCAATTCAAATCTTCACGATCATTCTTTTGATTGTGTTGTGTTCATATGAAAATCCACATTAAACATTGTTGGAATTTCTTTGAGACTGGTCATGGAAAAGGAGAACATGACGGTGCAGGGGCATGCATAAAACGAGCACTTCGAAGATATAAAATGGAATCCTCTGCAAAACGAATTGTCTTAGGTAAAGAAGTTGTTCAATGGTACATCATTACAGTAAGCCATGAGACTAACCGATTAAGGGAAGTGGGAAGGTACATTCAATTTAATTTTTATTGGATTTCCAATTTTAAACATTGTACATTTATCACAATGATTATCTTTGATGGTATTTTCATATCATATTTATATTCTTCTTTGAATTTTCCATATAGGTTTTTTTGACATAATGGGGTCGAAGATGTAGATAGATCAATTGGAAATAACGTTGAAATTTTAAAAGGGAGTCGAAAATTGCATTCAATTAAAACAAAGTTGTCCACAAATGTGTTTACATTGGATAAAATAAAATATTCTTGTTTTTGTCATGTTTGCATTGACAACACAAAATCCAATGATGTTTGTGAAAACAAAATGTATGTAAAATATTGGCAACATACAAAGCTAAATACAAAAGGGAAAATGTCCATTGCAATTTTTGAAGAAATGCAATCAGAGGAAACTACAATATCATCTGATGGTGATCGAGTTTCTAATATTGTTAGAGAAGGTAAGGTTTTAATTGCTTTCAAATGACAAAGATCTAGAAATAGATAATAAAATCAAGTACATGTATATTAATTTTAAAGTTAATTGTTCATGTTAATTATGATTTAAATTTAAATACATAAGTTTGTTTTATTGTGCAGAAGATATTTTTGCTATAATTGCACCTACAAAATTTGAAGTATTATTTGATGCGTTGCACTGAACGAAAGATGAAATTATTAGAAAACTATAATGATCACAGGTTTACATATGACAGAGGGTCTATTATACTGAAAGGTTATTTTTTCAGACAAACTAATCAAAGTGGGGATTTGTTTACTTTGAAGACTATGAACCTGATGTCATAAGTTGTCAATATAGTCACTTGGTGTGTGCAACATGCATAAAGTTGATAGAAGTTCAATCAAAGAAAAAAACGAAAAATTAAGAAATGGAAAATGTCCAAAACCGATCATGAACGGATCATTGAAGATGGCATTACATTGGAATTTTTTTGATTGAACTACCCAACAATTTCTTCTCTTTGGATTCATATTTTAGAACTTCCAGAACTTAACTAAAAATTGAACTGCCTTGTTATGTTATCTGTGCAAGTGTTTGCAAATGTACAGTATTTTGGTACATGCAAATGAGTAATTTATATACATGTACACATATACATGTCTAGATTATCTGGTCTAAATGATTTCATGCATTCTCTGGTACAATTTGTCATAATGTCATTGTTGCAAAATTTACATATTTATATATCTAGCAGAGTTGATATAATGCAAATTTGAAGTTGCACGATATTGTTTTAGATGTGCATGTCTATTAGAAGTAAATTATAGAATATTCATTCTTAAATGAAAAATGTGTGGTACGTGTTTTGTAATTTCTAGTTTACTATCAACTGAAAGTAGCTTTTCTATGTGCAATGATGAAAAATGTTGCACGTACTGGATATATATATTCTAGAATGCAATTTGAAAATTTTATGATTGTTTGACACATCTAAGAAGACCTAGAATATTATGGTTGTTTTTAGATATATATATACATCGATATGTATATTCAAACATGTACTTAAATAATTTCTATGCACATCTATTCATTTTAAATTTTGGTTTTTTTGTAAAATGAAAACTTGAATTTTAAAAACAAAACATTATATCACAATCACATGCCAATTGTAGTTCAACCATCCAAAACTTGATTTTTAAAAACAAAAAATTATATCACAAGATTACTGAACACATACCAAATGCAGTTCAGCTATCCAAAAAAACGTGAAACATTATATCACGATCACATGCCAAATGTAGTTCAACCATCCAAAAATTGAGTTTTAAAAACAAAACAAATTATATCACAACATTACTTCACATGCCAAATGTAGTTCAACTATCTAATAAAAAAAAACATTATATCACAATCACATGTCAAATTTAGTTCAAATATTCAATAAAAACAAAACATTATATCACAATCACATGCCAAATGTAGTTCAACTATCAAATAAAAACAACACATTATATCACAACATGTGATCACATGCCAAATGTAACTATCCAAGACAAGAGTAAATGTAGTTTAAAACTATATATATATATATATATATATATATATATCTCCAAAATTTGTATCTCACATGAACAATAAAATTTGTATAGTGTTACAAGTATGTTATATAGAAAAGTAAATATATAGCTGCATCTAGATAAGACTATATATAAAAAGGTAAATTTAAGACTAGATCTATCAAATATAATGTTGCACACATGTGCATCATCCATCAAATACAGATGGATGTAGTGTATCTACCAACAAAGTCACGCTTCTCGAGCTATCCTATGAAGCATGGGGAACTTGTACACAATGTGTACAAACATTAAAATTTAATACATTTTAAAATTGAATGAGACTATAGAACTTCATGTAAAAAAAAAAATGAAAAAAAAAAAATCATGCAATACCTCATGAGGTTCCCCCTCCATTGTGTTTTGTTGCTCGTTCATTAAAACTTCCTCCACGGGAACATCTTTCACAGTAAACTGTACAATATGCATGTACAAGTATATATATATATATATATATATATATATATATATATATAATTTTCAAATGAAAATGCATATATATAAACTAATTTTCAATAATATTAAAAAAAAAAAAAGTTAGACAACTTGTTCAAATGGTTCAAATGGTGTGGATGTTCCTATCGCCATCATACACTCCATCGTTAGAGTCCGTGGAGAAAATAAATCATCCCTAGGAACCTAAAATTCAAAATTTTTAAAAGTATAAAATAACTCAAGATCTAGATCTCAATTTATAATAAAACTTTTGAACTTCAATTTATAACTTATCACTTAAACATATATTTAAGTGAAAAATTGAATATTTGTGATAGTGGATTTGGCACATTTCCTAAGGGTGGCTCCAAAAGAAAATCTCCAAAAACCTAAAATTCAAAAAAATTAAAATAACTCAAGATCTAGAGATCTCATTTTTTAATGGAACTTTTGAGCTGGAATATATAAATTAAAAACATATTTAAAAGTGAAAAATTGTTCATATTTGTGATGGTGGATTTGGCAAATCTCCCAAGGAAGAAGAAGGTACCGTGATCCCAAAAACATCAGACAGAATTAGAATCTGTTAACATTTAATTATATATGCATGTACATGTGTGCACAATTATTTATTTTAAAAATATGTCATCATGTTTCGATATATATAATAATAGATAAAAAAATATGTGTACATCATCATGGTCACTTAAAAAACACTAACATTTGCCAACATATCTTGATGGTGAGACCCATCTTGATTGTGTGAACTAGAGGCTCCGACAGTGATATTAACATCATATTCGTTCATCAAGTGTGACAATTGCAAATGGTGTTAACATATAATGATACATTTTTGTTAGATTAATGTATACAAATAACTGTATGTATATATATGTATTTATTACAAATTGTACATGAGTTAAAATAATCACCCTAACCATTAACACATACCATTCCCATTCCCTCTTCTCATGAATAATTAGGTCTTGCTAACCATTGCAACAATTATTTGCATATGTTCTAACATCTTCAACACTCATGTTATCTATCTCTTCATCTGTATAATACACAAAATTAGTTTGTGCATTCTCACGTGTTCTTTGTCGATTCAGACAAACATCAACTCCACCCAATCCACTCTGAACATTGTCAATGATGGCATCTCTTGCTTCTCAACTAATTTGAGAAGTGGCATCCATTTATGACCGCAAAGTTTCGAAACGAACAAGTCGACTAACCAATGGTGGCTCAAGGCGAGGCAAATCAACATCACGCCTAGAGCCCTGAGCCACCATTCCATGGGAATATTCCATAGGCAACAAGGTTCTTATCATACAAGTATCCAACTATATGAGGGTGCTTGAAATATTGCACCTTTAGCATATTTATTTTCAGCCCTTTTTTGAAATTAAACATAGAGTTGGCCATTTCTGTTGTAAGTCTTTGTTTAACAACCTCCCATGTATCAGGACCCATCATTGTTTCCTTTCTCTTTCTCATCACTTTTACAAAATTATTAGTGGTTGGCCCAAGCTTTAGGTACACATCTACTAGTTTGCTTAAAGAGTGAGTAACTATTTCCAAGCTTTGTCAACTCTTAGCAGGGAGAGTCAAATCTAGGAGATCTCTCTTCAATTTTGAATGAAGATTTTGACACCTTTGTCAGGTGCATTTTTGCATGTTTGATTCCCAAGGTATATCGGAAATGTCAGACAGATAAGTCGCGGTTGGTGTACAACCTTCTTCTTGAATGATGCGTTCTGTCCTACATATTTTTCGAGCAACATTTGGAGTGACATTTTCACCCTTTGCATCAATATATAAAATTTATTATATTAAAAAAACATGTAAACAAATTTGTAAAAATTGAATGAAAATAATGTTCAGATTAATGACCACCTCGATATGGTTGGCTAGCATCTTGCCCACCCTGAGATTGTTGAGAACCATAACAACCACCGATTGGTTGAGAACCAACATGACCATCCATTTATTGGCCTCTAGGGGAATGCATATCAACACCTTCACGCAATTCACCACCACCTATTGATGGCCTTCCAAGGGAATGTGTACCACCACCAACCTCATGAGACGAAAGATAAGCTTCATAAAAAAATATGAATTTATAATCGATTCAAAAATAAATTCATACATATAAATATATGTACATATTCATTGACTAAATTGCGTGAACCATACCACGATTACGTGAACCATGGTCACAAGAACCATGTCTGTGCTCCATTGATGGAATAGACACCCTTGTCCTCCTACCTCCTAAAAAATAAAAAAATGAAACTTATTGACAACTAATTTACCTCAAAAAATTGATAAAAAATCAATTCCATATGTACACACATGTATATGTGGAGATAATATTATATTTAAATACCATGAACATCCCTCGATCCATGATCCCCCTCTCTCGTAGATATATGAGATTATATTGATCTTTGCCTTTCATCCTCCATGATATATATGGATATATCTACAATGGACATTTACAATTATTTTTAAATTACTATTTAAAATAAATTCAAAAGAAATTTCAAAAAATTAATGTAATTTAGTGTACACAAATTATGTAAAACACAACTTTCAAAGCACTAATTGATGTGTGAAACTCAATTTAGGAAAAATTATATAAAAATGTCAAGTTCAGCAAGTTGCACTTTACATAGTGGGAGCACACTTGGTATATAATTGAAAAAAACACATGGTCATTAAAAAAGACGCATTTATAAGTAAAAAATACACACATATCAAAGATATGTTACAATGTCCATCAATAAATATTGAAGGATAGCGTCTCAACACTAATTCATCTTTGAGAGATGAATCTTGAATTTTTGAAGAAGAGTGTCCCAACACCAATTCATCTTTGTGAGATGAATCTTGAATTGACATTGCCTCATATAATACTAATTCATCTATTAATTCATCTTTGATATATGAATCTTGAATTGGCATTGCTCCACACAATAGATCAGCAGATATCTTATTAACATTTGTACAATGTCTTATACTAAAAAATTGAAATTGGATAACAATATTGTTTTCTTTTCCATGGAGTTGTTTTAGCCTCTCCTTCTTAACTTGGTACACGTCTTTCATCTAGTTGCACAAAAGTTCAGAATTAGTGAAAACTACAATTCCATTTGATCCATACTCCCTAGCTGTTCCTAAGCCTTCTATCAATGTAATATAATATGCCTTGTTGTTTGTTGTTCTTCCCGGTATATTCACTTTCCTTTGGAAGACCTTGCTAGTCGCAATATTGCAAAGCACATATGTAATCACTGCTTTCCGTGGATTGGGAAGCAAGAAAAATCTATGAATAATGTCCATTTTTAAACCATATTGAGTGGGTTTTTTTTATCATTGAAAAACAAATTCAATAAAATATATTAAATTAACATTTATTGCAAATGCATGGGAGAAGCGACATGTGCATGAGAGAAATGACATGTGCATGGTTTGCCTTAAAGTTTGCCTTAAATTTTATTGGAGAATTCAAATCTAGAAGTGAGATGCTTTAAAGATTTCCTTGTCTAGAGTTTAAGGGAGAAATGACATGTACATGGTTCGTGCATGGTTTGCCTTAAAGTTTGCCTTAAAGTTTATGGGAGAAATCACATCTAGAAATGACATGCCTTAAAGATTGCCTTGCCTAGAGTTTAAGGGAGAAATGACATGTACATGGTTCGTGCATGGTTTGCCTTAAATTTTTCCTTAAATTTTATGGGAGAAATAACATCTAGAAATGACATGTACATGGTTCAAAAAAAACTAGTAAACTATGCCTTAAATTTTATCAGAGAAATTATAAGTACATGGTTATCTTTAAAGTTTTCCTTAAAATTTATGGGAGAAATGACATAGAAATTACATGTACATGGTTCCAAAAACACTAGAAAATGCCTTAAAGTTTATGAGAGAAATGACATGTACATAAATGGATATGAAAATGAAGAACTTCTATTTAGATATGTTCTAGAGATTGACTGTAGGCGCATTTACTAGATATATCACCTTTAAGAAAGGATGAGATCCAGAAGCTACTTGGCCCTTTACACTATGCTTTTAGGACTTGTAGAAGTTAACACTCAACAGAAAAACTAATATCCTATGGAAGTTCAGCCACTTTAGGTTCAATTTTTAGGCCTTAAAGCTTGCCTTGAATTAATGGTAGAAAGCCTTGAGTTTGGGGGATCCTATCCTATGGAAGTTCAACTACTTTAGGTTCAGTTTTTAGGTCTTAAAGTTTGCCTTGAATTAATGGGATAAAGCCTTGAAAAATGTCACATGACTTAAAGTTTTCCTAAAATTTTATGGGAGAAATGACACATGTACATGGTTTGGATATTATAATGAATAACTTCTATTTAGATCTATTCCAAAGACTGATTGTAGGGGCATTTACTGGATATGTCACCTTTGAGAAAGGATGAGATCCAGAGGCTACCTGGCCCTTTACAAACTCTACCTTTAGAACTTGTAGAAGTTAACACTCAAGAGACAGACTAAAATCCTATGGACGTTCAACCACTTTAGGTTCTCACCAAGGTTTTCAGGCCTTAAAGTCTGCCTTGAGTTTATGGGAGAAAGCCTTGAGTTTGTGGGAGAAATGACATGTGCATATTTTGCCTTAACTTTTATGGGAGAAATCACATCTAGAAATGACATGCCTTAAAATTTGCCTTGCCTAGATTTTATGGGAGAAAGCCTTGAGTTTGTGGGAGAAATGACATGTGCATGGTTTTCCTTAGATTTTTCCTTAAAGTTTATGGGAGAAATCACATCTAGAAATGACATGCCTTAAATTTTTCCTTTCCTAGAGTTTAGGGGAGAAATGACATATAAATGGTTTTCCTTTTAGTTTGCCTTATAGTTTATGGGAGAAATGACATAGAAATGATAGAGAAATGGCATAGACATGACATGCCTTAAAGTTTTCCTTAAATTTTATGGGATAAATGACGCATGTATGGGAGAAATGAAAAATGTGATGCGAAGCCTTAAAGTTTTCCTTAAATTTTATGGCAGAAATGACATAGAAATGACATGTACATGGTTCCAAAAACACTAGAAAGTGCCTTAAAGTTTATCATATAAATGACATGTACATGTTTATCCTTAAAGTTTGCCTTGAGTTTATGGGAGAAATGGGAGAAATGACATGTATGTACATGGTTTTCCTTAAATGTTATGGGAGAAATGACATGTACATGGTTCCAAAAACACTAGCAAATGTCTTAAAGTTTATCGGAGAAATGATAAGTACATGGTTATCCTTAAAGTTTGTCTTGAGCTTATGGGAGAAATGGGAGAAACGACATGTATGTACATGGTTATCCTTAAATTTTATGAGAGAAATGACATAGAAATGACATGTACATAGTTTTCCTTAAAGTTTGCAAAATTATCTTATGCAATTTCTAAAACAACTAGTGGTTGTGGTTGATAAAGGTATGATAAAGTCACACCTTGATGAGTTTGTAGAAGAAATGACATGTACATGGTTTGCAAAATTATTTTATGCACTTACTAAAACAACTAGTGGTAGTGGTTGATGAAGTTATGTCAAAAGTCACACCTTGATGAGTTTGTGGGAGAAATGACATGCACATGGTTTGCCTTAAAGTTTAGTTTTCCATAAATTTTATGGAGGAAATCACATCTATAAACCTTTACTTTGACATATATAAATAGGCTAAGAACATTAAAAAATAATTTTCAACTTGCATTAGTTATGTCCTTAATAAGAAGTATGATTTAGCACCTAACAAATTATCTAATAATGTAATTTTTGGCTTGTACTATCATTAATCCTTGATATGTACAAGAATTTTACAACTTGAACATCAACCTACACACTATCATCATATCACTGTACATAATCTAGATTTGTAATTTCCATTACATCATAAAACACTCAACTTTTAACATTTTACAAGATTATAAAAGTGAATGTACATAATCTAGATTAGTAATATCCATTACATCAAAAAACACTCCACTTTTAACATTTTACAAGATTATAAAAGTAAATGACAACACTAGGAGAGGAAGCATTATGGAAGGTGTAATTTAGGTACATTAATAAAAAATAGTTATCATCAACATAAATATGAATATAGTGGAAAACCTATAGTAGCATTATGGTAATAAGCCAAGAGTCTTCATTACTCGAATAAACCATTTCTATCAATCATTTCTATTAACATCAAGCCTCCAAATGCATAAAATGATAAACTATAGTCAACATGCATTTCACATTTTTCATAGAATACCATTCAATTTCACTTCATATGTTTTCCAATATTCATTTTTCCAACCACTATCAAAGGTATCCAATGTAATTATATCAAATTATAAGGAATCAATATTTTTTCAATTCTATAAAAAAGTAGAATAAAATTGGTGTGCATCTACTATAGGAAATAGACAATAAGGAAGCTATAAGAATTCATCCTATAACACATTGTTTTCAATTCTTTGAGGAAAAGTGATATATAAGAATCAAACAAGCTCTTATGTACACCTGAATCAACCATATTTAGCCATTTCAATTCTTTGTACATAATTATGTACACATGAATCAACCATATTTATCCATTTCAATCCATTGTACACAAGGAAATCAATTGCTATAAGATTTTGTAAGTCAGATAAATTTGTGTGCATCTACTATAGGAAATAGAAAATAAGGAAGCTATAAGAATTCATCCTATAACACAATGTTTTCAATTCTTTGAGGAAAATTGATATCTAAGAATCAAACAAGCTCTTATGTACACATGAATCAACCATATTTAGCCATTTCAATCCATTGTACACAATTATGTACACATGAATCAACCATATTTATCCATTGCAATCCATTGTACACCAGGAAATCAATTGCCAATTGCTATACAATTTTATAAGTCCCTCTGAAAGGGACAATATCTTATGAAATTCCATGTTTTCACCTAAAAGACATAACTCTAAGACAAAAACTTTTTGTGATTAAAAAACACTTCATAAAAACCACGAAGAAACCAATTTAAATGCATAAGAGTCCAAAAAAATGAAAAGTATCACTAAATCAATGTTTGGTTAATTTTTTTAAAATAGCCAACCTCATCCTAGTAATTTAATCATCTAAATTACAATAAAACCACCACATCATCTAGTGAGGTGGGCCTAAAATCTACACATAGAAACTTATGATTGAATTAATAAGTGGAAAGGGGTGCAAATTTATTTTATACACTTACTTAAACAACTAGTGGTATTGGTTGATGAAGTTATGTCAAAAGTCACACATATAGCTCTACTCTTTGAGGCATTAGAAAGATAGCTAGATTAGGAAGCTTTAGCTCAGGAATAAGAAAGAAATACTTAGGTTTTAGCTTAGCAAGGAGTATTCAGGAAGATAGGCACTATAACCACAAACAAAAACTCTGTTGAAAGGCAAAGAAAATCTAACAAAGGTCTGAGGAAGCAACAAAACACAAATACAACCTACAAGCTCAAGAAAGAAAAGAGTTGTGAGTTGGTTCTCATAAGAAGAACACAGAGATATTAGATCTGCAAAGGTTGTGTTATGAAACCAGCTCCAAAAATAGAAGATAAGAGAGATCAACGCCTTAGAAATCAGCCACTTCGAGGGGGAAACCTCCAATACATTACATAAATGAACAATTCTTTGATGATACAAATGAAAAAACCTCCTTCTATATATTGGGGTCCATGGGATCACAATATAATCCTAGCCCACCTAACAATAATAATGTAAGGGAACAATAATAACCATATGGGGGTTACAGGGGCACAACAATAAAAATAAGGGGGCTACACTAATAAAAATAAGGGAATACACTAGTAATATGGGGACCTAACATGCCCCTCTCCTTCAAAAAAAAATTTTCCTCAACACTTGAGTAGCTCTAGATGCTTCTGTATAAAATTTGCATCCTCCCATGTACAATCTTCAATGGGTAAGTTCTTCCACTTGATGAGATACTCTAACATTGATCGATTTCGTAGCTGTCGAGTTCTTGTTTCCGTGACTGTTTCAGGTAACAGTATGATTTTTCCTTCCTCATCAAGTTCTGGAAATATTGTTTGAATTGGAATTTTTTCACCTATAACCTTCTTTAAGCATAGCATGAAACATGGAAAACTCAATGCACTAGCAAAGAAAAAGGAAGCTCCAATTTGTATGCCATAGTACCAATTTTTTGCAACACCTTGTAAGGACCATAGTATTTTGGCGATAATTCATTATCCTTCTTGGCTTCCTTGAGGGACATTTGTTTGTATAGTTGTAGCCGTAAAAATACCCAGTCTCCTACATCAAAAATTCTCTCACTGCGATGTTGATATGCTTGTTGTTTCATTCAATTTTGTGCCAAATTGAGATTATCCTTTAAGAGTTGGAGAACTTGTTGTTGACGCTCGATGTGATCTTCCACTGCTTGCACCTTAGAATCTTCTCTTAAATTTGATGTGATGAACGGTGGATGATATCCATAAAGTGCCATAAATGGGGTAATTTTTGATGTAGTACAGAAGGAAGTGTTATACCACCATTCCGCCAGATGTAACCACTTGACCCATTGTGTTTGTTTATCAAATGCAAAACAACGGAGATATACTTCCAAACATTTTTTCACTATCTCATTTTGACCATCAGATTGAGGATGATAAGATGAGCTATGAGCTAGTTGAGTACCCAAACAAGAAAATAATTCCGTCCAAAAATTTCCAGTAAAAATGGGATCTCTGTCACTTACCATAATCTTTGGGTTTCCATGTAGATTTTGAATTGTTTCCATAAATGCAGTAGCAATTGTACTTGCTTTAAATGGATGAGATAATGCACAAAAGTGTGCATACTTGGTAATTCTATCAACTACTGCCATGATGACACTCTTTCCTTCGGACTTAGGTAAACCTGTGATAAAATCCATTGAAATCTCCTCCCAACGTTGGCTTGGAATGGATAAAGGTTGTAGAAGACCCAGGATCTTTTATGTCTCAACTTTATTTTGCTGGCAAACCAAACATTCTACCACAAACTTTTGAATACCAGATTTAAGGCCATCCCAAAAAAATTATTTCTTCACCCTGTGGTAATTTTTTAAAAATCCTAAGTGGCCTCCTAAAGGAGAAGTGTGCAATTCCAAAAGAATATTTTGTTTTATTTGGGAATTCTTACAAAGATATAAACAATATTTGTACCATAAGGAATCATTTTCCAACTAAATGTATCATATCTAATAGTATCTTGCTTCAAATTTTGAATGAGTGTCCACACTTCTTCGTCCTTCTTCCATTCATATCTTGCTCTGGTTATCCAATCTGGTTGGATAATATAAATTTCACAAAGAAATGCTTCCACCTCTTCATCCTTTCTTGAGAGTGCATCTGCAACAACATTTAGCTTCCCTTTTTTGTAGATGATTTCAAAGTCATAACCCAACATCTTTGTGACCCATTTTTGCTGCTCTTCTGAAAATAATCTTTGTTCCAAAAAGTGTTTAAGACTATCATGATCAGTTTTTACCTTGAAGTTCCTTCCCATTAGGTAAGGTCGCCATTTATTTAGTGCATGTAGTATTGCCAACATTTCCTTCTCATAAATAGATTTTTGTAAAGACTTCCCTTTGATTGGACGACTTTCAAAAGAAATGGCTATTCCTTCTTGCATTAACACAACACCAATTCCATTTTTTGAGGCATCACACTCCACAATAAAGGTTTTTGTGAAGTCTGGCATAGCTAAGACCGATGCTAGGCACATTGCCTCTTTAAGATGTTCAAAGGCATTAGTTGCTTCAGGAGTCCATGAAAATGCATCTTTCTTCAATAATGTTTTTAGAGGTGCTGCTATTCTCCCATAATTCATTAAACACTTGCGATAATACCCTGTTAAGCAGAGAAATCCTCGAAACTTCTTTATGGTTGTGGGGACTTTCCATTCCTTAATGGATTTAATTTTGTCAGGGTGTACCTTAACACCCTCATGAGATACAATATGACCCAAATATTCCACCTCTTGTACTCCAAAGAAACATTTGGATGTTTTTGCATATAATTGTTTCTCCTCCAATAGTTTGAGCACCCTGTCAACATGTTGAACATGATCCTTCCAAGACCCGTTGTAGATTAGTATATCATCAAAAAATACTAGCACAAATTTTCTAAGGAAGGGTTTGAAAATGGAATTCATCAACCCTTGAAATGTAGAAGGTGCATTGGTAAGGCCAAAAGGCATTACCAAAAATTCATAATGACCCTCATGAGTTCGAAATGCTGTTTCTGGAATATCTTCAGTCTTCATTCTAATTTGATGATATCCTGAACGAAGATCCAACTTGGTAAAATAAATTGCTCCATGTAATTCATCCAATAATTCATCAATCACAGGAATGGGAAATTTATCTATAATGGTGAGCTTATTGAGCTCCCTATAATCTGGACACATTCGCCATGATCCATCCTTCTTGTGTACCAATACTACAGGAGCAGAGAAAGGACTTTGACTGGGTTGAATTATACCCGCCTCTAACATTTCTGCAATCATACGTTCAATTTCGCTCTTTTGGAAGTAAGGATATCTATAAGGCCTGATGTTTGGAGGAACACTTCCCGGAATCAAATGAATAGCATGATCATGATCACGAATAGGTGGGAGTCCTTTGGGAGTTTCAAACACCTTGGAATGATTGTCTAAGACTTGTTGGAGATCTGTAGAAATAGATGATTTTGATGTTGGAACTTCTAGTGAGCATAATTATGCAATTACACCTCATTGTTATTTCTTTAGAAGCTTTGTCATGAAATTAGAGCTTATTATATTTCCCGGCTTCCCCGCAATACCCCGTAATTCGACTTCCTCTCCTTCTGAAAAAAATTTCAAGAAAAGTTCTTGAAAATTAAAAGCTACCGTCCCCAAAGATTGTAACCATTGTACTCCTAGTACAACATCAACACCTCCCATAGGAATGGAAAGCATTGTACTATTAAATACATATTCCCCCATGGTTAGCTTGATATTATGGCATTTTCCAGAGAAATTTATAGTTCCTCCATTTGCAACCATCACTTGACATTCTGGTGCTGGGTATAGGAAACAATTCAATTCCTTGGCTACCTTACAATGAATAAAATTATGGGTACTATCTGAATCAATCAACACTATTACCTTTTTCTTCTTGATATGTCCTTCTATCTTGAGAGTTTGAGGAGTGGTAATTCCTGCCAATGCATTACATGATATGGTCAGACTCATTTCTTCTTCTTCTACGGTTGGTTCCTGGTGTATATCCTCTTCTTTTGAAGTTTCTTGTTCTATTTCTTCTTCCTCTTCACAATCTATGTAAAATAATTTCTTCTCAGCACACTTATGACCTTTAGTGTATTTGCTATCACAACTGTAGCAAAGCCCTTTTTCTCTTTTTTCTTCCAATTGTTGTGGTGTCAACCTTGTAGGTTGTGGAAGTCTAGGAGTAGCAATACTTCCATCTTTATAGATGTGAGTGGTAGGCTTCCTTGTCGCCATAATTTTACATTCAATTTTTCTTGCCAACCTGAATGCCTTATCCAATTAATCAAGTTCCCAAATTCCAACTTCATGTTGTATGTTATCCTTTAAAGTCCCTATGAAGACATCAATCCTGTGTTCCTCTGGAATATTAGTTACCCTTATATTCAATTTTTGGAAGTCCTCAATGTGCTCCACCACTGAACCCTTTTGTTTGAGATTTATCAATTGGATAAAGAAGGTGTTGCTCTTTGTATCCTCATATTTTTCTATCATTTCCTCCGTAAAAATTGACCATGTGAAATTTTTTTTACAGGGGCAAAGCCATCGATACCATACAAATGTATTTTGTTCTAAATGTAAAATTGAAATGCGTACCTTTTGTGTGTTTTGCACATTATTGAGATCAAAATATTGCTCCATATGTAGTATCCATGTTACGGGATCCTTTCCATAAAACTTCCCCATATCCATATTCGGAATATGGTGGTTCTTCCATCCAACATTAGAGTTTATGAAATCATGATTAACATTTATTTTGTTCTCATCATGAATTTCCTCTACTATCTTTTCGGCATTAGGAAACATTTTTGTATCAACTTTGGCAAACCTTCCATGTGTGAATTTAGATCATTCTTAATGTTTTCCATTTTTTCTTTCATCTCATCCATCTGAGCTTCCATGCCAGCTTCCACACCTTTCTTCAAAGCTTCCATTTCATTTTTTTTTCTCTTTGCGAGAGCGAAATTTGGTGCACTTGCTCATGTAATTTTGATATGTCATGTTGCAATTATTCTTCTTAATGATTCATAGTAGAGCCTTCTAAAGGCTTAATGGGTGTTGAATTATTTTTGGGAGGAATTTTATAACCGAATACTGATATTTATTCTACAATATGCCCTTGGAATCAATTCAAACTTGTTTTTCACACAAGACTTATGCAATTGAAAAAAAATACACACCTTTTTATTGATTTTGAGGAGCTCGATATTGAAACTAAATTATCTCTCTGATTTCGGATATTAAATATCTGAAATTTTTCCCTATATTAGCCCTCTGAAGCTTCTTTCAATTTCCACAGGTCTCACCTGATTTGGATTCTTCAAGGCAAAGTTATGCCCAATCTCCCATAATGACCTAATTATGGATTAGTTCAGTAGAGCGAACTTGTACGGCATGCCACATGTCACTGTTTCCTCATTCGGCCCTAAAATTGATGCAAAGAAAACTAAAGTCTGTTTAATTGTGGCCACTTTTTACAGAATTCCAATCTGATGCTCAGAGTGAGAGTTATGACGATTTTCCCAAGGTCACCTCTTTGAGATGAAATTCGGAAGCCTGAAACAACATTAACTTCCACATATCATATCTCTGAAAATATTGTGAATAAAGCTCTGAAATGTTTCCATGACATTCCTTAGGATTTCGGCTTCGCTCTGTAAATAGTTCAACTTCTGAACCCTCATAGAAAAAATGTTATTGCGAAAACCACGATGACCTATTTAGGTTAAATTCAGGAGCCTGAAAAAATCCCTAAATTCCAAAGACCATATCTCCGAAAATATTGCGAACCAAGATCTAAAATTTTTCCATGACGTTCCTAAGGATTTTAGCCTCTGAAACTTCGTAGAAAAGAACGTTATAGCAAAAATTCCACGATGATCTGTTTGGAGCAGCAAAACCCTAGAATCCAAAGCTCTGATACCAAATGTTATGAAACCAGCTCCAAAAATAGAAGAGAAAAGATATTAACACCTTATAAATCAGCCACTTTGAGGGGGAAACCTCCAATACATTACATAAATGAAAAATTCTTGGATGACACAAATGACAAAACCTCCTTCTATATATAGGGGTCCATGGGATCACAATATAATCCTAGCCGACCTAACAATAATAATGTAAGGGAACAAATACTAAAAATATAGGGGTTACAGGGGCACAACAATAACAATAAGGGAGCTACACTAATAAAAATAATGGACTACACTAGTAATATGGGGACCTAACAGGTTGAAGGAAATAACAGAGCTATAAGGGAAGGAAAGAACAGAGCTATCAGCCATCAAGAAAACACATACCACTCTACTCTTTGATGCATTATAAAGCTAGCTAGATTAGGAAGCTTCGGTTCAGGAATAAGAAATAAAATCTTAGGTTTTATCTTAGCAAGGAGTATTCAGGAAGATAGGCACTCTAACAAAAAATAAACACTCTGCTGGAATAAAAAGACAATCTAACAAAGGTCTAAGGAAGCAACGGAACACAAATAAAACATACAAGCTTAAGAAAGAATAGAGTTGTGAGTTGGTGCTCATAAGAAGAACACATAGATATTATATCTGCAGAGGTTGAAGGAAATAACAGAGCTATCAGCCATCAGGAAAACACATACAGCTCTACTCTTTGAGGCATTAGAAAGCTAGCTAGATTAGGAAGCTTCAGTTCACGAATAAGAAAGAAAAGCTTAGGTTTTAGCTTAGCAAGTAGTATTCAAGAATATAGGAACTTTAACCACAAACAAACACTCTGATGAAAGAAAAAGACAATCTAAAAAAGGTCTAAGGAAGCAACAGAACACAAATACAACCTACAAGCTTAAGAAAGAATAGAGTTGTGAGTTGGTTCTCATAAGAAGAACACAGTGATATTATATCTGCAGAGGTTGAAGGAAAGAATAAAGCTATCATCCATCACGAAAAGACATTCAGATCTACTCTTTGAGGCATTAGAAATCTAGCTAGATTAGGAAGATTCAATCTAGGAATAAGAAATAAAATCTTAGGTTCATTTCATATTTGCACACATCATCCTTATCTTGATCTATATTATGATTCCCTTTTGGCGTAGTAGGAGCACTACCAGTCTTCATACCTGTATATTTATACACTTTCCCTGTTGTCCTAAGCACTGCCTACCATCCACATCACTCAGTTTCCCTATTCCTCAACTAGTAGCTCGACTGGTAAATACAGCTCTTTGAATATTTATTGGTATATGATCACTTTGGATTTATAACAATTCTATAGGTACACTGCTATCTTAGGACTTGGCCATAATTAGTATATAAAATTCTTGTAGACAATATCTATTACCAACCTAATTAAATTTATTTGGTATTTTATGAAACGTTACCAGACTTGGGTATAGAATTAGGATGCAAGTACTATAACCACAAACAAACAATGTGCTGAAAGACAAAGACAATCTAACAAACTAATTAGAATGACTAATATTGAACCTACTATGATGACATTAATTTGTTGCCACTCATAAATAATGGGAATGTATTACTTGCCCTTGAAAGGGGAGATCGTACTTTCAATCCCTATTTCTATTGAGGTAAAGACATCCAGGCCGCATGGAATTTCTCATTCAGAAGTTGAATCCCTAAGAACTTAAGCTACTACATGGATAAACAAAAAATCATGGCTCGTGTTGAGTCTCAAATCTGCATTCTTCTTATACATCTTCCTAGACCTTTTTCATTCACCTGAACCTTCCAAGTTGTCAATATCATTGTATATTAATTGCAAAAGAGCATCTAAAATGGTTTTTAACTATATTTTGTGTCTGCTGTTTGATTTAGATTTTTTCTCATTTAGCTGCGGAATCTTGCCACTTTCCGCAGCTGCTGCAACTTTCCGCAGCCATTTTGTGAAAGTCTATGTTGCAGGTGTCTTCAGGTAAAATGAGCCACATGGGCAAGTCAGAAATGATTCGGACATGGATCGTGTCCTATTGGCTCGAGCAAATTCACTTAAGGAGGATGTGGTCAAAGGTGGCCAAGTGGAAGTCAACCGTAGAGTCCCACGGTGACAGGACTCTGTTTCTCATCACGTGAGGATTTGCATGACCGTTTCTAACTTACGAGAGACACATCAACACCTGTACACGGCTCCATAAGCCGAATCCAACATCCACTCCTCATAGATTTACTCCTCACTACGGCCATGATGCTGGATCCCTGGACGTGATGATTTACGTGTCTCCATCAGCATAAACTTTAGGGAATTAGTTATATTACCTTTGTTATAAATAACGCGTTTGCATACGCATATTAGATTAGTCTCCATTAGCCTCCAGATAGCTCTGTAATGTAATTACGTTGCCACTGTGCCGTAATATCATCTCTCTGTTATGACTGCATTTTAATATATAAGAAGACTCTGTTTCCAAGCGTAATTCATATTTGAAGGCTGTTGCCCGAGGCTGGTGCAGAGGGCCCCTGCACACGCTGAGGTTTTGTGCATTATTGTATAGTTTCTTGTTTATTTCTTTAAGTTCATTGTACCATAATTCATTCACGTGTTTATACATTGCATCTTTCATGGTATTTATGCTTCATTTCTGTTTATAATATTTCATGCTTTACATCTTACTTCTATCCATAATCTTTCATGTTTTATGTTGTTGTTAACTGATCAGTGTTCTTGTTTCAGATTACAAATAGGCAGCCCGGGCATTTGCATATCTTTTGACTAATGACATGGAATCAATATTGTTCTGCTGCTAATTTATTTTTCTTATTTTTTGTTTAATTCCAGTACTGCTTTGTTTATTTCAGTCTTGCACATTTGCTTCAGTAGTTAGATTTAGATATATTAAATTTCTCATGTCATTTTCAGTTACCTCCGAAAACCATAGCTGGACTAATGGTGAGGGATTGAAGTATGAGTGTGTAGTTTGATATTAGTTTACCTTCTGCAAGTTAGATATATTAAATTGCTCATGTCATTTTCAGTTACCTCCGAAAGCCACAGCTGGACTGATGGTGAGGGATTGAAGTATGAGTGTGTAGTTTGATATTAGTTTACTTTCTGCAAATTAGATATATTAAATTGCTCATGTCATTTTCAGTTACCTCCGAAAGCCACAGCTGGACTGATGATGAGGGATTGAAGTATGAGTGTGTAGTTTGATATTAGTTTCTTTTTCTGCAAATTAGATATCAGATTGCTCAAGTTGTTTATGGTTGCCTCCGAAAGCCATAGCTGGACTAATGGTGAGGGATCAGAATATAAGTTGATGTAATTTGATTTAGATTTACTTTGTTGCAATTCTTGGATTTCTTTAAGCATAGTTTCTTTTGTGTTTAGACAGCAGCAAGGATAGTTTGGTTTTCATGCTCAATAGTTCATTGTTTGATTCATTAGGCTAGCAGCACATTTTCATTTCCTTTCAGTTTTGTCATTCTATGTTTCAACTTCCTTTTGAATTTTGAAGTTGGTAAATCATTATAAAGGATATCATTTCCTTGAACAATCATAACCATACTTGTTTTTATTTTAGAATTTCCATCTCACATTAGAAAACCAAAAACGACAAAAAGGTAAGAAATAGGTTATCTTGCACATATAGTGCGCCACACTTCATCGGCTTACGAATCCCGGATTGATAAATTAATGTAGAAATTTAGGACACACTAAATTGACCAAACATTTTGGCGCCGTTGCCGGGGAAGTGTAACTAGGTAGCCAATTTCTTAGAAAAAAAAACAAAATAATAAAAGAAGGGAAAACTTGATAACTTCTTGAAGTATGCTCTCCTCTTGCACCTAGTGTGATCTGGAGGATCAGAAAAGAGAGTTATTGGTTTAGTAATTTATTAAGTATGCTCTCTTCTTGCACCTAGTGTGATCTGGAAGATCAGAAAGAGAATTATTAGCCCAACTTTAAAAAAAAAAGAATAAAAAAATGACATGCATAGAGCAAGAGATTCTAGGGGAAGGTTTATAGCTAAAGCCAAGAGTTCGATTTTCACAACTCCATCTTCTTCAAGGCATAGACAAGATTCACCACCATCTACCCCTAGCCTTAAGATTCTTGGAATTCAAGGAACAGCTTAATTAGAGGATTCTCCTATACCACCTACTAAATCTCATTTAGAAAAGGATCCTTTCTTTACTTCTACAGGAGAGTATCTTGTAATCAAAGAAGTAGAATCACCTGAAGAAGAAAAGGAAAAGACTCTCTCTCATCCTCCCTTGATAGAAGAACTAGAGGACTTTAAGGACTCTAAAGAAACTATCATGGCAGAGGAAATAATAGATGGATTTGGAGGTAGAAGTAGAGGTAGAGGAGGAGGAAACAATGGAGACAACAATGGTGAAGATAATAATGGAAGAAATAGGGAAGGAGACAACTTGTTTGGATTCCGTATAGTTGATGAGGAAACTCATACAACAATGAAAAACATCTCACCATCTGTCCTCCCCAACTTTTATGGATTGCGAAGTGAGGATCCTGAAACATTTCTGTTTGAGTTTGAAGTCGTGTGCCGAACCTATGACTATATGGAAGACTCTCAAAAACTCAAACTGTTTCCTTCAACATTGAAGGGAGTCGCTTTGAAATGGTTCATGGGATTAGCCACCAAATCTATTAGGACTTGGAATGATATGAAACAAACATTTTTGGATAGATACTTGGATTATTGTATGCCCACCAATCACAAGGATGAGGTATTCAAATGATGCAAAAAGAAGATGAAAACTTGGAAGATTTACTTGAAATATTTCAATACAACTTGAAAAGAGCAAAGATGAGCAACTTAGATGATGAAACCTTGAAATCCCTCATATTAAAAGCCATTAGAGATGAATGGATAGATATTTTAAACATGATGGGGAAAGGAGACATTTCTCAACTTCCACTTCGTGACATAACGGAACTATGTGTCCATCTCTCAAGAGGAAAATCTAAAACAGGAAAAGGGCCTAGGGATCCTTCTCTTATTAGGGCTAACAAATCTGCAACTGGATCAGTAAGTAGGGCAGAGATTGGTAATATTCTTGATGAATTCAAAACTGATATCTTAGGGAGCCTTAGTGAACAACTAAACACCCTTAAAATCCAAAACAAGCAGAAAGCAGAAACAGATGCTTTAGCCATCTTTTGTCCGAAATGTAGGAAGAAACATGCTTTAAGGGAATTTCCCTTGGATGCAAAAGTTGTAGAAACATGTATGATTTGCTCAGAGAATCATGAGATCAAGGATTGTCCTTTAATTCCTGGACTCAAAGCTGTTTTTCAAGAAGACCCAAATTCAGTAGAATCTCTCTGTTTTGTTGCAAGAAGACCTTGGCAGGGACAACAAACTCAAGGGTTTAACAACCCTATGAATCTTCAAACCCCGCCAAATTGGAATCCTTGGCAACAACCTTGGCCTCAACATCAAAATCCATATCATCCATGGGTACAAGGGATGCAAAATACTTATGGGAGATTTGCTCAATTTTATCAATATCCTCCATCTTTTCAAAATCAACAAGCTCCACAACTTCCAAACCCAAATCCACAACTTTCATTGCCATTTCCACAACAACAACCTTCTGAACAAAATCCCAATCCTCAACTCATGCTCCCATACCAACAAAAGACAAATCAACTTCCAGCTCAGCCATTGCCAAATCCTAACAATAAAAATCCTCAGAATACTTACATGGTAGAAGGAAAACAATTTCCTACCTATATGATTGTTCCTCTCAATGATGTACAACTCAAATCTGGTAGAGTTTTAGAAAAACCTTCTATAGATATTCAAGAGCAAGATACCTCTGAGGAGGACTCTCTTAAAGTCAATGAGGGTTCTGAGGAAGCATCTCTTCAAAATTAAAACATTCAAAAAGAAAAAGAAAAGTTAACACCCACAACTCCTATAGTTGAGCAACTTGCATCTTCATCTACACCTCCTTTTCCTGAAAGACTACGAATTGACAAGGGGGTGGAAAAACAAATCTTGTTGCCTAAATATGATTTTCTAGATGAATTGAAGAATGTTTGTATCAAGATTCCCTTGCTACAAGCCATTCGAGAGATTCCTATTCTAGCAAAAACAATAAAGGAGTTGAGTTTCAAAAGACCAAGAAGGAAACTAAAAGACACAAGAAGAATCCACCTGGTAGGAAAAATTGTAGATAACATGATGGGAAAAATTACCATGCAGAAATATGTAGATCCAGGAAGTCCAATTGTCAAGACACATATAAATGGGATAGAAATTCCAAACACATTGATTGACTTAGGGGCTGCTATTAACATTATGAGTAGACAGACTATGGACCAGCTAAAAATTCCTAACCTTCTTTTTACACCTACTTTACTGCAACTTGCAGATCGATCAATTATTAAACCATATGGTGTATTAGAAAATATTTCAGTCTCCTTAGATTCTTGGGAATATCCGGTAGATTTTATGATTTTGACTCCCAAGAGTAATCTAGGAGGGCACCCACTTATCTTAGGAAGACCTTGGCTAGCCACAGCTGATGCTTTTTTTAGTTGTAGATCTGGGGATATGTACATTTCTAATGGTAATTCGACAAATAAATTCAATTTGTATCCTCCAGCAAAAGCAATTACAGAAGTAGGAGACAATAAATGGGTCGATGATGAGGACATTATACAACCTGTCTTTACCATTTCGGAAATTAGTGAGGATAGTCAAATTCTGAATACATTAGAAAATTTTGAGACATCTTCAGAATATGACCCCACACAATTTCAGTTGGAATCTGACATAGAATATTTATCATCAAGACAAATGTCTCTTTACTCTATGGAAGAGTTTGGTAGTTCTACCATTGATATTTTTCCAGGAAAAACATTGAATATCAACAAAGATTTGGAAAAGTCACAACAAAAACAACTAATCAAAATCTTGCAAAAACATTCTATTGCATTTGCATGGGAGTATACTGACGTGAAAGGTATTGATCCTAAGACTTGCATCCATCATATCTATATTGAGGAAAACAGTAGACCAATCAGACAACCTCAAAGAAGGATGAATCCAAATCTTAGGGAGATAGTGAAAGAAGAGCTCCAAAAACTACTCAATGTAAACTTCATTTATCCAATTTCTGATAGCCGATGGGTTTCTCCTTTGGTTATAGTACCTAAAAAGAATGGTAAATGGAGGGTATGCATTGATTACAGGGAATTGAACAAAGCAAATTTGAAGGATCACTTTCCTTTGCCTTTTATCGATCAGGTATTAGACACATTAGCAGGTAAAAAGTACTTTTCATTTTTGGATGGTTTTAGTGGCTATAATCAAATTCAGGTAGCACTTGAAGATCAAGATAAGACCACATTTACTTGTCCATGGGGAACTTTTGCCTACCGAGTGCTTCCTTTTGGGTTATGTAATGCAACTGCAACATTCCAAAGAGCAGTACTAGGAATTTTTTCTGATCTAATCCATGATTGTGTAGAGGTTTATATGGATGATTTTACAGTTTATGGTAATTCATTTGAAGAGGCATTAGAAAATTTGGAAAAGTTCTTATAAGATGTAAAGAAACAAACCTTTCATTAAGCCATGAAAAATGCCTTATGATGTTTACTGAAGGGATTGTTTTGGGGCATCATATTTCAGGAGATGGGATTAAGGTTGATAGATCAAAAGTTGAAGTCATCTCCAAGTTACCTATTCCAAATTGTCAAAGAGATGTTAGAAGTTTTCTAGGATTTACTGGCTACTATAGAAGATTTATAGAAAACTTCACTAAAATAGCATCTCCACTCTTCAAATTGCTTACAAAAGACTGTGAATTTAAATGGGATCCTGATTGTCAATCGGCCTTTGAAACTTTGAAAACAAGAATATCTGAAGCACCTATCTTGAGAGGACCAAATTGGAAACTCCCTTTCCATATTTCTACGGATGCTTCAGATACAGCTCTAGGAGCTGTGTTGGGTCAAAAAGATTTAGTTCCTTATGCCATTTATTATACCGGTAAAAATTTGACTCCCACAGAGTTGAACTATACTGTGACTGAAAAAGAGTTTTTAGCTGTTGTTCATGCAATTAATAAGTTTAGACATTACATAACAGGCTATGAAACTTTTATTCATACTGACCATTCTGCAATTAGATATTTAATGAACAAACCTGTTACTAATGGCAAAGTGACAAGATGGCTCTTACTTTTGCAAGAATTCAATATTACTGTGTTGGATAGACCAGGAAAACAAAATACAGTAGCTGATTTCTTGTCTAGGATTTAGAATACTAAAGAAGATTCTCTTGTAGAGGATAAGTTTCCTGATGAATACTTGTTTGCAGTAACTATTAAGACTCCTTGGTATGCAGATATTGCTAACTATTTGGTTACAGGGAAACTGCCTTCACATTCATTTCCAAGTGAAAAACGAAAAATTATTCAGGAGAGTTCAAAATATTCATGGATTTCTAACGAATTGTTTAAAACAGGGCCAGATCTTGTGATCAGAAGATGTGTTAGGGAGGATGAAATGCCTGATATTCTTAAGGCATGTCATGATGAACCATGCGACGGACACTTTGCAGACAAAAGGACGGCCTATAAAATCCTCTCTTTAGGATATTATTGGCCTTCCCTCTTCAAAGATGCAAAACAATATGTCAAAAGGTGTGACAACTGCCAAAGAGTAGGGAAACCTACCCTTTCAAATGAAATGCCATTGCAACCATAGGTACTCATTGAACCCTTCGAAAAATGGGCTTTAGATTTCATTGGACCTATTAATCCACCATCTAAGCAAAAGAAGTATATATTGGTTTGTACTGATTATGTTACTAAATGGGTAGAAGCTAAAGCATTAGTATCTGCTACTGAAAATTCAGTTGTTCATTTTCTTTATGAGGATATTTTACTCGCTTTGGTGTTCCAAGAGAAATTGTAACAGATCAGGGGAGCCAATTCACATCCAATTTGGTGGAAAAGTTGATGGAAGAATACAAAATCAAGCACAGAAGATCTACTCCTTACCATCCACAAGCAAATGGTCAAGTGGAGTCCACAAACAAAGTTCTTGAAAGTATCATCACCAAAACTATTCATCTACATAGAAGAGATTGGGCAGAAAGGCTTCCCGAAGCCTTATGGGCCTACAGAACTACATGGAGAAATACAACAGGACATTCTCCCTATGAACTTTTTTATGGGAAAGAAGTCCTGCTCCCCATTGAGTTCCAAGTCAAGACCTTCAAGATAGCAGTTCAGTTGGGGATGAACTTATCAGAAGCCCAAAAGCATAGAATGGAGCAATTGAATGAGCTAGATGAGATCAGACAAGAGGCAATTCTAAGAACTGATCTAGTTCAATATCCAAGAGCTAAATGGCATGACAAGTACATCAAAGAGAAGAAGTTTCAAGAAGGAGATTGGGCATTGTTATTTGATTCCAAGTTTAAAGATTTTCAAGGAAAATTTCAGACTCATTGGCTTGGGCCATATGAGATTGAAAAAATCTTTAGCAATGGAGCAGTAAGAATCAATACCATTGATGAGTTTCAAACTCCTCTTATTGTGAATGGCCACAGATTGAAAGTCTATCATAAGCCACTATCAAAAGAGGAATTTGTCAAAATGTTTCAAGAAAATTCTGCAATCAGGCTGGTACAGAAGAATTCTTCTTCTCCACCAGCGTAGCTTTTGTTCTTTTCAGTTAAATAAAAAAAAAAAATTGTATAAGCCTGAAAACCAATCACTGATTGGCAGTCTTATACAGAAAATATTGGGTGAAAATCAGGAACACCTGACACCCTATATTTTCCAAAAAATCTCTCTTTCATTTCACAAGTTTTGTGACCACCCATTCCACATCATTCCACTTCATTCCACTTCATTTCACTCCATTCCACTTCATTTTATCTATTTCATTCCATTTCACCAATAAAATTCTTTTTCATGACCATTTCCATCTAGTCAATTGTCATCCGTTCATTTCCATTCACCAAAATAATAGTTGTGTCAGTTTCCGCAGCTGACATCTGTTTCCGCAGCTGACACCAATTTCCGCATCCAGAAGCAGATTCCGCAGCTACCACTCTGTTTTTCAAAATAATGTACAGGCAGATGTTATTTCCATAATCATGAAATAAAATGCAGATATGAGGACCAATTATGAAGACATGGAGCATTCAAGATATCAATGAGGAGCAACTAATTGACGACCAAGGAAAAATGGCAAGAATTCCAAGGTATGAGTAAAATTTATTTCAAATAGCATTTAAAACACATTTTTATATAGTTATAAACCATAAGCTCCATCCATTATGTGCAATGATTATATTGACAAACTCCGTAATCACTCCATGATCTTTGTACAATCCTCCCACAATCCTCGCATTCATTCTCAAACGGTCCCATAATTAAACCTCCGATCTTCACTCATACTCCGATATTCCACCTGTGACAATGAAACGTAGTTGATTTGACTACGGCTTCTTTCAGCCGCATAAAATCCATAGCCGTTGTATAAACGTGCTTACATTTATTCTGCAGCCACCAAATTTTAAAACACTGCCGGATGTGTTATACTCCTCCTATTGTTCTATTAATCTCACAGCCGCATTTCCGTCGTGCTCACGTAACCCTTCTCTGTTCCGCTTCACCCCATTTCGTTCTCTGTTACGCTACAGTCTATATACCCACTCTCTGATATCTACCTACAGTCATCGTGCTCATTTCCTTTCATTCAGCCGTCCTACTTCCATTGAACCCTCCTCACGCAGGCAAGTTTTTAAAGAGCAGAAAGAAGGATGGGTAAATTGTTGAGAGCAGAACCAGAGGGACCTAAATTCATGGAAGGATATCTGCAAGTCAGGGATATATTGAAGAAGGCAAAGTGGCTGCGGTTTATCCAAAAGTTTAGAGGCTACCATAAAGAAGTGACAAAAGCGTTTGCAAGGTCGTTCAATGGCCTGGAGGTAGAGATTGGAGACCTTAAGTTCACAGTGAATGAGGCATCTATAGCATCTACCACAGAACTTCTTCAAGAGGGTGAACGTTGGTTTAAGAAAAAAAGCATTAGTGATGAAGCCTGGAGAATAATCTTACGAAACCCAGGTATGGACATAACTATTTTTAAAAGAGGAATTCTTGTTCATGCTTTGAAATAGGAATGGGCTACTTTGCTGCTAGTTGTTCAAAAATTCATCACCTGTGAAGGCCGTTTTGGGTCCATATATATGTACCATACCAGATTGCTGATGAATTTTCTAGATAATCAAACTCTCAATCTTCCATATTTTCTATTAAATAGTTTGAAGAAGATGTCTGTGACTATTCAGAAACATTTAGGGGATGTAGAACCACATCTATATCACCATGGTCTTGTAAAAATTTTGATTGAAAAACAGTTAAAAGAGAACAAGGATACATGGGAACAATTTTTGATCAGAAATTTCTTTGAAGAACCTCAAGAAATTCCTGAAGGTAGCACATCAAGAAGGAGTAGGAGAAAAATAACAAATGATGAAACTCAAAGTACTCCTACTACTACAATTGAAAGAACTAGTAGGGAAGAGAGATTGTCAAAAAGGAAGAAGAAAGAAACCAAGGGTAAAAAGCCAATAACATCAAAAGAGAGAAAAAGTATTGAGGCTATACATCAAACCCCTTCTTCCGAAGAAGAAGATCATCAAGTGTTATCTAAGAGATTGGTTCATCTTCAAGAAAAATTATCTATAGCCAAGAAGAAAGAGAAAGGAAAACAAAAGCAAAAAGACAGTGGTCCACAGCGTGTGAGAAGAAGTTCCAGGCTTAAGGGGAAGTTGAGGAAAACGCAAATGAAGGGACCTCATTTTATCGATTTGGGAGAAGAAACATCTGAAAAATCCCCAGCTGACCATAGTCCATCTCACTTCCAGTCAGTTAGTGACCTGGTTCATTTCATTCTCAGTCAAACATTCAACATAGTCCATCCCATTCTCAGCCAGAGGTTAATGTGAGTCCTTCTCAGCCAGATTTTGAAGACAACTCTCCTTCACGGCATTTTGGGGACAGCCCAATAAAAATGACACCTGATATAGACCCCAAGCAGCAAGAAGTATATGATTATATAGAATCTTTAGAAAAAGCAGCTACAGGTCCCAGTACTTTGTCCATTCAGCCTCACATATCACAAAATGATCTAGTCCAATCACTGAAACAGGAAATCTTTGAGCTAGAGCTTTTAGATAGACACATTAAAAATGAAAATGAGACATTGAAGGAACAAAGCAAATTGGAAAAAATCATTCATGATAATACCCATGCTACATCTGGGAATATGGCAGAAGAAGAACAAGAAATTGAAAAAGAAATGCCAGAAGTTAAGCAGAGCACTGGTTAATATCAAATTTAGATGCTTAATGAAGAAGCCCAGGATGTTAGCAGCACCAAGGAAGAAGAGGAGAGGATTGGATGTACTGGCTGAAGTGTCAAGGCATATAAACTGAAGAAGGATTTTCAAAATTTTGGTTGCATGAGGACATGCAACACCTTCACAGTGGGGGTATGTTGAGTCTCAAATATGCATTCTTCTTATACATCTTCCTAGACCTTTTTCATTCACCTGAACCTTCCAAGTTGTCAATATCATTGTATATTAATTGCAAAAGAGCATCTAAAATGGTTTTTAACTATATTTTGTGTCTGTTGTTTGATTTAGATTTTTTCTCATTTAGCTGCGGAATCTTGCCACTTTCCGCAGCTGCTGCAACTTTCCGCAACCATTTTGTGAAAGTCTATGTTACAGGTGTCTTCAGGAAAAACGAGCCACATGGGCAAGTCAGAAATGATGTGGACATGGATCGTGTCCTATTGGCTCGAGCAAATTCACTTAAGGAGGCTGTGGTCAAAGGTGGCCAAGTGGAAGTCAACCGTAGAGTCCCACGGCGACAGGACTCTGTTTCTCATCACATGAAGATTTGTATGACCGTTTCTAATTTACGGGAGACACATCAACACCTGTACACGGTTCCATAAGCCAAATCCAACATCCACTCTTCATAGATTTACTCTTCACTGCAGCCATGATGCTGGATCTTTGGACGTGATGGTTTACGTGTCTCTATCAGCACAAACTTTAGGGAATTAGTTATATTACCTTTGTTATAAATAACGCGTTTGCATATGCATATTAGATTAGCCTCCAGATAGCTCTGTAATGTAATTACGTTGCCACTGTGCCGTAATATCACCTCTCTGTTATGACTGCATTTTAATATATAAGAAGACTCTGTTTCCAAGCGTAATTTGTATTTGAAGGTTGTTGCCCGAGGCTGGTGCAGAGGGCCCCTGCACACGCTAAGGTTTTGTGCATTATTTTACAGTTTCTTGTTTTATTTCTTTAAGTTCATTGTGCCATAAGTCATTCATGTGTTTATACATTGCATCTTTCATGGTATTTATGCTTCATCTCTGTTTATAATCTTTCATGCTTTACATCTTACTTCTGTCCATAATCTTTCATGTTTTATGTTAACTGATCAGTGTTCTTGTTTCAGATTACAAATAGGAAGCCCGGGCATTTGCATAATCTTTTGAATAATGACATGGAATCAATATTGTTCTGATGCTAATTTATTTTTCTTAGTTTTTGTTTAATTCCAGTACTGCTTTGTTTATTTCAGTCTTGCACATTTGTTTCCATAGTTAGATTTAGATATATTAAATTGCTCATGTCATTTTTAGTTACCTCCGAAAGCCACAGCTGGACTGATGGTGAGGGATTGAAGTATGAGTGTGTAGTTTGATATTAGTTTACTTTCTGCAAGTTAGATATATTAAATTGTTCATGTCATTTTCAGTTACCTCCGAAAGCCACAGCTGGACTGATGGTGAGAGATTGAAGTATGAGTGTGTAGTTTGATATTAGTTTACTTTCTGCAAGTTAGATATATTAAATTGCTCATGTCATTTTCAGTTACCTCCGAAAGCCACAGCTGGACTGATGGTGAGGGATTGAAGTATGAGTATGTAGTTTGATATTAGTTTCTTTTTCTGCAAATTAGATATCAGATTACTCAAGTTGTTTATGGTTACCTCCGAAAGCCATAGCTGGACTAATGGCGAGGGATCAGAATATAAGTTGATGTAATTTGATTTAGATTTACTTTGTTACAATTCTTGGATTTCTTTAAGCATAGTTTCTTTTGTGTTTAGACAGCAGCAAGGATAGTTTGGTTTTCATGCTCAATAGTTCACTGTTTGATTCATTAGGCTAGCAGCACATTTTCATTTCCTTTCAGTTTTGTCATTGTATGTTTCAAATTCCTTTTGAAGTTTGAAGTTGGTAAATCATTATAAAGGATATCATTGCCTTGAACAATCATAACCATACTTGTTTTTATTTTAGAATTTCCATCTCACATTAGAAAACCAAAAACGACAAAAAGGTAAGAAATAAGTTATCTTTCACATAAAGTGCGCCACACTTCATCAGCTTACGAATCCTGGATTGATAAATTAATGTAGCAATTTAGTACACACTAAATTGACCAAACAGCTCGAACAGAACACCAATACAACCTACAAGCTTAAGAAAGAATGGAGACAATCTTAACCAATAAAAATTTAAATTTCAACTACTAACTATCATTGGTGACACATCAAGCATATATTTGGTGAGAATTTTTCTGCAAATTTCTTTCTTTCATTAATGGGACCGCACAATAAAATGAAGCAAAGTAGTTTTTTCGTCTACCTGTAGACGTTGAGATGACAGTAAACGATAACAAACGACGAGGAAGGACGCAACGACAGCAAACGACGAGGCAGGAAACGACAAGGAAGGAGATCGCCAAAGATGTAGGTTATTTGTAACCTGCAAACAAAAAAGGAGAGAAAAAAAATAAAATCCACAAAAAAATAAACACAAACACAAATATTCTCACCTCCTCGTCCCTGCAACACCAAACACCAACGCAACAACAAAACAGTGAGACAGAGATCATAAAACGGTAACAAGCCCAAAACCTCTTGCGGTTTGCGAGGCGGTATATTTATAAGAAATAGTTCGGTTGAATTCTTTTCAAAAGTTTGGCTGAACTAATAGTTCGATCAAACTTCTGTTGTCGGTTTTCCCATCTCCGAACAAAAATTTATTTACCCACGCCATCAATACGTCATCGATGTAAACGGTAGAATTAGTTTTGGAAAACTAATTTACAAACTTCAGCTGAACTTTCTAACATTTTGGCTAAACTTTTATAAAATTTCGAACAAACTGTTGGAAAAAAAATAATTTTCCACCCACGTTTCTCACTAAAGTGTAACCCACCTTTGTGTTTTTACCCATATGTTAACAAATGTTTTAGATGTTGGAATTCTTCTTCAAATCATAATTGCATTCAAATATAATAACCTTCCTTTGCAAATAAATTATAGGTTGTGCAATTATTGAAAATCCCTCAATAAATTTACTATAGTAGCCAACTATTCCCATCTTATCCCAATAAAATAAACACACAATACAGTGAATATTGCTGAGATATATATGAAGTTATTTTTTAGGTTAGATGAAGTTAAGGAAATACATCCAATAAAATATCCTAGGTTTTCATTGGCAAACTTTTGGAAAGACTTGATTAAGGGGTTTGGGAATAATTTTAATTTAGTACAACATATCACCTAGAGTCAAATGGGCATATAGAAGGGGTCGATCAGACGATTGAAGATATTGTGAGGATGTATGTGATGGATAAGCCATCGAAATGGGAATATTACTTTCACTTGGTGGAATTTGCATACAATAATGGATTTTAGGGTTCTTTGAAGATGAGCCCTTTTGACGATTTGTATGGGAGGAAGTGCAATACAATTGTAATTTGGGATAACCCATTTGATAGGGTAATCATTAGGCCATGTTTCCTCATGTAAATTGAACATCAAATGGTGAAATTAAACAAAATTTGAAGGCTACCGAGGATAAATAGAAGAAATATGTAGACAAGGGCATGATAAACAAGGAATTTAGAGTTGGTGATCATGTATTTATGAAAGTAAAATTAATTAATAGTTCATTTAAATTTTGATGCAAGCCAAAATGGTAGTTATATTTTGTAGAAATTTTGAGATCCAAGAAAAAATTGGCCCAGTTGAATACAGGTTTTCATTTCTAGCATGCATGCATATCCATAATGTGTTTCACATTTATTTACTTAAAAAGAATTTGTTTGATGCTAACCATCTAATTTATTGGAATAGAATTAGGTGGAACCGTAGCGAGACTTAAAAGTTTAGCTAATTTTAATTTTGGATAGGAAGATCAAGATAAACCGCAGTGTTGCATGCTTCCGCCCACAAGTGCATCAGTAGGCCCTGGTCATGTAGCATCACCCATGCAGCACCCAAAATCATTCTGTTCTTCCTCTCCGCCACCCCATTCTGCAGTGGGTTGTGAGGCGTTATGATTTCTCTTCAAATTCCTTGTTTACTACAGAAGTCTTTGAATTCACCCGAGATGTATTCACCACCATTATCGCTCCGTAGATATTTCACTTGCTTCCCCGACTCCTTCTCCACCAACGCCTTGAACTCACAGAACTTTGAGAACGTTTCAATCTTCTTCTGCATGAAGAAGATCCAGCATCTATGAGAATAGTCATCAACAAATATAACATAATACCTTTTTTTTTTTGTTGAAGCAACCGAGAAAGGTCCACACACGTCTGTGTGAATTCTCTCCAAGATCACCAAAGCACGGTTCTCCTTCTCATGAAAGGTGGTCTTCACAAACTTACCCATAGTACATACCTTGCACTAATCTGACTGCGCAAGAGTACCCTTGGAAATTCCAGTATAAATCTGCTGCAAAATCTTCAAAGCGCCATGGTGAAGATGGCCCAATCTCCTATGCCATAATTTTCCCTCATCCCGGCTCACCTCTTCTTCTGCGATTCCCACCATTGCAGCGCAGCCATCTACCTCCAGCTTGTATAGATTCTTAATTTGAACCCCTATCTTCTTGGTTTGAAACATTTTTTTATGTCGAAGTAATGCTTTTTCCTCACTGAAAACAACATCATAACCTTTGTCTGCCAGCATTGTGACCAAGACAAACTTATTATTCAGACCTGGAACATGCATAACATTCTTCAACAAGAATGGATTACCAGACTCCCTCTCAAAGGTAATGATCCCAATTCTAGTCGCACTGTACCGATCATCGTCACCCATCTCTATATGCATCTGGAGGTCCTTCTCCTCCAAGTCACTAAACAACTCTTTGTCTCCCGTCATATGGAAAGATGCACCACTATCAAGATACCACAATGATCCCATACAACTTGAAACCAAGCATGCAATCAAGGAGAAATCAAGTTCAAATTGCGAGGCTAAGGCTTCTCCAGCTGCATATCCAGCAGCCTTCTTTTTCTTCTTCTTCTGTGGACTGTTAGTGGTGAAATGTCCATGTTCGTGACAGTGAAAACACTTCACTTTGGAAAAATCCTGCTTCTTGCCTTTAGCATCAGATTTTGAAGGATGTTTCTTCCCCTTCCCTTTCCTTGCTTTGGTAGCCAAAGAAAAATTCTCTTCATCTTCATTCTTCGATGAAGATCCATCCCTGGTACCACACCTTATCTCCTCCTGCACAAGATCCGACCAAATTCGCTCCCAGCTCGGCAGTTTCTCCCGTCCATTGATAGAGTCTTTGTAGTTATGCCAACTCTTCGAAAGCCCAAGGAGAGCCAAGCTCACCAAGTCTTCATCATCAACAGTCACCCCCACACCTCCCATTTCATCCTTATAGTGGACAAACTTCATGAGGTATTTTTGAATACTGCCGCCCTTCTCCATTTTTATTTTTCTGAGCTTGTCTTTAAGCACCAACTTCCTCTGGTCACTTCTGCTTTGGAACAAGTCAATCAAAGCCTTCTTTATTAAGAATGGAGTGGCTTTCCCATGAATTCTGGACACAATATGGTCCTTCACACCTTCCAACATAATCCTTCTCGTATTTGTTGTCTTCTTTTCCCATGCGTCAAGTAATGCAGCATCGCTAGATCTCGGCTTAGGAACATCGCTATCGATGAACTCCTTCAGACCATTATCCTCCATCAGTGCCTCCATCCTATCCTTCCAGGCTATATAATTTGAGCTCCCAGCAAGGGCATACTCCAATCGCAACCCATAGAAAGCCATTTCAATGTATACTCAACTTCTGCACCAAGAATCTTCTGTAGCAAATTCGAATTGTCCACCAACACAAACTCACTTTACAAGTGCAATATTCAATTAATAATGCTCCGATACCATGTAGAAATTATATGCACTAGATTCACCTGATCTCACAATATTTAACTTCTTACAAAATATTGAATCATTCCACTTGTTAATCTTTTGCGGAAAATTAATTGCACACACATGTAAAGCATAAATAAAAACAATTGCACATAACACAGTTGTTTTTAACCAGGAAAGCCTAAAGCTGAAAACCCCAACTATATATTATGTACCATGGAATCATATGACAATCCTCATACAAATATTATCAAGCTCTCAGTACATTACAATCGTCATACACTAATCAGGAACAATCTTGCAAATACATGCACCGATCTTGCCCTCCTGCTAGCCTGCCTCCACTGTGCAATCCAAGCTGATTACAAAGACCAAGTCGATGCAATCCCACTCTCCTTGACTGCGTTATTATCATTGGCAACTCCAATGTATATGTAGATGCAATTCATGCATCACTAATAATCACAACGGATAGTCTATCTCACCCTTTCACCTATCTCTGCACTGGGTCTCCACTAGATCTGACAAGCACTGTAGTTAACTGTTGTATTGTTTAGTTGATTAATGATTTATTATTTGTGAATTAATTAACTAATTAATTCACTCCACTCTCACTAGGGTATCATTCAGTTAGATTAGATACAACTAGCTCAACTAAGTCTAACTGAGTTAAACTGAATACAACTCCATGAACTACTCTTCCAACTCTGTAATAACTTTGCCACTTCAGTTCTAACTGAGTCCTCCATGCATGAACTCCAGTAAAGCCTTAGGAATTGCGTAATTCCTTCATCCCACTGATTTGACAAATATGTATACTAAAATTAAGTGCTCCAAGAGAATAATTTGTTGTTTAGAGTATGATTATTATTAAGAGCTAATAATAATCGACATGCATCTATTTTTAGATCGACGATATATAAATAGACTTCTCCCAATATTTTAAAAATATAATTTCATCTATTTTTCCAACTTGATCAACCATCCACAAATAGCATCCTGCAACTTCTAAAATATGATCCTCATGTCTAAAAATAGACATAGTCTAAAAATAGACTTGCGCCAAAAATAGCCTGCGAGCCCACTTAGTGAAGGCGACTCTTTTCACTAAGCTCATCATCTTATTGAATCTCAACATTTATAAAAGATACAAAATACATAGCATAATTAGAATAAAATTAAGTGGCCCATATATCCACATATCTTTAGCTAATTCAAGCTTTTTCAATTTTTAAATTAGATTAGTTCAATTTTTCATTAGGAAATAGGACTAGGACCAAACCGTCAAAAAAGAAGAAAGTAATATCTACCACCCTTGCACCTCACAGTGAGCCTGGGTATCCACATGAACACTTTCCTAAGAAAATTTTCCATCTCCTATTAGTGCAAACATAGCCTAAATAGGAAAGGTGTAAGCGGCCGGTAATTCACGTATCATTTTTTTGCAAGGAACAATCACACACAGGGTAATTAGAAAATTATTGTAAAGGATCAGCGCATATCCGCATCTCATAACACTTTTGATTGTACACTCCAAAGAAAACACGAAGCATCGGTAAGCATTGGACCATGTTGAAGGATGGAAATTGACTTCCTCGACATTAGGGATTCCATCCGGTCGAGAGCTTAAAACAACTCATTTTCCGTTGAAAATGGTGGGTCCGACTAGAGATAAAGGGACCAGTTTCCCATATAAAGAGAATTTATATAACAAAAGAATTGAAATCAACACTAACGAGGTGATTTATTCTAATGATAACATAAATTAAAACTAATCTAACTAATTCCGAGGATTTTATTCATTTATATGATTAAGGCATATAATTTCACAAGCATGAAATAATATATATCATCGCATACTTAATGAATATAAGCACATAAAAGATATCTAAGTCTCGTATCTAACAGCATATCTTTCAATATATTATATCAATAGTAATAAGAACATATAGCACTTCAATGCTTATCAAAATGAAACTAATAGACAGAAATAAGTTTGCCAAAATTTCATAAACATAAAACAATCAATACACACATAATAGTACACATTGCATCATAGCTTTAGATCTGAAAAGATAGCTTGAAGGTTCAGATTTCCATTTATATAACTTTCATTCAAACAATAGTATAAGTTCCAAAAGTAGTCTTCTCAAAATTTTGGACCACTTTCTAAATGCATGAAAGGGGTTTAAAAACTAATTAACATTACAAAAATAAAAGACTTGTAAAAGAAGTCTTCTAATATTACTCTATACTATAAAACTATAAACTAGGAAAATAAAATGCATACGTTGTAACAGCCTATGATTGTTTCCCAGATTCACTCTCTAACGGTCTTTGAGCTGGCATGCTTTCATCATATGTTCGAGATGGGGGGGATGAATTGGCTTCATTCTCATCTGTCTCGTGAATATTGCATCATTCAATGTCGGAAGAATCTGAGTTTTTGAATTGGAGAGACACCTTAACAATATCAATTGGTTATGAGGCTTAATCAACAAGTACTAGTAAATCTCCATATTTAACCTTGTTAGATTTTATATGTCAAGAGATTTTTTGTTTGATGTATCTTTCTAGGATTGTTTTAGGAAATTGATATCTGGCAGGGTGTCTTTTGATGCTTCATGAATCAGGTTGGCTTGTAGAAGAGAATATTTTATATACTCAGAGATGATGGAAGATAAATTCTTAGCTATAGTAATAGTTAATTCATCACTCTTCATTTTAATATCCCAATCTCCAAATATAATATCTTTAATTGATTCTTTAAGAAGAGGGAGATCAGTCGCTCTACCTTGTGCAGTGTCTTGCTAATATATGTATTTTGACAACTTGTCATCAATTTCTTCATGATAAGTTCTCATATTGGAAATCTGAGTAACTAATTGATTACTAGTCTTAACTTTCTCTTGAATTTGATTATACTTATGATAGAAAACTTCTTCATGTGTTGTCAGCAATGCCTCCAACTCTACTGCTTCTTTATTTACTTCATTGATTTCAGGCTTTTCCTGCAGCTTTTCAATCTTCTGCGGCATTTGATGAATTATTTGATCTTTTTCTTTAATTTCGTTTTCAATTTTGAGTTTGAGACCTTAAAACTATTGTTTCAAATTATTGATGCTTGATTGAGGTTTCTGCTCAATCCTTTGTTTTTCATTACAAAAAACTTGCTCCATTTGAGCAACTTTCTGGTCATTTTCCATAATCAATGATTCAACCTATGTTTCCTTATCAATTGTGGCATTTTCATAAGCACCTACAAATTGAGATAATATATTAAGCTATTTCCCTGGAGATGATTGAGTTCCTTTCCAAAGGACTCGCATTAGTGTTGAATCCATAGGCAATTTTGGAGATTCTTCCATATTTCACTTCTTCTTTGACCTGGTCATAATAGCTTTGTGCTTTGGACTATAAAACATGTCCAGTGGAGGTATCTCTTCAAATTTCATGACTATTTCAGTAGTCGGAAAAGTCAGGATGATTTCCATATCTTGGGCTGGTGTTTCTTCTAGTTTCTCCTTTGTATCATTATGTCCTTGGATCTGGATTTGCTCAAGAATAATTTTGGAAACCTCTGTAGTTCATGAGGTTTCTTTGATTTATTCTTGATTCTTGGAGTTATCTATATCAGCATAAATTTTTTATACTTGGCTCACTTGTATGATTTATGGAACTTGTAGCACCTACAATAGGCATGGTTCTTGACTAAAAGGCATTATGAATGGCAAGGGTATCATTCTCTGATAGTGCTTTCTCGAATTCTTCCCAATTTTGGATGAATTTATCATCCTGTTGAACATTAGTGATTTCTTCTTCTTGAACAAGTACTGGTACTTGAGAAGCTATTTCAACTATAACATGTTATGCCTTTGGCTCTGGTCTGTGAAACAAATAATCTGGACAATGAGAATTTCTTTGTTCTCGATACACTTTGAATCTTAACAAATCTTCCAGGCTGAGACTTTCAGCTGCTTTCTACTGAACTATTGAAAATTTGTGAATTTATTCAACATATGATCAAATCTGTCAGACTCGCTTGGAAATGCTCGCAGCTTAACCGAACTCATTATCTCTCTAGCAATATTGTAGGAATAAAAACTTCTATTAGGTAACACTGTAAAATTGAAATTTTTTAATCAATAAATTTCAGGACATGCATGCTTGAAATTTTCTAGGGCATACGAACCACAGGAAAAAGGAAAAGTTTTCCAAATGGTATTTTTGGCATCTTTTGGGATTTTAGTCAAACCATTGCCAACTGTTTGATAAGAAATTTCTTTAGCCAGCAATTTTTTTGGTATATACAAGGGTAGGACATGAGGATGGGCATAACTTCCAAAAATACGGATGTATGTAAAATTCCCTTCACCAAACCACCTACCTACAGACTTAAGACTCTTATTGGCTTCGGGGGTGACTCTAGGGATTTTTCTTTCGAAAATAACTTGGAAGGTCAGGAGAATTATGTCATTTCATATTTTGAACATGTGAGAATTATATTTTGACACCTATAATAAATCTAATTGTACGTAGATGGAGGTTTCAACTTATCTGGTCCTTTTTCATCCTAATGATGGAAATTCAAAGGAAAAACAGATTGCGTCTAAGATATAGGAGCTCATATAAAAAGGAGAGAATGCATTGGGTAGGGAATTTGGATTTTCTCTATAAGATATGATAATATTATCAAATTATCAGAAATAATAGTAGCCCAATCTAGAATATATCCATCAAAACCTGCTTCTATCAAGGGTGTCCAATTCTCTTTAAATTTGGTCGTGTTTACAAATCCAAAGAGATGACACATCATTGCAGCTATCTGAAGGAATGGGCTTTGAAGAGAGACGACTAAATACATACCCTTATCGTCGTGCTTATGTTTGTTAGGATCATTTCTCCATTCTTTAATTACAGTCGCAGGATGGTCCTTCTCATGCATGAACTCTTGAAAAAATTGGGCGTCATATCTCTTCTAGGGTTCTGGAATTTTATACATATTCTTCAATTCTAATGGACTGAGAGAGCCAATGATATTTGTACTTCGAGTAACAAATTTCCTATCTCTGATATCTACATTGGCCAACACCCATTGCACTAAGTCAGTGTATGGAAGCATCTTAGGATGAGCAGCAATTATGTGAAGAAAATAATTAGCACTGTCTGTCCATTATTGTGAATCATTGGAAAAAGTATCGTCAGCCACATCTTTTATGTCCAGAATTACTTGTGGTTTCTCGTTCTCGAACAACTGATAGATCCCTTCCCATCTTGAAGAACCAATTTCTGGGTTGCATGTAGTATTTGAGATTAGGAGAGTCATTTCATTGTTTTCCTCTTGTTGTATGACTAACAGTGATGGGGTGGCGGATTTCCTTCGTGCTTTAATCAGCCTTGAAATCCTTTTATGCCTAAGTGCTTGGAATTACCCTGTTGAAAAGAAAACTAGAGAGGATAAGTTGAAATCACTTCGAACGATATTAACTATCCTTTCAACTTAACTAATGCATAATGGGAAATCCTTGGTATTAATATTTGAAATAATTACAAATCAATTACAAACCTCGAGATCACAAGACACCTAAATTAACTTTAAATTGACAAGAATGGGTTCGTGTGATTTTGACAGACGTCATCACAATGGTATTCCTTGATCAGTGATTTTGATTTTTGGCGATTTATAATTCTCAAAAGTCATCTGTGTAATGCAAAGTGTGACATTGCGATGTTTTGATACGACATGCAATATCGATATCTGTCTGATGAAAATTTGCGATGTCGGCATTTGCTAGGTGACGGTTTTGCTACTTTGCATTTCAGTGTTTCGCTATTGTAACTTCGCTTCTTGGATTTTGGCATTGCGCTATTTTGGTGGTTCGAAGTTCACAATTTCATTGATGTGTTCCCTCTTCTTTTATGATTTTTGGGTTTGAGGGTTCTTTTTAGGTGTTTTTATTATTTTTTAAAGCTTAATCTAATAAAATATTATCTTTAATTCTTATTTATAAAAATAAATATTAACCTAAAAACTTTTAAAGGGTCCCCATTACCCTTTCTAATATATTTTACTTTGGATAATGGGGAGTTGTTGTAATACTACAATAGACCAAAAGGCACCCACTATGTTAGGATCCTTATCCTTTTCTTACAGATACTGTACTAAAGCACACCATAAGAAAAATTGATATGCTCTAAAAATAATCATTAACCGAACTCACTAAATTATCCCCATAGGGGCCACAAAAGAAATTATAGTTCAGGTTAGGACCATTGGGGGTAGGCATCCAATAATTCGTCGTGGTCATAATACATTTTGAATCATAGATATTGACTTTTTATGGAACTTCAAATCCTTCTATACACCCATGGAACGAATACTTGAGCATTACTAGAGACCCATTTCAGAGGGTGTTAAGATTAGGCCCAATGCGCGTGGTACTTTTTGGGGCTACCTGACCCATATAGTGCTTAGTACTGGTAGTTGATTACCAAGAAGCTCAAGACCTAAATTCTCACGTTGGACGGTGGCACTTTAGTGGCCAAAACTATCAAATCCTTCCCTATAGGTGATGGTGCAGGAAACACTTGATCCTCATACCATTACCTTGGTCGATTCTTTGACCACTGGAAGGCGTCGCTAGTTCTTCTAGGATGTTAGTCCCAGTAACCATTAGGAGATATCTTCGCAAGTCCCAGTTGCGTTGAGAGTGTAAGGATGAGTAGGTCTATATAGGTTGTTGAGTATCATACGCAAGACAAAAAAAACCACATTTTTTGCTTGATTGATCACATAGCTTTATATTAAAGGAAAAATTTACTCTTATTTTTTTTATTTTTTTTATGCGTGTGATCTTATTTTCTTTGATAGAAATCTTCCTCCCTCCAACAAACCAAAAATATCGCCAATATTAAGCTAGTCGACACCATAATGGACCCAACGAGACCCCGTTGATTTAGGAATTTCTTAGACCTCCCCCATTAGAGGGAGGCGTTCCACGTCTCCAGGCATTTAGGCATCAAGTACAGCACGTCCACCATTATCATTTCATCCTTTATCGAGGAATCTGTGATTGGAAACCCCCAAGGGTCACACAACACCACACCAGTGGAAACCCCAACAAGGTCACGACACTCAACCCCTCCTACAACCCCTAGAGGGTAGAGGAGGGCTACCCCTTCAGGGAATCAATAAAACATCCATCACGGCACGCCACAGGGCAATATTTCCCAAGAACCCCCCCAAACCATCACATTCACATACCTGTTTTTCCATAATATACAATGGTAGTCAATACATAGTTATCCTTCTTAGCATCACTTAATCTTCAAGATCTAACGAAAGTAACTAATGAAACCATTTATCATAGCCTTAAATGGCCTCCCATGCCCATGAATCTCCCTTCGGATATACCAAAATTCGAAGCGAAGCAAGCAGAAGACCCAAGAAATCATATAATGACTTTCCACCTGTGGTGTTCGTCCAATAGTATCATTGATGATACTATTACACTAAGTCTTTTTCAAAACACCCTAATAGGTCCTGCGGTGAAATTGTATGTTGAGAAGCCTTCTACTTCTCATGGAACCTTTAGCGCCCTCTCTACGACATTCCTCACCTATTTTCATCTCCCCATCCATCACGATTGGGGAATGGAACTGCTGACACATTTTAGGAAAACATCGGCCGCCCATATATTGGACCATCTCCACGAATGGCAACGACGACGTAGTTTGTGTTTATCTAAACTCAACAATAGAGTGTTGTTCAACTTATTTTTGAAAAATATCACAGCTGATAATTCAAAATACGTGGCGACGTAGAAACCCACCTCCGAGGAGGACTCCATTAGCAAGGTTCAACAGCTTGAGCTCATTTACACCCAATCAAGATATATTTACAATGTCCGTCCAAATGCCCCACGCCTGCAAACTTATAGAGATTTACTAGGCGCGTCAAATACTGTAGATAGTTTGATTGGGTCCTTGGCCCAAGGTCACTTAAGAAATAGTAACCAATACCCAGGATACTTATACAATTCTACTCATAACATATCTAAACCTGGCTACCATTGAAGTCAGTCGGCACCTTTGTAGAATATGACGAATAGGCTAATACCGTACCATCAACAGAAGGGAGGATCATACCCTCCCTCACAAGGGAACCATGAATTAGCTAGGAATTTTGATACAATAGAGCTTCCCAAACAATCTTACACCAATCAAGGATAGGGGAACCTATACCCCCCTTTTCCCGCACAAAATCCACCACCAATGCAAAACAACGCACCGGTGAACCTACTGCAACCATCCTGAGCTCAACAGCGACAATATTATGACCAGGAGAACAAAAATAATCCTCAAAATGTTGCAAATAAAAAACCAAAGAACAAGAAAAATGGAGACTCTGGAAAGGGGGGCATTAATCAACAACGCCCCCCGTTATCTCAGTCTGGGGGCAACCCCAATTGAAATCACAAACAAGATCCAAATAGTAACTCCTAACAAAACAAGAGACCCAATATAAGGACAAATCACTCTTCTACCATATGTGGTGAATATGGCCATTACACTCACCACTATAGCAAACTCCCCAAATTGAAAAAACTTCAGGGTATCCAAGGACAAGGGGGACCTACCCAACAAACTGTTGTAATACAGGAACCCTTCCCCCACCAAGGAGTGGTTAACACCTAGCAACAATAACCACCCCAAACGATATTGGAGGAGGTAGTCACGAGGTCTACATGGCTAGCAAAGAATTGTTCTTCCAAAAAAGGAATCAAAATTACAATACACCTCCAGACGCCAACCCATCAGGTACAAGTACGAGTGCACCTACTGCACTGTTAACTATCTCCAAAGCACCTATTGAGCCCCTTCAAAGAATGGTCAAAGGACCAACCAGGCGTCCATAACATCACTCCAAATTTTTCCATAGCTATAGTATAATGGATGATTTAGCTCAATCACCAACTACTATGTCAACTTTGGAAGTCTTGCAATCATGCCCAAGACAGTGAAAATACTTACTTTCCGCATTAGGTACAATCGATCCTTTCGATTCACACCTAATGGTTTTTGATCTAAACAAGGTAGGCCCTAGGCTTCCTGAGTATAGTCGCTTCCAAATACCAATTTCAGTTCAGAATATCACCATACACAGATGCATCGTCAATCAAGGAGCATCCACATGTGTCATTTCCAAATCATTTTGGAAAAAATTAGGATCACCTAAATTAAAACCACCTAACACCCTGCTTAGAGCATACAACAGGCGCATGTCAGCCCCCATCATTTTGTATCAAAATGTCCCAGTAAACCTGGTCAACAAGACAGTTCTTATAGACATTGAGGTATTAGACACAAAACTAGACTACAATATACTCCTTGGGCGTATTTATATATATGCCATGACTGCAGTCACATCCTCTTTCTTTAGGGTAATGATGTTTCTCCATGATGATCGGATCATCACCAGCGACCAAATCACATACTATGATAAGAAACCCATGATCTCTCTCGATGTTGTGCTACCATACATAGACACAACCACAAAACCACTCACAAAGTATACAAAATTTGGCCCAGGCCAATTCAAACCATCATCCATCCTAGGGTCATTTCTAGGAGATCCCCCTATTATACCAGAGGAATTCTCGGAAATCACGGGGGAACTGGTGTGCATGATGCTCTAATCAAACATCGAAACTAGGTGATATGCAAAAACCAACAATACGGATGTCGAATCCACTAGTACGACATTCCTACCATACGCCATTTCGCAGATCCCATTTTTGTATCCCCCAACTGGTTTTATATGAAAACAAGTCATGGAAACTATGACATTTCCAAATATGTCTTTTACAATACCCATGTGGTATTTAGTCCCTCCAGCAATGCTGGAAATTCCATGCATTACCTCTACAAGAATAACCTCGATATACCCTCAAGAGTTCATATCAGTTAAAGAGACACTTGTAGCAGCACCAACTGGCATGGCCAAGAAGAATGAAAAAAAAGGGAGAAAAGTTGAAATCTTCATGTTACCTGGGGCATTACAACCTTGTGCATTGTGCGATGTCGTAGGTCATCCTAATAATATTTTCCCGGAGTTAGAGGATTTAAAACCCTTTCTACACACTGAAAGAAATATCGTGACCTTGAATTCCCATAAAAAGGAACAGGCCACGAAAAACCAAGGGAAAGCATTACGCACAAATCATGTGCATGTCATATGTGACCATTATGGGCATTATACCCATCACTGCCCAAAGATTTTGCAATATAGGGATGCCTTGCAAGCCCTAGAAAAATCTTACCAAGAGGACCCGTCAGCACCATCCATGTAAATGGACAAGGGTGAACCCAAAGCCATACTGTACGTATGAGAAGAACCTACATCTTGTTCGTATATAGTCACCCCAATGGCCCAGAGATAGCAAACAGAGGCCACACGACATGTCCCAGTTTTCACACTATGTGACGAGCCTGATCACAATCACACAACGCCCCGAGTTAAGGGCGTTTAACCATTGGTATCAAATCTCACAAGTTGCCCAAAGTAACTTAGTTTGGCATAGACGATATACATGTTAGATTTGTCAGAGAAACCACCATGTGTGCCATTGTCCCCACATATGTCGATTCTAGTCTGTGTTGGATTTCATGTGGCGCTTCATCGCTGAAAACCCTGACTTAGCCGATTAACACATAGAATCCAAAAGAATAACTACAACAAAAAGGACAAAAGAAAAAAGGACCATATTATATATGTGAGAAGAGATATTGTCACCTGAACAACCACCTATCCCCCATAACCATCCTCAGGCTCCAGTTTAGCTATGTGCACTTTGTAATGAATGGATTCGCTCTATCGTTGACTGTGCAGCTCTAGAGTTGTTTCAAAGATGTTATCTGGTCAACACGATGTACTACGACGGCTTATGAGCAGTCCAATATTATTACCAGATGTGTTAAGATAACCACCTAGTTCATCGTTGTCCCTACATCCCCTGTTTCCATTCAACATTAAATTATTTATGTTGGGCCATAACCCATCTCGCTACAGAAGATGGATTGGATTCGGACTCAGTAGAAAGTTCGACAACTCAAGAGAATGAGGAAATTAGGTCCATCCTCTTCATATCGGAATAAAACTGGCCAACAAGGGGGCAGATGACGACCCCCAACCACACTCCACACCCAATCCCAACCTGTGCACTGTCTGACGATTGCAATCATTTGATTGCTCAGTGCCCAGATTTACTATCATTTCACAAATAGAACCTAATCACTTTGGTGGTAAAAGGGGAGTGGGAAACCAAAGAGCAACAGTCTTGTCCTATTTTCCAAGATAACCATCACACTCTAAATTGTCCTTACATCCCCCAATTTCGACCTATGTTACACGTCATATGTTCATTGGTCACCAAATATCCGGATGTAACCAGTTTCAAAACTATCCAGCGATGTGAAATGTGGCCTTCTCCCCATCGTCACCAAAACCCTTGGAAAGCTAAGGTGACCAATCATCTTAGTTGGGCACGAAACCAGACAAGAACAACATGTGCTCTATGTGATAGATAGGACCACATGGTTAATCAATGTGAGGAACTCAAGAAAGTCATTGACAATCTTCGCATGATCACAACCATACCACATATCCATCTATATAATCAAGAGAAGATCATGTGCTGCTACTACAGGATATGCTCATAGTTTCACCACATTGTGAATTGTGAATACCTCCCAAGGTTACGAGCGGCAAGATAAGAATTAAGTCAGGACTCCCCAAAGGAGCCACAACACCCAAGACCGAAGACTCGGATGTGGAGAAAAAGAAAAAATTCACCAATTCCCAACCATATCCAAGCATCCACATCTTGTGTGGATAGTAGTGTTGGTCCTCACACCATCTACTCGTTAGGTACCTTTACTCCATGCACCATTTTCATGAGCCATAACCATGAAACAGAGATGTGCCCCATGCTAAAAATATTTTGGCACATCTGCATTCAACACAATATTCAAGTAAAGGAAGGTGCGTGTATCCATATTACACCACCAAAAGAGCACGAATTTTCTCTCAAACAAACAACCATGACGAAAATTCTTCCACCATGTAACACTGACAGCACATGACACCATATACGATTCATCTCATCATGCATGGGAACCATGACTAGTGTTGTTTTATCATCTTTCGTTGGTGTCGAGACAGTTGCAACTATCAAAATGGTACTAGTACCTTCGATGATTCAAACCCAACCCATCTGCACCCTTTCAACCTCATCTGGTTACACGGCATCAATCACAGAATCATATTCATATCTATCGACCAACACTGTTACGCCTGAACCAATTCCTCATGGCCTCACACAAACCAATTCCCCCTTACACATCTTGTTTCACTTTGATGAACATATTTTAGAGGCCATGAAAAAAGCATAGTGTCTATGGGACTCAATGCATCACCGCTTGTTTTTTCTTCCAGAAAAAATGTTTGTGCCTAGCAGCCCAAAAACCCGGGATATATGCATCATTTAATCTAAAGACTTCCATCCATCTGGGAAGATAGATTGGTTTAAAAACCCTATCCCAGTGCCCGATGCATTTGAAGAAGGGAATATGTCGAATATTTTGCCAACCATTAAGGTGAATATCTCAAGAAAACTAGGCAAAATTGAAGAAATCTCGCTAGGGGAAGCATGCTCCCCATATGAGGTAGTCTCTTATACAGAATTATTACAAGACTACAGCATATATTTGCATGGGATTATTCAGAAATTCCAAGGCTAAGCCCCACCATCGTAGAACACCATATTGACACCTGGCCTGACATATCACCAGTCAACCAAAAGCAGCGTCAATTACACCCATCCAAAGCAGAAGCAATCAAATAAGAGATAGACAAGCATCATAAAGTCGGGTTAATTTACCCAATCGCCTACAGATCATGGGTTTCCAACCCTATACCCGTCATGAAAAAACAGGGCACCATCTGACTCTACAGCGATTTTCGAGATTTAAATAAAGCTTGTCCCAAGGAAAACTACCTAACCCCTTTCATCAACCAAGTCATTGATGCTTGTGCCAGTCACGAGGCTTTATCCTTCACGGATGGATTCTCGGGGTACAATCAAATTCAAATCCGAGATATGGATCGGTACAAGGTTGCGTTCACTACAACCTAGGGCATGCTCACATATGAAGTTATGCCTTTTGGTCTTAAGAATGCTGGAGCCACCTTCCAGTGGACCATGAATTATATCTTCCACGATCTGTCTCACCTCATCTTAGATTACTTGGAAGACCTCACAGTATGATCCAAGAAACGAGGAGACCATGTAGAGGACTTACAGGTTGGTATTCCAATGGTTCTGACACTAAAACCTATGCTTGAACCCCCTCAAGTGTGTCTTCTGCGTTAATGCAGGCAGACTGTTAGGATTCATCGTATCCTAAAAAGGGATCAAATTTGACCCCTTCAAGGTCAAGGAAATAAAAGAAGTACCACCACTTAAAACTCTCAAGCAACTTCAAAGCCTGTAAGGGAAAGCCAACTTCTTACGACACTTTGTCCCTGACTATGCCACTTGCACGCAAGGCTTCCTATTCCTACTTCATCAAGACATTCCATTCAAACGGGATGATTAGGATCAAAATTCATTTGAGGCACTAAAAGACACCTTGTCTTCAACCCCCTTGATCATCCCACCCAATTACGACAAAGACTACACCTTATATCTATATGCATCAGACATTGCCATAGCCAGGGTGTTAGTCCAAGATGGACCAGATAATAAAGAGCACATAATATATTACGTTATCGAGAACCTATCTGGCCCTGCTTCAAAATATGAACCGGAAGAAAAAATTGCCCTAGCCGTAGTACACACAGTACAAAAAATTTGGCATTACATCATTCTAATGACTACAAAAGTCATAGATACTATCAAACTCATGCGATATATTCTAACTTGATGTATGATGAATCATAAGTATGCTCGATGGGTAGTCATACTGCAAGAATTTGACCTGCACTTCAGCTCCCCCAAGAGAAAAAAATCATTAATCCTAGTTGATTTCATCACTGAAATTCCAAGTCTGACTCAAGGATCCCTAGTTAACGACTCACTACCAGATGAACATCTATTCTTAGTGACGACTGAGGACCCTTGGTACGGTGACATCCTTCTATTCTTGTGAACCCAAAAGTTCAAACCACAGCTCACCCATGACGACTAAAGGTGCATACGCCATCAAGCCCCCCGATACCTTCTCATGGGGGGCGTCCTTTATTTAAGAGGCGTTGACACTATTTTACGTCGATGCCTCACAAAAAACCAAGTTTAGCAAGCCCTCAATGACTTCCATAGTGGGGCTTGCGGTGGCCACCTCTTAGGGATGGCCACTATCCAAAACGTCTTTCGAGATGGTTATTTTTGGCCCGCCTTATTCAGCGATTGCATTCAAGCAGTCAAAAGGTGTGAGCGATGCCAACGCTTCTCCCATAAGGCAAGAGAACCTCTTGCTCCTCTACACCCGATCATTATAGCAGGTCCCTTTTTTAAATGGGGAATCGAATTTATGACTTGCAACCCTACGTCATTTGGAAACCAAAAATGCATTATTGTAGTTGTCGAATATTTCACCAAGTGGGAAAAATCCATGCCTACATATGACAACACAGCAGAAACCGCAGCTCAGTTTCTCTTCAACCATATCATCCCACGATTTGATATGCCTAAGGAGTTAATCTCTGACCATGGAAAGCATTTCAAGAATGAAATATTCTAGGAGCTTTCCCATCATCTAGGATTTCGCATGATTTTTCATTTCCATACTACCCCCGGTCCAATGGTCAGGTAGAAGTTGTTAACAAAGTTCTCAAAACAATGTTACAGCGTATGGAAAACAACCATAACACTAACTGGATCCATATGGTATTTTCAGCCTTATGGTCATATCACATAGTGGTTAAATCTTCAACAGGATTCACACCTTTCTAATTGGTATACGGAGTGGAGGCCATGCTTCCCATTGAACGTGAAACCCCCAGCTTACACGCAGTTATAGAACTCCTCGATGATACCTAGCCTTTAGAGAAACAGTTGGTACAGTTAGATCTCGTCGAGGAAATTCGACGAGAGTCTCTCGAACATAATGAGGCTCACAAGAAAAGGGTAACAGTATCATTCGACCAGAACATCACCCCTTGCTCATTTTCAGAGGGGGAGCTAGTCCTCTGCTACGACATTGCAAAATAATCCTTAGGACCCAGGAAGTTCACAACGTTATGGAAGGGTCCTTACATCATCAAACACTACCTCCTCAAAGGGGCATACATTTTGTCTGAGTCTGACGGTACATTCCTAAATAATCCTGTCAATGGGCTCTACCTCAAAAAATTCCACCCATAGGGTAGGATGTCTCAGCCTTAGCGATAAAATGAATGTAACATAAATTTTTGAGATGATCACAGTCATCGTGGACTTGTTCTAAAAAAATCTCTTGTGTCGCAGATGAATCGTCCCCCCATCCACTATTTTCGATTTGCTGATGGAGCCTCTCGATGGTCACAAAATCTAGCAGCAGCCACATGGGCCATATACTCTCCTGACCGGTCACCATTCCTCACCAATGGAGTATGTATCGGATCAACTACCAATAATCAAGAACAATATGATGCATTCATCATGTTGTTTAGTGATGCCTCCAACCAGGTAATTCGCCATCTACATGTCTTTCTTGATTCCCAGTTAGTGGTATCACAATTAAAAACAAAAAAATAAGGTACAGGATTCCCACCTATTTATAAAATACTTGCATTCAAGACGATTGAGTCATCACTTTTATAACATTGCATTTACACATATACCAAGAAATCAAAATCAGAAATTCAATTGCATAGCTAACCATATCCTAGATTGGAATGCATCTCGTATAAACCATCATTCATAAAAATCAAAGTCATAAGCATAAACATCCATCATAGGTACATAAAATCCATCATAAACATATGAAAACATTAAAAAAAAATAATAGAAACCATAGACACATCATAAAAGCCACAAAAAATATATACATATCACATATACACATCAAAAAATATATGTGTCCTAGTATACAAAACAGGTCATTGACCATCATGTCAATAAAAAATATACATGTCATCAATACAAGGAAGCATCCTCATAATGGGGGTTTTCCCTGACCATACAAAATTTCTAGGGCTAAGCCCCACCTAATGGGTCCTCTGCACCCACAGGAGTACCCAGTGCCAGTATAGGAGCAGCAGCCGCAACCGCAAGTTCCTCCCTGCGCAAATTAAGGCGATGCGCCCTCTCTTGGGCCATCACCATCTCCAACCAACTCCATGAATCGGATAGACCTGTAGCATGAGCATCAGCCGCCTCAGCTCAAGCCTCTGCTTCCAGCACTCCAATATTGGTAGTAGCCAACAGCTCCTCGATCGTCACCACCCATGCCTCCAATGACTCAGCATGAGAAAGAAGAGCAACATCCCCACTGGCAGCTGCTACCCTCGCCTGAGGGACCCCCTGTACCACCCTGCCACCAAATCTAGGCCTGACCCTCCCTAACTGGGTCCCTCCTCCTCAACTAGTGACCTACCAAATAAGTGATGGGACGCCCTGCCAAACCCAAATCTGTAAGAGAAACCAAAAAATAGTATCAGTGTCACCATAAAACACATATAGATATATACACAATAAAATCCTAAAAATATAGAAAAATTAAAGGTCATACCTGCCAGACCCCATACAAAGCCTGCAGGGAAACCCATATTCGATTCCCCTAGATATCCATCCCCCGAATAGGGGAACTCAAGGAACACCTACAGGTTTGACTCAAACCACACTTCGACCGTTGCATCCCAGTAACGACTAACCTCTCCTCCATGACCACGAGGCATCACAAGTGTCCACTGATGCATCCAAGGATCCCTCAAAGGACCCAAGGGCACTACCACAAAGGGTTGGAGCATCACAACCCTCTCGTACATAATGCTACAAAGGATTCTTGCATAATCGAAGGTCTTAATAGCACCCTTATGGGCCTTGGCCAGCTGAGTGACCATGCCCTAATAAACATAGCGAGCCCAATCAAAAAAGTGACCGGCCTAAAGTTAGCGCAAAACTGCAAGCTGTGGACCCGACACTCAATGGGTCATCTTCGACCCAGACAGGCAAACTATCATCGCCAAGGTAGCCCTCTCATTTATATCCATGATATAACTCGCACGGATATAGCCCCGGGTGATTAGGTCAGGATCGAAATATTCCTCATCCTCGGCCCAGTGATGGATGTTCACCTCCCCAGGAGGGATTGGATAAGGAAGGGCCTCCCCCTAAGGCAAAAGACCTGTCACAAAATAGACATCGATCTCCGGTTGGATCATGACATCTCTGTGGCGCAGGACCATAACACGTTGTCTCTTGTTCCAACATCAGACCAGGTAGCACAGGTACCCATCCTAAGATCTCAGTATGTTTTTCTCAAAAAATTTCAGCAAACCATACCGAGCTAGGATCTCCCAAGCATGAGGGTCTTGGACCACTGCTGCACATAGATAAGGTTAGTCCCTCTCCAACCACAACATCCTTCCATCAGAAAAAAACACCAAAAAGCAGTTTTTACAAAAAAAAATATTAATTTTTTTTTTTAAATGACCCTCCCTATGCTTGTAAAAAAGTTAAGAGTGTTGACCACGCGCCTGTAGAAGATATAGCTGTGTGTTTCATTACACATAATTTTTCCCCAACTGGGAGCATCTTGTGCAAATATTACCTTTTGCGCGAGGACCGTGTGCGTCATCCTTGATCGCCCGCATAGTCCTACCCAAAAATGGGTATAAAATCCTTACAAATCCATATTTTTATGGACCCCCCCTCTCCAAAAAAATGATATAAATAAAAATCAAGACGTTTAAGGTCCTACCTGACACTGAAAACATGAATCCCGGGTACTCAAGCTGACCGCAACGACAAGAGAAGCTCAAGACAGGAGCTCATCTCTGACCTCGGACCCTCAAAAGACACAAATGATTTGAAAATGAACCATATTGGCCCATATATTTCCCTTTCATCTTTTTTCAACAGACCATAATTGGAGCTCAAAGTACCCAATCGCAAAACCTTGAGAAACACAGTGATCAAAACTTCATCATTTTCAAACCAGGCCCCATAAATCTATGCCTCAGAAAAATTCATTTTCAGGCACAATATCCACCATACTTCAGTTCAAGTATGCCCTCTCTTAATTTCTTTACATTCAATTTATTTCAAATATATTTATGTGGAAAATATGATTTTTACTTGGGGTATTGGTTTCAGGTATTACAAGCATGCCAAATCACCATATGTCCCAGCTAACAAAGGTACAAGAGCATGTATCATTCTACCCCTAGCATGATAGGCTCCCCAAGAAGCTTTGCATATCCTGACATCAATTCTTCAAAGAAATAGACCATAGGTTTCATTCACCCGACCATGTTTATCATCACCCCACCTTGCACATGATAAACACCCTTGCAGGTCGGTAGAACCTCACCCTCCATGTCGTCCATCAGTCATGTAGACCATACACCAAAGGTCTGGAGCCATGGCCATAAAACCCCAAGCCCGGGAAGCACTTCATGTTCATCCATCCATCATACATCAAGTCAAGTTCTACCCATGTCATGTTAAAACCCCTTTTTCGAGCTACCATTCTCACAAGCAGATCAACAAAAACACACCACCATGTTTCACATTTGGCTTATCACACCCCCATAAGCATAGCCCATCTACGATGTTTCATCCACCTCATAACCCTTGCACCGAGACCAACAAATGGGGCCCCCACCCTCCACAAAAAAAACCCTTGACTTCATTGTACAGGTGTCAGGGGTTAGTATGAATCTTTCGTCGTAAAAGATCACTTTAGCTATGCATAACAAATAGCACTAACATCGATTATGGCTGCAAAATATCTTTAAGTCTGCTGCACAAATCCATATCTAAGCACAAAATACATTAAGCAGATAAAATATAATATGGCTCCATGCATCCAATAGACAAGACAAGAACAATGTGTTTAAAAGAATGTTTTATATTATATTAAAGAATGGGGCACCTGAGAGGAAAACAAGAAAGGTGTTTTCCAGTTCTTCTCAATGGGATGGGTTCTTGAAAGTCCTCAGTGTTTCAGATCTAAAATTCCTCTCTCTTATTGTGGTAGAAAACCCTGACAAACATAGAACTCAATGGGAGCTCATAAAGCAAAAATGGAAAAATGGTGACCAAGAGTAGATCTAGTGTGATCTAATGCAATGAAGGTGACTAATGAATGGGGAAAGCCCTTCTATTTATAACAAAATATTGGGGTGTTCTAGGACTCAATGCATGAATAAAATATTATTAATCAAATTCTAGAACCACCCCTTACGAATATTTTATTATATTTGTTGGAGGGAAAAGGTCTTTTGACTTGGGTCAATTCCTTTATTTATAAAAAATAAATAAATAAATGATTTATTTATTATTTTAGGGAGATGATGGGGATATAATTAAATAAATAATGATTTATTTAATTATTTAAAAATTATTTAGTCAAATTTAACTAGGAATATTATTAAATAATGGTTTAAATAAATTATTCCTGGGAAATAATTAAATAAATAATGATTTATTTAATTAATTTCCTTGTTTTGGGTTAAATATGACTATGAAATATGGACAAATGTTATTTGACATGGTGAAAGCAATTTTACTTAGGGTAAAATTTGTCTTACATGGTGTACTTGGGTTCATCTAATGATAATGAGTTAGATGACCAAAAAATTGGTGTAACAGATTGACCCCCAACGTACGAGTGTTAGGAGAAAATCGTATGACCGAAGTACGTTGTAAGAACTCAATCACTAGGTATCAAAAGGGAAGTGAGAGAGAGGAATGTAAGGTAGTCTTAATGTGCTAAAGGACTAGACCCGGAGGAGACGAGACTTACAGGTGAAAAAAGTCTCTAGGTGATGAAGTGGTACCAGTGTTAAAGGTGGCGGGGGAGGCATACCTATGCCCGCCGAGACAATAGTACACATAATAAGGCGCCCGGAAAACCACGGAACGCAATAATGAAGCATGTGCTAGCTTAAACATGAGCCAGAGAAATAAAATGATGAATCCCACATACATACGATGCCTAGAATAACCATCAGGACTTATACAAGAAGATTTTATTACATGAGATACAAATACACCCAAATTCCCCCTACACACGGGGAAGGGCTCGCAAAATCAGACTAATACATGCAAATCGAAGAGGCGCTGCAAGCGGTTGAAGCCGATATCATCAAATGAGAGGACCTGCATCAAGGGTGGAAATGAATAAGTCATCCGGGCATGTGGGAGGCTACCTGCAGGGCCACCCCCTCATGAGGGTTGAGACATCTCACACACGCCCGGGAATCACGAATAGTTGTTGCTGCATCACTGGACCATCAAGTGTATAGATCACGATCATGCTGAGAAGAGCTCGAACCAAGGTACACTGCCCCCTAGACCTGGCTTCTGGAGTAAATGAGCTAATGTTGACAGAAGTAGGTCCGCCATAGGTGAGGCAATAAGGGAACCTCAACTAAGGCACGAGGGAAAATATTAGAGCGAAGAACAGATGGACAGTAGTGATGATAATGAAATGGGGGGTGACCCAAAGGGGATCATAAAAAACATGAGTACAAAATGGTATCTCATGACGGAAATTGACACAAACAGGAATGAGTATGGAGGCAAGGTGATGCCCCCAATGACATGTGTTGTAAGTGAGAAAATCTGATTTTGAGGGGAGGTGAAGTAAGGCTTCGTGGACAACAGGTGTCCTGGTGAAGTAGCGAAATGAAAAACAAACAGGAGCTGGCTATCTAGAAGAAAATAAAACACGCATCTCGAATGGGAAGTATTTGGCCTTAAGATACAGTGCATTGCGAGGATTAGGAAGGATTTGACCTTCAAAGTCCTCTAAAAGATATGCCCCCTTCCCAAAGTCTTTACTGATAATGTAAGGACCTAGCCATAATGAGTCGAACTTCTCATGACCGAGGGTATCGTGGGCCTAGTCATATACTAGAACAAGGTCACCTTCATGAAAGGTACGAGGGTGGAATTTTCAGTCATACTGAGCTTTGGTGCGCTTTTTGGTCGCTTAAAGAGTTTGTAGTGCAACACGACGGTCTTCAGAGGCATGCTCGAGCATGATGAGTCGTTGTTCTAGAGGTTGGGTATCAGGGAGAAGTTCGACGGCTAAGTGAAGGGAAGGGATTTCACATTCGATTGGTAAGACTGCCTCCTCGCCAAAGACAAGGTGGAAAGGAGTGAAACTGGTGGAGGTTTTAACAGAAGTACGATAAGCCCACAAAGCAGGGAAGAGCATGAGATGCCAATTGGTTTTGTGCTTATTCACCGTTCGTTGAAGCATGGTCTTAAGAATTTTGTTGACCGCTTCAACTTGGCCATTACCTTGGGGGTAATAAGAAGATGAATATTGGTGCTTGAAACCCAATAGGGAGGATAGCTCCTGCCAAATCTGATCTTTGAAATGTTGGCCAGGGTCCAAGACTAATTGTTTTGGAACTCCGAAGCGAGCAATGACATGGTTAAAGAAAAATAGGGCTGCAGTGGCTACCGTATTGTTAAACGTTGGCATAGCTTCGGCCCATTTAGTGAAATATTCAACTGCCACGATGATATATTTGTGGTTACTAGTAGATGGAGGTCGATATTCCATAAAGTTGATGGCCCATTTTCAAAAAGGACCGGCGGTGACGACAGGATGGAGAGGAGTATGAGGAGCTCGCGCCTTGGGGGAAAAATTTTGGCAATTGGAACAGTGTTTGACTACTTCAATGCAATCACTGAAGAGAGAAGGCCAAAAATACCCAGCACACATGATTTTTTGGGTGGTGGCGACGCCGAAGAGGTGGCCACCACAAGCGCCACTATGACAGGCATTGAGGACTTGCTCGGCTTCAGCGTGTGTGAGGCAACGACGAAGGACAGTATCTACTCCGCGACGATAAAGCTCATCGCCGATTAGAAGGTAGCGAGAGGCTTGGTGTCAGATACGTCGTCGAGCATCACGATCAAGATGAAGGGCGAACTTTTGGGTTCGCAAGTAAGTAAGGATGTCACCGTACCAAGGATCGTCGGTGGTGATGGCAAACAAATGTTCATCGGGAAGAGCATCATTAATTGGAGTATCTTGCATTCTGGTAGGCAAATCAGAAATGAGTTCAGCGAGGACTAAACCTTTCTTACTTTTTGGGGTGACAAATTCAAGGTCGAATTCTTGGAGGATAACGACCCAACGGGCATACTTCCCATTGAGGATGTGGCGACTCAATAGGAAAGCCATGGGGTTGGAATCAGTCACAACCTTGGTGGAACACATGAGGATATAATGACGCAGTTTTTGGACCTAGAACATGATAGCTAGTGCTAATTTTACTTCATGTGAGTAGGACACAGGTGGACCGGCAAGGTTCTTACTGACATAATAGATCACATGTTCGATATTGTTATCATCCTCCTAGATAAGGACACCAGCAACCGAATAGGTGGAAGCGGAGATGTATAGGATGAAGTCTCGGTCAAAGTCAGGGGGACGGATCAAGGGAGAGGATGTGAGAGCATGCTTGAGGGTGTCAAAAGACTCGTGAGCGTACGTATCCCAGACAAAAGGGGTATGAGATCGAAGAAGTCTAAGAAAACCATGTGTGGTAGTGGCGTAGTCAGGAACGAATCGGCGAAGAAAGTTAGCTTTGCCTTGGAGACTTTGAAGCTAGCGTAAGGTACGAGGCATAGGAAGTTCAAGAATGGCTTGAACCTTTAAAGGGTCAAGAGTTATCTCGTCGTTTGACACGATGAATCCGAGGAGATGATCGGCAGGAACACAGAAGACACATTTCAATGGGTTAACGCGAATTTTATACTTGCGGCATCGGAGAAAAATGGTACGCAGGTCATGAAGGTGTTGCGCCCGATGTTTAGAACGTGCAGTAAGGTCATCTAAATAGGCAAGGATAATATGGGCTAAGTCATGGAAACAATAAGACATGGCTCGTTGAAAGGTGGCGTCGGCATTTTTAAGGCCAAATGGCATGACTCGGTATGCGAAAGTGCTCCACGAACTAATGAACGCGGTTTTAAGTTGATCAGCACGACGGATAACAATTTGGTTGTATCCAGAGAAGCCATCCATAAAGGAGAGAATCTCGTGCCCCACACACTCATCTATGATTTGGTCAATAAATGGTGTGGGGAAGTTGTCTTTGGGACAAGCTTTGTTTAGATCGCGAAAGTCGGTGCAAACACGAATGGTGCCTTGTTTTTTGAGGACGGGAACTGGGTTAGACACCCAAGTGGTATATTCGATGGGGTAGATGAAACCAGTCTTCCGGAGCTTATCGATTTCAGCTTTGATGGCTTCACGTCTAGAAGGATGAATGGGTCTCAACTTTTGACGGACTGGAATGGCATCAGGCCATGTGTCGATGTGATGTTCGACAATAGCAGGATCGAGTCCAGGCATTTCTGAGTAGGACCAAGCAAAAATATCACGGAATTCTTTGAAGAGTTTGGTGTAGGCTTCAATTTCTTCCGGAGTGCATTGGGCACCCATGGTGATATGTTCTTCAATACCTGGTTTGACAGAAATGTCTATTTTGATGGTAGGAGAGATATTAGCCATATTGCCTTCTTCGAAAGCGTCAGGTGCAGGGATGGGGTTTTTGAACCAATCAACTTTATCAGGAATGAAGTCTTTAGATTCGAGAGCATATTGGTCATGGGACTGGTGTGGTAGGAAGTATACACGATGGTGCATATCGTCCCACAGAAAATCAGGTGCGGTCATGGCTTCCATGATGTCTTCATCGGTTTGAAAGATGGGAAGGGTGGGAGGAAGAGGAGGATCTGAGGAGGTAGAAATATGAGACACCTGATTTGGAGGGGGAAGGCTCACGTGTGTGTCGACATGAGGGGTGACAGCGAAGCGAACAGATGAGTGGTTGAGCGAACCGGCGGGGGAAGGCACTAAAGGGTCGGGTGCCGGGAAACGCGGGGATGAGGAAAGGTAGAAAATAGTGGCTGAAGTTTCTGTCATTTCAGTATCAGGATGAAGAATGGTAATTGAGGGAGACATGGGGTCTGGTGGTAGGGAAGAAGGATGACGGGCAAGCGTGGCTTCGAATTGGCAGTATGTAGCTAAAGAAGCACGATACTTGTCAAGGCGGGGGCAAAGATGGGTGTAATGTCCATGGAAATCGCACAAAGAACAACGGTGATTAGTGCACAAGTGTTTAATTTTAGGAAGAGAATCAGGTATGGTGACAGAGACTTCAGGAAGAGTAGATTCGGGAAACATCTCATTGACCATGGTTTTGAGATGTGGTAATTCAGGGCAAGTATGGGTAGCATGTCCGACAACATCGCACAAAGCACACTGGATGGGATGCTTTGGAGGTCGATGAGGGGCAGAAGTTGGCGGGGCGGCTTTGTCCTTGGATTTCCCCCTGCGAGCTTGGCTAGTGGCACCTGACATGGTCGCCATAGGGGGTGGTTCCTGACGAGGGGACTGAGGTACAGGTGCATCGGGAGAAGCCATGGGTATCGGTTGAACCGGGGTAAAAGCAAGATAAATTTTGGGTTGGCCAGGCAGGGTAGGGGCTGGGGGGTCTAGGTACCAGACGGGTATGCCCAAGGTCAAGTTGGGGAGGGATAGGGTAGCCAAGATAGGGATGGAATGAGCGCCGGGAGACGGAGAAAGGAAAGGAATCTGACCAGCAGGGAAATGGCCAGGAGGAATGTTCGGGGAAGGAGATTCCGAAGGAAGAAAGGTGGGCTAGCGGGAGCGAAGGGCTAGGAGCTGGTGGAGTTGGGTGAGGGTGCGTTTGCTTACAAGCCAAGATGGGCGGTGCAAGGTCAGCCCAAGAAGATTGCATCATGCAAACATTCACCATGCTAGGATCGGGTATAGGAGGAAGGTCTAAAAAGGTTCCAAGTAAGGAGGAGTCTTTATAGATGCCAGGGGAAACACTGGTCAAATAATCAACAGTTGGTTTATTGGTGACAATAGAGATGGTGGACTCAGGGGAGGTCTGAGATTTTGGTTCATGGTAGTTCAACTAGTCAATGGTGACAATCTTGCCATTATGAGGGAAGAACATCTTGTGGTAGACTGCGGATGGGACAGCAGACATGGCATAGGTGTAACTACGCCCCAAAATAATGTTGTAGTCAAGAGGGGCGTCGATAACTTCAACATCGACACAAACAATTTTTCCTGCAAGGGTGATAGGACAATTACGAAAGAGGCCAATGGGCTGGGAGGCATGGCCATCCCACAAACAAAGGGTGATTGTGGAAGGGGCCAGCTCAGGGGATCCAAGTTGTTTCCAAACCGAAGCGAACATCACACAGGTGGATTCCCCCTCATCAATAATACACCAAGCGACAGTGGCATTTCGGATTTTGACTGGGATTTGGAAAGCAACGGAAGGAGGAAGAGGGGGATGTTCTAACTAATGGGCGTCAAAAAAAATCAATTGGTAATCAGCAGGATCTACAGCGCCCACGGCAGATAGTAGATCCTTCTTTTCGGAAGGACACGACTGGAGGAGTTCCAGTGTTGAAATGGCAGCAGGAGATTGCACCAGATCATCTACTATGCTGTAGGAGTGGGCAGCCCGACCAAAGGCAGCATTTTGGCATAATGGTCCCTTAGGAGTCTTGGGATGAACCTCAGCTATGGGCGGAGGGAGTTGCAAGGGACCATTAGGTGTCGATAAAGGCTCTGTAAGACCTGGAGATGGGGACTCAGAGACAGACGGAACGGGAGGCGTGGAATACTGACGGGGCCGAGTTTGAAGGTTAAGGTCGATGGTGAGTGGTTGGTCAGAGGCCATCATGAGAATCTGGTAATCGAAGGAACCAGAAGGGGAAGATTGAGTGGTTACCTGGGCATGAGGCGGTTGAGTGGCCACGAATCCTTGTTGAGGGAAAGGATCAGTAAACACAGCAGGTTGAGAAGTAGCTGGATTGGGAGGGATAGTAGGGGAGGATTGTTGTCCTCGTACGGTGGCCTGGGACTCCCACATCTGCCGCATTTGTGGTAATAAGGGACAATCGTGAGTGTAATGACCATAAACATCGCAACACGAATAGGGCTTATTGGTGTGAAGTGGCCTGTCCGGCTTGGGCTGGGAGCCCTGTGGTTGGTTGGCAGTGGTAGGGTCAATACTGAAAGGATTGGATCCACAATTACCAGAAGCAGATTGATTTCCTTTTCTATTTCTTTGAGAAGGAAGAAAATTAGGTGCCCCCTGCTGTGCAAATACTTGCCCTGGAGGGGGTAGTAGGTGCGGTTGCGAGGGTCGAGAAGGCAAAGGAGTGGGAGGTCTAAATCCTGGAGGAGCTGGGACACCAGGTTGTAGGTACGGATATGGGGTAGGGTGGGCAACATTGAGGTAAGCAGGAGGCTGGGCAAAAGGAGGAGACATGCTGTATCCTAGATACATGTTACCTTGAGGGGGGAGCGTGCCGGAGGGGCTGGCCCCTCTTGGAGGGAAACCATAGCCCACAGGAAGTTGAGGAGAGGTATGTGACAGGGCTCCAACGATACCGTCGGCAGAGTGAGATGCCCCCGAGGCATTAGGACCACCGGGCTTGGGGAGGTTAGGAAGGACGGTATAAACATAACCAGATTGGGCGTAGATGAGGTCATATTTCAAGGCGATTTGGAGGGCGACTTCTTCGGTTTGGGGAAAATGGGATGCGACATCTTTGCCAATGGGAGGTAAGAGAGAGCGAAGGAACCAGTCCATGTAAACCCGATCTTCAAAGGGGGGGGCGCGACACAGGCTCCGTCTTCGTCGCCATTATTGGACATGAACGGAAAGGTAGGTCGAAGAGGATTGATGAAAAGAGGTTAAGAGTTCAGTGCCAGTGTCGTATCGGAGAGGAAGCTGAAAATAGGATAAAAAGGCTTGGGCAATGGTCGCAAAGGTGGTATGGGAAGAGGTGGCTTGATCAACATACCATTTAGAAGCTTCGCCGGTAAGCGTGCGTTGGAACAAACGAAGATGGATGGAGTCATCGGTGATGGAATTAGAGGAACACCACATGTGGAAATATCGGATATGGTTGAAGGGATGTTCGCTAGCAAGGCCTTCGAACTTGGGAATGTCGGAGGGAAGCTTGGTTGGCATAGTAGGCCAACTAACATCATGGCGAATAGGGTCATTAATGAGCTGATTGAAGTCGAGGAGACTGAGGCCGGCCATATAAGGGAGCAATGGGGCAGTCGAGGTAGGTCCCGTAGTGGGTCCACTGGAAACGAACCTAGCGGTAGAACTGGGGTTACGGCTAGGTCCTGAACTAGACATGGTGAAGGTAAGAGAGGGAGAACCAGAAGTAGGGGGAGAACCCGAACAATCAGAGGAAGAGTCGAAGTGCGGACTCGGGGGAGGACTTACTCGAGGATGACGGGAAAGAGGAAGTCGACCGACCGGAAACTGAGGGTGAAGGCCAAGAAGTCTCTGGGAGAAGCGCCTTGGGGGCGCAATGATGACGGGAAGAAGAAAAGCCGACAAGGGCAGGGAGGGACAAAATCAAGTGAGGTCAAGGGCGGAGGGGTGCACTGATAATTGATTTTAAAGTCTTTGCCAAGCGGTGTTAACCACGCTCTTCTTCACTTAGGGTCAGTGTGTGGCATGCGTTAATTTTAATTGTTTAAACCCAGACGTTTTGAGAGTAAAAGAAAAAGTGTGCTGCGTAAATGAAAATAAATCTGCAGTAAATAAGACTAAAAGAACAGAAAATTAATAGCTACCAATGCATCAATCTAACCCAAGAAGGCGGGTCTCTCAAAACTAGTCTATAAGAGGGAAAAAACGAATCAAAGCACGCTAAAAAGAGGCCAATAGATCTAAGGTCGGGAGGGACAGGGATCTAAAGGGGAAATCTGTTGAAAAGAGGTGCAGAGAATAGCAAAGAGGCAGAGGCAAGGTTGCTGCTAAAAAGGAGGAGATCAGCTAAAAAGAGGAGGGACAAGGAGGTGGCCCTAGAAAGGAACCCAAAAAAAACTAAATGAGGTGATTTGAAAGGGAGAAGAGCTGATCTAAAGGGATCTGAAACTAAGGTATCAGATCTGAAAGTGATAAGGCTGAAACTCGGGAAATTTAGACTTCTGAAACAGCAAAAACTCTCCCACAAAAAGTGGAGGGTACTAGAGCCCTAAGGGGAAATATTCCCACTTAGTTGAGTGAAACAGAGTAGAAATAGGTCTAAACGGGCGGAGACAGAGGCCGGAAAACCCTGACAGAAGCTTCAGACAAACCAAGAAAAAGTACTGGAAAATTTGCAGAAAAAGTGCAGGTCGCAGTTTCTGACCTGTTTTCAGTCCAGGTCATAGGTTTGGGGCAGAAAAGTGCGTCCTCAGGCTCAGGTCGCACTTTTTGGGCCGATAAGTGTGACCTGCAGATCTGGATCTCTCGGCGGCAGATTTCAGATCTGGCGGCTGATGTCTGTCACCTACGCAATAAGGCCAAAAACACACGGAAGTTAAAAATTTGACTGTTTGAGGGTTTTAGAGGTGGAAAGCACCATAAAAATAGGAAAAACAGAAAATGGAAGAGAAACCCTAGGGTCTAAAACAGCTGGATATGCAGGAATATATGAAACGACAACAGTCGCAAAAGAAAACCCGTGTGGAGTCGCCAATTGTTAGTATGAGTCTTTCATTGTAAAATATCACTTTAGCTACGCATAAAAAATATCCCTAACATCGATTATGGCTGCAAAATATCTTTAAGTCTGCTGCACAAATCCAGAGCTAAGCACAAAAGACATTAAGCAGATAAAATATAATATGGCTCCATGCATCCAATAGACAAGACAAGAACAATGTGTTTAAAAGAATGTTTTATATTATATTAAAGAATGGGGCACCTGAGAGGAAAACAAGAAAGGTGTTTTCCGGTTCTCCTCAATGGGATGGGTTCTTGAAAGTCCTCAGTGTTTCAGATCTAAAATTCCTCTCTCTTATTGGTGTAGAAAAACAAACATAGAACTCAGTGGGAGCTCACAAAGCAAAAATGGAAAAATGGTGACCAAGAGTAGATCTAGAGTGATCTAATGCAATGGAGGTGACTAATGAATGGGGAAAACCCTTCTATTTATAACAAAATATTGGGGTGTTCTAGAACTTGGTGCATGAATAAAATATTATTAATCAAATTCTAGAACCACCCCTTAGGAATATTTTATTATATTTGTTGGAGGGAAAAGGTATTTTGACTTGGGTCAATTCCTTTATTTATAAACAATAAATAAATAAATGATTTATTTATTATTTTAGGGAGATGATGGGGATATAATTAAATAAATAATGATTTATTTAATTATTTAAAAATGATTTAGTCAAATTTAACTAGGAATATTATTAAATAATGGTTTAAATAATTTATTCCTGGGAAATAATTAAATAAATAATGATTTATTTAGTTAATTTCCTTGTTTTGGGTTAAATATGACCATGAAATATGGACAAATGTTATTTGATATGGTGAAAGCAATTTTACTTAGGGTAAAATTGGTCTTACATGGTGTACTTGGGTTCATCTAATGATAATGAGTTAGATGACCAAAAAATTGGTGTAACAACATGATCATCCATGTTTATGGGGAACCCGTCTCCGTGCTTTTACATCCAAACCACTTTCATATTCTTTTGGAAAGTGTACGAAGATATTTTTTAGGAGAGGAATCCCACCCATCCATTTATATTTCTTACCTGAAAGCATTCCCTAATCACCCTTGGTTATAGATGCACATTCTTTACCACACCAAACCATGTCAATCATATAAAAACATACACCCACCCTAGATGTCCTACTGACTCCAGGGATTTCCTCATCAGAAATTTTTATGACTACCATCACGCGCATTTACAGCTCTGCCCTTGGGAAAATTAGCTGTCATCACCAGTTATAACCTTTTCTTGTCATCATACCTAGTTAACCCATCACAATATGCCCTACTACATCAAAAATCTTGGTCCCTTACATTAATACTCATTTCGATCAGTTGATGCTTCCTTCTTGTGGACTTCAACAACCACTTTCCAAGAAGGAGGAAGTACCTTGGATGACTCCTCACCTCAATAGGGGCATTCTTGGATGGCACGATGGGAACCATCATTTCTCATTGATGTCATCAATCCTCTTGACATTTGACGTAAACATAAGTTTGCATGTACAAGATGGTATCATACTTCATAACTATTGCACTTTGTCAAAATTCGTCGAAGACCTGTGAATCAATAGGCATCTTTTTCAAAAATTCTTACACGAGCAGGTCCCAAATGTTTAAATACCCATGCATACAATGAGCACCTTTTATAAATGTGTCATCCCAAGATTATGCATATGTGTGCCACATTCATCCTTTTTTCAAATAAAAAATGCCCCCGAGGGCATCACCAACCATCGTCATCAACAAACAATAGGTCACTACCAAAAATGTGACAAGAACAGAACCACCAACTGTCATATTAGCTTAACTAGTCAAAAATCACAAGCATGGGACATGCTCGCCTCGTAGAAATATTTTATTTATTCTATCTCTTACAGGTTTCCTATAGAGCATGGTATTTTTTTTTACTTAAGAAAAGGGGTCTCCCAACTCATTTCTAAAGCAAGGCTCTCTCTCTCTCTCTCTCTCAAAAGGATCACACATACTATATATATATATATATATATATATATATATATATATATATATATATATATATAATGTATTTTGGCTATACAATTCTTCCTAGTCCCCATACATTAGGGGAACCATGAACACCGGAAAATCATACAGAAAGACATTAAAAATGCCAATCAGATATATTAAGATAAATATTTTCAAAGAAGGAATACATTTGGAAAAAGCCAAAAATTTAATTTTCCTAAGTGTTCAAGTAATTATGGACAATGCACAAGCAACAGGTAATACTTTTTGCACAGAGTAATAACCATCTCTTCGATAGTCGCGCACAAAGCAGGTATATTCCTTTAATAACCGCACGGTCCTATAGATGGAAAAATGGCACCATCCAAGACTACTTGGTACACTTTTCTAGAATATTCTCGCATTATCTCAAAATATTTAGAAGCCACCTTCGAGGCTTAAATGTAGCACACAAAGGAATCACCCTACTACTCTTATTTTTCCATCTATCTTGGAAGAAGAGGAGGGAGAATTTAAAAATTTTCTATATAAACCAACCTTTGGAAGAAGAATTGGAGACACATTGTTATGCTAGACAAATTGCTTCATAGAAAACCAGCTTGCATAGTCTAGCAGCAGAGGGATTGGAAGGACTCATATGTTGGCCAACCAACATCTCATTCCAAGAGAGAGAGGTTCACAACTTGATCTTGATCTACCATCCTTTGAGAGAGGGAAGAGACTCTTGCAAGAACTCAAGGGAAAGAGACTATCAGACAATTTTGTCACCCCCTAGAGACAGTCTAGAGTTGCCATAGACCAGTGCCTAGGACATATTAATATAGCAAGGAGTCCTTTATATAGTTTGGATTGTCAGTCCAAGAGCTCACTTACTATCTCTTGTTTGAACAAGGAAATAAGTTTTGAATGGGACCAAACTCTCTCAGAAGCTTCTTGCAAGAACTCAAGGGAAAGAGACATCCTTGTTTTTGGTATTAGAGATCCATAGCTCAAAGGACCCTCTTCAAGTGTTTAGCACTGTATCTTTTTTACCACCATCACCTAATAAAGGGAGAACTCTTCGCTTGTGTTATTAGGTAGTTTTCTCCATCGAGCTTTTGTATTTTGTATCTTGTGTTTTGATTTTCTTTAGTGTTGTATGCATATTTTTCCCTCAAACTTGTTTTACATTGTGTCGAATTTGTTCCACTAATATTAGAGAATCACTTTTATCTATTACCTTGTGCAGGTAGCAACCAATTTTCTAAAGAAGTGTAATTTGTACACCCTTATGCCAAATACACTACCACAATGTTAAATGTGATGTTAATAGACACTTACCATCATGATTGTGATGAATTTAAACCTTATCTTCTTGAACCTTAGTTTGAATTTTAGTATCGAAAAGTGAATCCACATTGGTAAAGGCATCAAATTCTTGATAGACAACAATAGCACTAGTCGTTATCCACAACAAGGGAGAAATATTTAAAAACACCATAGAAAGCATGAAAATTAGGGAAAGGGAACAACCTCGATATTTGTTGGAAGGACCTCTCACAATTCATAAGTTTCCAAATAATTAGAATTTTTTTATATTTTC